>CM072822.1:54721461-55134793 GCA_036937905.1 Salvia rosmarinus | reverse complement strand
GATAATGTAGACGCATGTTTAATGTTCGTCTAGAATATGAGCTAAGCTTGATAAGTTTATTTGAAGCATGCGGGTTATTTAAGCGAAAACTTTCACCGTATGTGCCTAATGTTATAGCAATCAATCTTATAGCTCTAAAATGATATTTTAAATGTTTCAGCATATATACCTTTGAGTGCATCTGTTACTCACGGCTTATGCTGGCTAAATATGCGGGATGAGCTCGAGAGGATCTTGGAATCAGATGTTGTCTTGAGGCTTCTCTAGATGTTTCGTTTAATGATGGTATTTTAATCTGTTGTTGTCGTGTCTTGATTGCCCAGTCTTATGTCATCATACATGATTTTCCAACCACACTACTTATTCTTAGAACTTTGGCCTTTACTTGTTTGTCTTTTGATATGTTGCCTGAATAGCAGTTTGGTTTATTATTGAGATCTCGACATTTCTCTTATGATGTCGATTTAGCTTCTATGAACTAAGATTTCTTTAGAATGTCTAGACTCGTTTTGTTGGATTGATATTGCATAAAATGTTTGAAGTTATCGATGAGTTATGCTTTACGACCTTAGTTAACCAAAGATCTTATTTTGGTGAAAGCATGTTTGAGTTCTTATATTCATTGTGAAATTAGTTTAACATAACATCAGTTAATGTCGTATTGATATTGATTATCTTTTACGATTATTAGTCTCGGTAGTTGTTTGTCTTTGTTCGATTACTCTTTGGGCTTGGAACTAGAATCATTCTTTGTGGATCTACCTCTTTCGACTAAACAATTGCTTCATTCATGATGAAGTTGAGGTCAAACATTGTTTGACATGTATATTCGTCGGAATTGTCATTATAAATTATCGAAGTTCTTTCTTAATCCACGTACCTAATTGCAGTTAAGTGGTCAGGGGTGTTACGATAAGTACTCTGAGCGTGGCATCATGAATTTTTATTATGATAAAAACCCAGTGAGTCTTTAGTACTACCCCAAACTCTTTTCAAATATTTTCACGGATGGAGGCGGACGGGCGGCGGGGGATGGGCTGCGAGGTTCTTCATGCTATGCTTCCATGATGTTGTGTTATATATACATGTTACATTGTTGATGTATTCTTGTCCCTTTATTTTGCTCTACGATTGGGAACAAGATTTGTTATTATGTTATTATCTTTTGAGTCTCGATGTAGCATGCTATGTGGTTGTAGGTCAGTCGGCGGGTTGTAATGCTTTTGTTTCCCTGCATTACTATTATTCATCAAGTTCACGTTCATTGAAGTTATGGTGTCGATATAATTCTATTGGTGGATTATTTGCTTACCTCCCTTGGGATATGTCCTAGTTATAGAGATCTTTGGGATTTATGGTCATATCTTCATTATGTATGCTTTATGTATCCCCATGCCATGCCTTCCAATCACCATATCACTTGACATCTGTGGTTCACGTAGGAATTCGGAGTGATAGCCTCGTATGTCTTCTTTGTGATTTTGAAATCAAATTGCTATGCACTAGATATTTTTATTTTCTCCTTGTTATAATAACCTTTCCCTATAATCTACTTAGATGGGACACTTGCTACTAATAATCTAATAATTATCTTGATCCTAAAGATAATTCATATTTAGAATAATTATCTCTTGATATCTAATAATATCATATAATATCTATCTAGATATAGGAGATGTATTAAAATAATATATTAATTAGAACAAAATCTCGTGGACTTACAGGGGGCGAAATTTAAGCGACTCAAGCCTGATGGACGTACACTGGATCAAATCTGATGAATAAAGATGAACTTAAAATGAATTAATTATCTTATGTTCAACCCGAGACATAAATTAATTCATAAAGATTTAAATAAATCTTGACTTACCCATTTATTATTGAAGTTGAAGGACTTGTACTTAAACTTACAAATCCACGTATTTAAGATATCCGTCAATTAATTATTTATAGCACTCATTATTTGAAATTTTAAAATACAATTTATTCCAAAATCATCACACATACAAATCACACACACTCCACATATATATATATATATATATATATATATATATCTCGAGCAAAAGCTAAAGAAATAGGTCATTGTCTTGAATTTGTCACAACCATTCCACAAGGATGATTGATCCGAAAGCATGTACCGGGATGAAATTAGAAAGAGCGTTATGTGGTAGTGACATACTGATAGAAAAGCTATCATTCAGATATAAATATGTAACATCATGGAATAACAACATTTACATAACATTTAAATATATGCGTGAGAAAACATGTGAGATACACGTATGCGTGATGTACTCGAGGTTCTCAACATATCAGACACGAGGCTGTTCTCAGACCTTTTTCCATTTTCTTTCAATCGCATGCACATGAAAGCGAATATCGAGGTTGATATAAAATACTCGGTGGACTCATGCGAAATGTTTTATCATTTTATTGTATTGCCCTTATAGTAACAAGGAGTTTTACTTGAAAGGCATGTGTTACTAAACATTTTCTATCATTTTCCATAAGATTGTCGATCGGACCATTTTTATCTATCCATATAGTAACATCATGCACGTAGAAGTGGCGACCTTCCACGGATGCGTGATAAACGAAAAATATTCAGACTCGATTACTCATCGGCAACATAGTTAATCCTTGCTAAAATTCTCCTCAACATAACATCTTAATTCGATTAACATGAAGTTGTGAACCAACCAGGATAGGTTATATACATAAAGCGAAATATTTTAGTAGATAATTAATAGTAACACCATCATCATCATTTCATTTCAAAGAATGCATCGTAAATAAGATATTTGTCATTTATTTTATCATTGAGGAAAACCACACGGAATAATCTCCTCCTAACTCGTGCCATTCGTTCGTCCTTCTCTGACTATACGAACTTCACCTTTACGTTAGTAACTATTTTATTATGTCGGTAATCGAGTCATTGGTAAATGCGGTAAATGATCACAAACTTGACAACTTCCTTAAATCTTATTAGGATATTACTAGTGTTGATCTTATAGGGCTTTTGATTTAACTAATTAAAGTTATGTTTTCTTCGGAACATGGTTCATCCATTTCATATTTCCCAATCATAAATTCTCGCTTTTTTTAATGAGACGAAGCATATCTTCATGTATCGTGACGTTTATGAAAACTCCTAAATTCATCAAAGTCGTCAATCATTAATACAGATTCAGTTATGCCTTTAGTACAGTCATCAGAGATAATATCATGCTTAATTTCTAGAAATTTTGTCATTATTATTTGTTTATAGCTCATCCTCGTAGGCTCAAAATCGTGATTTCTCAACATACGAACTCGAGCGTCGATTTATAGCCTCATAGAGAAAATCAATTCTCACCTAACTTACTACGATTCTGTCCACTCAATCCCAACTGATTAACTAGACATAACGTAACTGACATATCTTATCAATATAAGGCTACAAGCTTTCTCATATAGAAATCCTTGAGAGATCGTAAAATCAAGTCCTAAATATGAGATATTATAATGTGCACGTAATGACACATAACATGTTTTACGTATACACAAAAATTCTCTATTAAACATGTCAACAAATTAAAACATTACCCAACCATCTCAAACTTTAAACTTAAGTATTATTCATATAAAACGAACTTATTCATACATTTAGTTTCAATCCACGAACATTAGAACTCGTAAAAGCGAATAACTAGCATAATAGGCCCTAATTTGGGTTTACTACCGAACATGCTTAGAAAATACTATAATTTCATTAGTACTTAAACACTAAGCGTATATAAATGGATACAAAACATGCATAAATTACTATTCTTAAGTTTCGTCATTAATTAAAACGACTCAACGTAGTAAACTTTCAAATTTTATCGAAAAACTTAATAAATTCCTATCATGCATACCAAACTCCCGAGTCTAGATATTTAATTACATTTAACATATAACAATTAAACACCACAAACCCGTATCATGAGGCTCCTATATTTTCGAAAATTCTCTACAAAATTCAAATTTATGATTAATTCATACATACTCATTAGTACCTAACATCATACATATATATATATATATATGATAAATGCTACAAAAACAAAAAAAATCAAACCCATAAATATATCACATTTTCGATTGTGTTAGAAAAAAATCAAACATCCTTAATGATGGAGTCTAAGGTTCGATTGACTCAGAAACCGGTTCTTGTTCCAATGGGCGAGTCAAAGAACTGAGAACTCTGAAGTTCAGGAAGGATTGCGTGAGTCGAAAGTTTGGGCTCAGAATTACGATGAAGCCCATGAGGAGATAACAGGCTGAAATGACCATGTTCAATTTAATTATGTGTGATTGGGCTTTAGAATGAAAAGTATTATTTTGATTTAATTAGTATAGCCTCGAAATCAAGACATTGTTTCGGTTTATGGGCCTTTTATTAGTTAGTTTTATGCATTAGGTTTAGAGTTGTACGACTTATAAAGGTCTGTGTGTCGGGCGAAAAGCGGTTGATCAATAATAATTTTGATGAGTTTTATGCCTCTTGAGGTCTCGAATTCCTCTTGATTATTCAAGGCGAATTCTTTATCGTGAATCATTCAGTTCATCAATCTGTTTATGTCTCTTCGGTGTTTAGTATTGTTTGCATCAACCATCTCTTTGGGGTTAGATTGATGGTTTAGAAATTCCATCCTTTTATTTTCGTTTTGTATTTCGTGATCCGATTCAATTCAACACATTGGAGCAAGGATCATATCATTTGTATCGAGCGAGTTATCAGCCGAGTATTAGTTCATTTTCTCTTGATTTTCATATACGGTTTTCGTTTTCTTGTTGTTTGTTGCGATGAGTCTATTGGTTGTTTTTTGTTTCTTCGTGTTGTTTAGTCAAAACAAGTGGCAAATTTATAATCTGTTTTGAGAAAATTTTTTCATTGCGTTCATATCGTTTAGAGTCGTTTGGTTGTGTTATCGGTGCACTTTTCTAGAAATTCGATTAAACCTCGTTGTGTTTTACGGGTTCTTGGGTAGAGTATACGTGTTGAGCAAGTTTACGCGTGGCGCGTTTTATTGATTTTAGGCTAATTGTCGTGATTTTTAGGGTCCTTGCGAATACAGAGTCTATGAGTTAGTTTCTACATGCGCTTTCAAAAATAAATTCTTCGCGTTTTCCCGTCTTGGTAGTCGATATTGGATTGAAGTGGTAGATTGAGAGAATTTGTACCTTGAGAGGATATTGGTGGAAAAGGGAGAGATGAGACCAATAGAGGTAAAGCGTTGATTATGAGAGATACGAGAAATGAGTGAATAATCTTTGAGTGATACACGAGTTTGTGAGGTGTGAGGATTACATTTTATTCTAACTTTTTCTTGTTTTGTGTTTTGTAGAAAAATAAAATAAAAAAGAAAAAAATATAATAAAAAATGTCAGATTACATCTAGAGGCGAATTCAAAATAACAAGCGGAAGATATTGAACGATCCAAAATGAAGTTCTTGTTGAAGGATGAAATCAAAATTTGCCAAGATGTTGAGATCCGAGATGGACGAGGGTGCATCGAGGATCGATGGCGTGGAAACTTCGTGACAATCATTTCCGTCAGGGTGGGGTGATCGAGTAGAGGTAATGGTAGGGCCAAGGTTATCGACTATCTGAGGACCAGGTTTGATGATAATGGAAAGGATCGAAGTCTAGATGATGATGCGAAGTTTTCATCGAAGGATTGGAGGATAGAGAAGATAACAATCTGGGTAACTCAAGATGAACATTCCTTCAGTTGAAGGGAAGAGCGATCGAGGCGTATCTTGAGTGGGAAAAGGTGGAGTTGATGTTTGGTATCACAACTATTACAGGCTAAAGAGGTGAAGTTAGCGATTGAGTTCTCGATTATGCACGTAGTTGGTGGGATCGGTTGGTGCGAGTAGGAAGAGGTCAGGGCGAGCTATTCGGACTTGGGAATGATGAAAGGCATTTATGAGGAGCGATTTGTACCATCCACTATTATAGAGTTGTATAATAAGCTCAAATATAAACAGATTAAAGTGTGGATGAGTACTTCAGGAGATGGAGGTAGCTATGATTTGAGCGATATTGTGGGCGATAGTGTAGGAACATGAGCGAGGTTCTTGGTTGGTTGGTGGGAGATCGGGAATGGTGTGGAGGCTGTGACACTGATGTTGTGGAAAAATGGTTCATGTCAAGAGTAGAGAACCATTCTCGAGGAGGAGTATTGTCTTGTAGCATGGACTAATGGGCGACCTCAAGCTACGACTAATGGCTCTAATCAAAATGGGTCGATGGAGAGAAGGATGACGGCGGATAAGCGAACCGTTTGTGGCGGAAGGTATAATCATCGATTCAGCAATCAAGGAAAGCCAACATTTGGATGCTGAATCGTGATCGATAGTTCTCGAAGTGTCGGTTTGGGCATATCATGGGTGAGTGTCCAAGCGAGACGAGTTATGATCATGAGGAGATGATGGAGAGTTATAACGATGAGTGGTTGTGATCCCAGATGCGACCTCGGAGGATCACGATAGAGGAGGTTGAAGAGCTACAGCCTACTACTCTCATTTATATAACCGAGGAAGTTCAGGTGCTAGAATGCGGATGAGGCGAAGGCGGAGAACATCTTTCAAAGCGAGATGTCGTGTGAAAGAAAGTGTGCTGTTGATTGTTGATGGAGGAGTTGAACTCGTTCTTAGTCTCATTGGTGGAGAGATTAGGGCGCCTTTGAGGAAGCATCCCAAAGCCATACGATTGCGAGTGGCGTGAGCAGCGCGAGCATCATTTGGTTACAAAGCAGATTAATTTGTCATTTAGCATTGGGAAGTATGAGGATGAGGTGTTGTGCTATGGTCCCTATCGAGCGAGCCGTATTTTTATGGACTTCGTGGCGATTCGATCGGCGTCGACCATGATGGTTTCACCAAATATTCCTGTTAGTATAAGCGAGAAGAGATGTTGCTTGTTCCCTTCTCCTAAACAAGTGTATGAGGATCAAGTGCGATTCGAGAAGGAAGGCGTTGGTGGTGAAGTCGAGGCGAATGGGGAGAATAAGGAGAAAGGGATGGTCCGAGTCATGTCTTGCAGGCTAGCGATGCGAAGTGGGCGGTGCGGGAGGAGGGCCTTTGGTTGTACTTTTGTACAATGAAGAACTTGGTTTCCACTAATGATCTCCTTCTCCACCTTTTATTTCCCTTTGTATATGTGGAATTTGATGATGTATTTCCGAGATCACCAGATCTACCACCGATTCGAGGATTGAACATCAAATGATTTCTGCGAGACCCTCTTCCAAATAGGTGACCTATAGTACCAATCCGGATGAGACGAAGGTGGAGAGCAGTTAGAGTTGTTGGCGAAACCGTGGGGAGGTTTGAGTCCATGCAGTTCGGTTCTACTTGTGCGAAGAAGGACGGCGATGAGGATGTGTTGTGATTGCGAGCTATAAAGCAATATCACGGTAAAATATCGCCATCCTCCCTCGTTTAGATGATATCTTGATGAGTTACATGGCTCTTTGCGTGTTTTCTAAGATTGACTTGCGTAGTGGATACCATCGATTAGGATTAAGTAGGGAGATGAGGTGGAAGGCGCTTTTAAGATAAAACTTGGTTTATATGGTGGTTGGTTATGCCTTTTAGCTTGCTAACGACCTTGAAATGCGATTATCGTCTTATGAATCATGTTTTGTGTTCTTTTATTGGAAGATTTGTAGTAGTCTATTTTGATGATATCCTGGTGTATAGCAAAGATGATGTAACATATTGAGCATTTGAGATTTGTTTTAGATGTGCTTGGAAGAGGTTGTTTGCTAACCTTAAGAAGTGTATCTTTTGATAGACAAGCTTGTGTTTCTTGGTTTTGTTGTGGTCACGAGGGTATACGGGTTGATGAGGAGAAAATAAGAGCTATCCGGGGTGGCGAGTCGAAGAGCATTGGCGAGTTAGGAGTTTTCACGGACTTTAGCTTTACTGGCTGATTAGTGCCATATTTGATGGTGTTGCAGCACCATTGTGGAGTAATCAAGAAAAATGTAAATTCCGTTGGGAGAAGAGCAGAGAAAGCGTTTCACTTTTGAAGTACAAATTGACTCACGCCTCGGTATTATCTCTTCACGACTTTTCTAAATCTTTTAAGGTAGAATGTGATGCTACGGTATTGGAATTGAGTGCGGTTTGATGCAGAAGGACGACCGGTGGCGTACTTTAGCGAGAAGCTAAATGGAGCAACGTTGAGTTATCACGTATGATAAGGGTATGCATTGGTTGAACCTTACAAGCGTGGCAGCATTATTTGTGGGCCAGGAGTTAATCATTCCACGTTCATGAGTCTTTGGAAGCACTTAAAGGGCAACATAAGTTAACAAGAGCATGCAAGGTGGATGGAGTTCATTGAGACATTTCCTCGTCGTCAAGTACAAGCGAGGGAAAGAATGTGATGGATGATGCCACTTTCGGAGGTATGCCTTGATCTCTCTTAGATGCTAAGTTGCTTGGGTTTGAGTGCATCAGAGTTTATATCACGGTGATGATGATTTTCTGAGATATTCGGCATGTGAAATCTGCTAGTGGAGGTACTTTAGACATGATGATTACATTTGGGAGGAATAAGTTGTGTGTTCCTAAATGCTCTGCGTGAAGTTGTTGTTCTGAGTCTCAGTGGTGGGGGATTGATGGGGCATTTTGGCATTGCTAAGACTTTAATTGTTTGCATGAGCATTTCTTTTGTTAACATGAAAAGGGATGTTGAGAGATTTGATAGATGTTTAATATAAGCGAGGCTAAGTCTGGAAGTCGATTCTCATGGATTGTATACACCATTACCTATTTCTACAACACCTTGGATTGATATTTCTATGGATTTTGTGTTAGGATTGCTAGGGTAGGCGTGGTAGCGATTCCATTTGGGTTTGAACTTAAGTATTATTCATATAACAATTAAACATATAACATTTACATATAACAATTAAACACCACAAACCCGTATCATGAAGACTCTAATATTTTCAAATAAATTCTCTACAAAATTCTAAAATTTATGAATTAATTCATACATACTATTAGTACCTAACATCATACATACATATATATATATATATTGATAAATTGACAAAAACAAAATAAAATCAAACCAGTAAATATATCACATATTTCGATTGTGTGAAAGAAAATCAAACATCACTAATGATGGAAATCAGAAGGTTCGTTGACTCAAAACCGGTTCTTGTTCCAAGTGGGCGATTACAAGAACTCGAACTGAAGTTCGAGGAAGGATTGCATGGTCAAGTTTGGGCTCGAATTGACCAAGAGCCCATAGGAGATGACAGACCGATAGCCATGTTTCACAATTTAATTATGTGTGAGTTGGGCTTTAGAATGAAGATATTATTTTGATTTAATTAGTATAGCCAGAAATCAAGACATTGATATTTTCGGTTTATGGGCCTTTTATTAGTTTTCTTGATCATTAGGTTTAGGTTGACCTTATATAAAGGTCTTTGTGTCTTGAATGAAGGTTGATCAATAATAATTTTCATGAGGTTTATGCCTCTCTCGAGTCTAATTCTCTTGATTATTCCAAAGGCAATTCTTTCGTCGAATCATTGAATTCATCAATCTCGTTTATGTTCGTTCGGTGTTTACGTGTTGTTGCATCAACCATCTCTTTGAGGGTTAGATTGAAGGTTAAGATTCCATCCTTTTATTTTCGTTTTCGTGTGCGCATCGTCGATCCATTCAATTCAACACATTGGAGCAAGGATCATATCATTTGAGATCGGAGCGTTATCGCCCGGGTATTAGTTATTTTACTCTTGATTTTGTATCGAGGTTTAGTTTTCTTCGTGTTGTTTGTGTACGTCGAGTCATATTGGTTGCTTTTGTTTCTTGATGTTGGTTTAGTCAAAAACAAGTATAGAAATTTTCTAATCTGTTTGAGCAAATTTTTCATTAGTTCCTTGAACGTTTAAGTCGTTTGAGTGCTGTTGATTGTGCACTTTCCAGTCTGTTAAACTTCGTTGTGTTTTACGGGTTCCTTGGGTAGAGTATATTAGTGTTGAGCAAGTTTAACGCTAGTGCGTTTTCGTGATTTCATTAATTGTCGTCGTGATTTTAGGGTCCTTGAGTCGTCTAGTACATAGAGTTAGTTTAATTCTACCTTTCAAAAAATAAATTCTTCCACGTTTTCCCATATTTTGAGTAGTCGATTTGGATTGAAGTGGTAGATTGGAAATTTGTACCTTGAGAGGGATATTGGTGGAAAAGGCAAGAGATGAGACCAATAGAGGTAAAAGCCATTGATTATTGAGAGATACCGAGTGGTGAAAAATCTTTGAGTGATACTGAGAGTTTGTAAGGTGGTGAGGATTACGTTTTAGCTAACCTTTTTCTTGTTTTTGTGTTTGATAAAAATAAAAATAAAAATAAAAAAGCAGAAAAAAAAATAAATAAAAAATCGTAGTACATCTAGAGAGGAGGTCCGGCAATGACAAGCGGAAGTCTTTCGATCCATAGCGAAGTTCTTGTTGAGGCGATAAATTAAAATTTGCCAAGTTGTTGAGATCAAGATGGACCGAGGTGCATCGAGGATCGGATGCGAAAGCTTCGTGAGTTTACCCTCCTAGAGTGGTCGGGTGATCGAGTGGAGGTAATGGTAGGGCGAGGGTTATCAGACTACTCGAGAGGCAGGTTTGATGATAATGGAGGATCAGTCGGCGATGATGATGCGAGTTTTCATCGAAAGTTGGAGAATAGAAGATAACAATGGGTAACATCAAGATGAACATTCCTTCATTCAAAGGAAGAGCGATCGGGCAGTATCTTGGTGGGAAAGAAAGGTGGGTTGATGTTTGTTGTCCGCTATACGAGCTAAAGAAATTGAAGTTAGCGATTGAGTTCTACGATTATGCACTAGTTTGGTGGGATCGGTTGGTGGCAGTAGGAAGAGAATCGAGGAACCTATTGGACTTGCGAATAGATGAAGGCTAATATGAGGGCGATTTGTACCTCTCAACTATTATAGAGGTTGTATAATAAGCTTAAAATCGAAGACGAGTTAAGTGTGGATGAGTACTTGAGGAGATGGAGTAGCTATGATTTGAGCTAATGTTGGACGATAGTGGGCGAACATGGCAAGGTTCTTGGCTGGTTTGAGCTGGGAGATCGGGAATGGTGTGGGCTGCTGACTATGTTGAGTGGAAGAAATGGTTCACTGGCCGTCAAGTAGAGAACCAGCTCGAGAGGAGATATTCTTGTAATACCCGTATTTTGTAGAAGATTAGTTCATGATTAAGAGCTTATTAAGAAGGGCATTGCATCTTTGAAGAGAGTTGGTTAAGTTAGAAGCTTTGCTAGTTAAGCTTGAGTTGAGACGATAAATTTGGCGTATTTGAGATAGAATACGAGATAAGATCCTTAAATCTAGTTGAACATGAAGACCTAGTTTAAATAGTCTTAAGATGATAAATACATGACTCAAATAAGTCTGATTTGGAAAAATGAAATTTCAAAATTACGTTTTACGGCGTGCTTGCGATTAAGCTCGGATTAAGACAAAATATTTAAAATGGTTTTAAGGTCAAAATATGCAATAAGTATATTTTGATGTTTTGAGTAATTATTGAGGTTAAAGTAGAGATTTAAAGAGGTTGTTATATCGGATAATAAGTGTCGATATCTTGCGATAAAAGCGTTACGTATTATTCTACAATAATTATATTTAATTTCTAATCAAAGTTATGATTTATGTATTAAAAGAAAATGGAAAATGAAACAGAGAAAAGCTTAGATAAGTGGTGAATAATCACCACTTTAGGAAAATGAAAATTAAATTAATTATTACATAATATAAGAATGAACTTTAGACTTTTCAAACCAATTCTTCTCATTTAAGCCCCAAACTCACGTCCACACAAGAACACACAATTTACACACACAATTTAGCCTTGGGCGAAAATAGGAAGATCAAGTAGGTTGAATTTTGATCGGTGCTTGAATAGAGTATAATCTCGTCTGAGAACACTCTCGGTTTATAATTTTTAAAAACATGATCTTATGCTCAATTCAGATTTTGGTCATTTGGGATGATTTATGATGGATTGTGTTTTGTTGATTTATATGAATATTAATGATAGATTAACGTACGTATTGTTTAACGTTAATTTGTAAAGCATATTTTATTAGTTGTAAATTTATGAAATTTTCGAGGGCATGCCTTGATCTTTAAATTATGATGTTTTATGATTGAATTATTTTCACATATGTGTTATTGGATTAATATAAGCGTGTTTGGAGCAAGAAAAAGCGTTTGAAATCGAAATTATCTGAAAAACCACAAATGGCGAAACCCTAGGTCCTATATTGTTGGATTTTGATTTTATTTGATCATTTTGACTTCATATTTGGATTCTATGATATGAATAAAGCCTAAAATGATTTATTCGGATTTTTCATGACTTATTCCAAAGCAGTAAATTTTAGTTTGTCGTGAAAATTGGTTTTCAATACCAAAGCTTTGTGTTTGGTATGATTTTGTGATGATTCTTGATATTGTTTCTGTCATTTCTATGGTTTGTCCTATTTATGCCTTTGGTTGATTAATATTATCGATTGGACTTACTTGTTCGTCTCGATGTTTTGTAGGAAAGCGGTAGAAAATAGGATGTATTGGATCTGTCAAGGATCAAATATAATTGAAGATCATCTCGACAGGGGTTCATAGGCGGCGGATCGCCGGGAGTTGAGGCGAGGAGAGCGGGCCGAATCTTCAAAGTCGCGCGTGCGCTCCGCTCGCCCTAGTCGCGCGCCGGCTGAACACTTTCAATGATTCTCATGAATTCTGGAGAAGAATCAAAGTTTTATCCTTCATAAGAATAAAGTACGTTTTGATAAAATCGTAGGCCAAACCGTGTGCAAATCGGAGTTCAAGCGAGGGACGGGCGAAAAAACCTGCATAAGCGTGTCGCAGCCTTGCGCTTGCGTAAATGCACGCCCGGAGACGCGGTTCATTGTGAACGCCGGTTTGCCTGTTTCAGCTACCAACAGGCGCTAGTTCACAATTGGTGAGCGGTTCACCTCATCTCAAGCGCGCTTCCTCTCGGCCTTCAACTCAGCGTCGCTCGGCGCCTCGACGCCACAACCAACTCGGCGCTATTGTGAGCGGTTCACAAATTTACCTCGCGGACTCATTATCGCGGGCTCACTCCGATGTGATCATGCCTTTCCTCAGACGGCGTTCATTCCCGGCAGCGTTCATTTGAAGTCGAGAATGTTTGGTAATGCTCATTATGAACCGAGCGTTCACTCCTATTTTAATATATATCAGCGTTTAGAGGGAGAGGAGGTCCGCATTTTAGTTCTTGATTTTGGTTCCAGCGCGGCGCGGACCTCTCCATCACTTCCTTCAGTTCTTGAGGCCTAACACGAATCTGATTCTTATTTTGATTCTGTTCTTATTTTCATCGTTGAATAATCTATTTATCGGTTTTATGCTTTAGATTCAATTGTTCTTCGGTTAAATTTCATAGTGTTTTGTTTGATGGTTTGTGGATTCAATTTCATAAGTGACAATGAAGTGTTCTCGTGTTTCTATCAATTTATATTACGTAATGATTTTACGCTTTCGTTTATTTGCAATTAAATTGATTAGGGATTGACAAACCCTATGAATAATAGAATTGCTATTGCTTTTATTCTTGCTTTGATTTATTGCTTTCATAGTTCGACTGGATTGACAATCCACAGTTTAGATTATCCTTTATTAGTATAGCTCGGGATTGACACCCACAGCTTAGGATGCTATTTAATTCTGTATTTGATTCTGCATGTTCCAAACCCGTTGGCATTAGAATGTTTAGGTTTAATCAACTTTACGTATGACTGAACAATAATGCCATAAGTTTTCCTTGAGAGCGACTGGGTTAACACCACGCTCGATTACCTCGTGCGATTGCGAGTAATTTGAGTGTATTTTAGCTCGAACAAATTTTGGCGTCGTTCTTGGGAAAACTTTAGGCGTATTGTTTGTGTTGTTTGTTTTACGTGTTTCTTTTCTTCTGATTTGGTTATTTCTCACACAGTGCGTGTAGTTTTTGTTGTTGTTGGTATGCGCTAATGCGGGGTTATCAACTGATGCGATTATGGTCAACCATTGGTGGAGGAAGTTCGTCGTATTGGGCAAATTCTTCTTTGAAGAAGGAGCCCAATTCGACTTCGAGGATGTCCGTCGGTATGAGCCTGACATATGATCTTCTTGGGATCCACAGCAGACAATGCCTCGGCCCGATTTGGGATATTGGGATCACTGTGGACCGCCTCCAACTGACCCGGAATATTGGAATCCACCGCCTATGAGGATCAGCGCTTATGATCCAGGGACAACCACCTCCGTACTATGAGGATCGATCTCATACTCTGGAGCCACACTCTCACTCGGTGAGTACCCACAACAACCATCCTCCTCGTTACTCATACCCGGCGGCCTCCACCTCGGATGACGCTTGGGAGGATGAGTTAACTCAAAAGAGTTGTCCATTCAAAAGCGGATGCTTTAGTCGAGGTTTGGATCCAATGCCTCGACTTTGCGTTTGGAGGCAAATAGGATATGTCGAGCACGCTTGATAATTTGTTGCGACAAGGAGGAACTTCCAAACCAATCCGATCGATCGATCGGTCCTTTGTTCTGAAAGTGATCGATAGTTGAAAATTGGGTGGAAGAGACATCGATGAGCTGCTGCGATCCTGACGGAAAGCGAAGTGGCGAAATCACACCTTTCGCACCACGATCAAGCTCGGATGGTCCTACTCTTGGGTGATCAATTGTTGAAGATGGTGGGAGAGACACACTGAAACATGCGGCGGATGAG
The DNA here is from genome assembly GCA_036937905.1 of Salvia rosmarinus. Lineage (NCBI taxonomy): Eukaryota > Viridiplantae > Streptophyta > Magnoliopsida > Lamiales > Lamiaceae > Salvia > Salvia rosmarinus. The sequence continues at coordinate 55,119,940 of CM072822.1, read as the reverse complement.
GTGGAAAGTGAGAGCGTGGGCACGTGTGGATGAGAAGCATAATCGAGCGATGGCGTTTTTACGAGCGGATAACAAGGAAGGTTGGCAAATCGATCGATAGCATTCGCACTCTCCGGGGTGAAGAATTATCGAACATGTGGAGGAGGATGAAGGGGATGAAGCAAGAGTGGGCACTCGAAGTTGATGACATGCAAAACCCGCTCGGAAGTGAAGAGCTGCCTCCACATGTCAGGGATCGAGAGGATGACACAATGAACAAGGCGGGTAACCCAATTGTTTATCGACATCCTAATTCACCAAAGTATGTGCTTTGGAATTATGTTATCTATTTTCTTTGGAGAATAGGATGTTTGACTTGAGCTTAAATGATTAGTTGTTTCTTCGTCGTCCTCTATGCTTATATGGTTCATCGATGCTTTGGCGAGATGGTATTTCTGCGGTGAAGGACTATGGATAGTCCGTTGTTATGCGGTTCGTCGTGCTCACGGCGTTAAGCTGAAATACCGATGGGAGTTACCACGGTGTTTTATTTTGTTTTCTTTCTTTCTTTTTTGTTTGTTGTTCTTTGATCATGTTGTTATCTTTGTGTTAGTCTTGTTTGAATTTGGGAAGGAAGGTTTTGCTTATTTTGATCAGCGGTGAGATGGGTGGGATGCTCCAACTCTACGCCACGCATTAAATCGGATTATCGAGAATATCATCTCTATGGTTATTTTGAGCTTTTAATGTTTTGACCTTTGGGGCGATTCTCGATTTAAAATAATGAGTGTGTTGCTCGGTTTGTATCGTGATGTATTGTTTTGTATGCTAATAGCGTGCCACTTGTGCTATTTTGATTGTTTGGACTTGAGTCGTGTCTCATCGAATAAGTTAGGATTTTGATTTGTCTGTTGAACTATGTGGTATTGATCGGACCTTGATGTATTTCTCGTTTATCTTGATGTCAGTGATTAATCTGATGTGAATTGACGAGATGTGTGAATTGATTTTAAATCGGTGGTTATTGGTGATTTGTCCGGCTAATGCTAGGGGAGTGTTAACGGTGGTTACCTATATACTCGTTTCAAAAAAAAGAAAAAAAAAGAAAAAAAAATGTGAAAAGAAAATAAGGAGAATTAAAACTCAATGTTGTTGAGATTGTATAAATGGAGGATGGGATTATGCCCTCTTTCTCGTTAATTGAGAAATGGGCATGGGAAACCACGATAGGAGACTCGAGTTCATGAGACTTGCTTCGAACATTGTTCAAAATTTGTTTATACTTTTTGTGTTCTCAAAAGAAACTTGTTGCTAAAGGTAACCATTTTAGTTAATTCACCTCTAGCGGAGAGTTGGGTGCGAGCAAAGATAACCTACTGTTTGTTTGATATTTTCATAATCTTAGATTTTTTCACATTAACTTTTATTATGTATTCATCATGTTTGGGGGTGCAAAGAGATTTGATTGATTGGACTAAAGTGATGTTGCTGATCTTTGAACCTTATTAGTATAGACTTTGCTTGAGGACAAGCAAATGGATAAGTGTGGGGGAGTTGTTTGGTATGATTTTGTGATGATTCTTGATATTGTTTCGTGTCATTTCTATGGTTTGTCCTAGTTTATGCCTTTGGTTCGATTAATATTTATCGATTCGGACTTACTTGTTCGTCTCGATGTTTTGTAGGAAAACGGTGAAAATAGGATGAATTGGATCTATCAAGGATCAAATATAATTGAAAACATCTCGACAGGAGTTCATAGGCGGCGGATCGCAAATCGGAGTTGGGCGAGGGAGAGCGGACAAATCTTCAAAGTCGGCGTGCCTCCGCTCGCCCTAGTCGCGCGCCGGCGCTGAACACTTTCAATGATTCTCATGAATTCTGGAGAAGGAATTAAGTTTTATCCTTCATAAGAAATAAAGTACGTTGTGATAGAATGCGTGGCGGCAACCGTGTACAAATCGGAGTTCAAGCGAAGGAGAGCGGGCCAAAACAAAACACTGCAGAAGCAGTGTCGCGCGCGCGCGCGCTCGCGCTAAATGCACGCCAGCGAACGCGGTTCATTGTGAACGCCGGTTTGCCTGGTTTCAGCTTCCAACGAGCGCTAGTTCACAATTGGTGACGCGGTTCACCTCATCTCAAGCGCGCTTCCTCCGGCGCTCAACTCCAGCGTCGGCTCATCTCTGCGCCCAACCCAACTCCGGCGCTCATTGTGAGCGCGGTTCACAAATTTACCTCGCCGACTCATTATCGGCCGGCGCTCATCCTGCGCGATCATGCCCTTTCACCTCACGGCGTTCATTCCGGCCGCGTTCATATTGAAGTCAGAATGTTTTACGGCGTAAGCTCATTATGAACCGCGTTCAACTCTATTTAATATATATCACGTTTGGGGCTGAGAGGAGATCCGCATTTTAGTTCTTGATTTTGGTTCCAAGGAGCCTTGCTCTCCATCGCTTCCTTCCAGTTCTTGAGGCAACAACGAGATCTGATTCTTATTTTGATTCTGTTCTTATTTTCGTCATTGAATAATCTATTTATCGGTTTATCTTTAGATTGATTGTTCTTTCGGATTAAATTTCATAGTGTTTTGTTTGATGGTTTCGTGGATTCAATTTCATAAGTGACAATGAAGTGTTCTCATGTTTCTATCGATTTATATTCGTATGATTTTACGCTTTCGTTTATTTGCAATTAAATTGATTAGGGATTGCAAACCTATGAATAATAAATTGCTATTGCTTTTATTCTTGCTTTGATTTATTGCTTTCATGGGTCGACTAGGGATTGACAACCTGTTTAGATTTATCGCTTTATTAGTATAGCTCGGGATTGTGACCACAGCTTGGATCTTTTTAATTCTCCGTATTTCAATTCACGCATGTTCCAAAACCTTGTTGGCATTAGAATGTTTAGGTTTTAATCGCTTTACATGTATGACATGAACAATCATACATAAGTTTTCCTTGAGGCAGTAGGGTTAACTTACCGCATCTGATTACCTCGTGCGATTGCGAGTAATTTGAGTGTGTTTTAGCTCGAATTCTTTGATCCTTATATTCATTGATAAAATGATGATATTTAAAGATAGTTGAGCATGTATATAGGTTCGTTGGTGTTAGAGGGCGTCTCGCGTGAATTTTCGACGTTAGACCTTAAGTAGCGTCTTAAGGGATTTTCGGTTGATGGCTAAGATAAGATGATTGAAGCATTGTTGTAGTTTCCTATGCATATTGAGATATATGGTGATGAATTGATGGAGTTTGAGTTATGTTTGGTTGATCTGGCGTTGATTTGGCGATCGTTTATACACGTTCTGTTGTCGAAATTTGATAAATTTGGTTATTAATAAGATGTTAGAGGATGATGACCAAAGTTTTGATAGACCCTTAGTGTCTTAGTTTGATATCGAAGAAATAGTCGTGTCGGCGACTAAAGATGGGTAATGTTCTTGTTTGGTCTTGATGGCATTTATGCGCTCTATGAGGATAAATATGGATAAAGAAAGAAATGGAATTGGGAATTGGTTCCTTAGCTCTAAGGAACATCCGGTGGGTATAAGTATTTTCTATAATAATATGCTTATGCTTTTAAATGTTTTCAAATGATATGATATGATTAAGCATGAAAGATGACATGAGATTTTATGATATGCATATAATCGCATTGTTTTGAAAGATGATTGACTTGCAAAGTTTGAGTATGAACATGAGCATAAGCATGATGCTACCTATCACGGGAAAGAAAGAAAGAAAAGAAGAAAGAGTTTACCGGCGTCGGGTATGACCGTAGTTGAGAACCTTGGTCCACTCGGGTATGTGATGTTAAAGTGTTGAGAAGGAGCTCTTCTCAACACGCATAAAAATCGTGGATATGGGAAGGAGAGAAGAAGTTGCATGCGAGACATGAAACATGCATATCGTATATCTGATCGATGTTATGAGCAAGTAAGTATTTTATGAAAGCATATGTGATGGCAAGTCAGTATATAGCCCTAAGGGCAAAGTTTACTTTATGTTTTGCGATTACCCAGGTGCATTTTGTACTCACGCTGCATATATTTCTAAATATGCGGAGTTGGTGGAAGAATCTGGAATCGAATCTTTTGAAGGGCTTCTCTAAGTAAATTGCTTCATGATGACATTGATAAATGAGTAATGTTATTCATTCGATGTTCACATGTTTTGTTGCAGTTATGTCTTCACATAATTCTCGTACGTTTCGTTTCGAACTTTGGTCATTACTTGTCATGTGTTTGCAGAACAAAGTAATCATATTCGATGCTCGATTATATATTATTGATATTGGTTAGTACGTGGTAAATATTGTCCTCACCGGTTGACATTCTCGTTAGTTTCTTTCTTGTTTCGAGGCGAAAATTTAATCTTTGTCGAGCTACATTTCACTTCTTGAACCATAAATGTTGGTTCATTCGTTATAAAAGTTGTTGTCATCTCTTTCTTATGACATATGTTTGAGCCGTTAGCGTTAAATTTTCATAACCCCAGTCACGGCCTAATTACCGATTTGGTAATCTGGTGCGTGAGAATATATCGAGCGGTTTGAGTTACGACACATGAGCCTTTGTAAATTGTGCAATTTGTACGATCTTGAAATCTGAGCATGCAAATTCTTTCGAATCCTTATACGATTGTGTATAGTCTTAAATTCACATTCAGAATCCTTGTGAGTCTTGTGCGGTTTGTGCACTTTGAGCATATAAATTTCTTTGTGCTACCTCGTTTGAGAAATTAAGTTTATGGAGTCAATTGTTTGACTCATCTTGAGACTCTAAGTTATGGAATCGAGTTGTTTGACTACGAATGAATAGAGTAAGAGTGCGGTTGTTCGTAAAGAAGCTCGACATTCGATTCCGTCATCTCAGCTCAGCGGTAAAGGCTTATTCTTATGATTATGGTTATCATAGTTGATGATTGAATATGTATATGTTTAAAATGAATATTGCTTATTGAGTTGAAGTTGGAAGGAAATCATGAGAAGAAAAGATGGCGAACAATATGAATAAGTTTTACACTAATTCGAGTATTGTTTTATCTACGATGGCGAGGATCGGTTGGACTGAAGAGTATGATTTGTTGGTCGTCGTCGTTGTTGATATCTTGTTGTCGTTATTACATTGTCATTGTTTCGTTTATATTAATCGAAAGATCAAAGAATTTCTATTCATGCATCGGATGAGATGACCTTAGATGAATTTCTCGCTTGATTCTATCGATTGTGGAAAGAGGCGTTTGGAGCAAGGCGTATCAAATTTGATAGGAAATTTCAGTTGATCTCTTTATTTCCTAAAGAGTGACAAGATTGGGTTATTCTTTGTTGCCATTGATTATTTAGGTCGACTTTATTGTTTTGAGCAAATTGATTCTCGGACTCCTAGTTACCATAAAATTTCAATATTTGGTTCATTCGAGCCCTCCTTTGATTCATTTTCCCTATTGCTAAATCTATTTAGTTGTTCATCAACTTGGTTGGTTGAAAAATTTCTTCAATTGAGGATGATGATGGTGAAAATCTTGAAACCAAGATGTTAAATCTTTTATGCCGAGCATAATCTACCTTATTCTAAAACTAGAGTCTTCCTTATCAAATGCTCACTAGTTATGTCTAAATCAATGTAGATCTTGTACAAATTGATTATTCTTAAATTGATATTGAAATTGCCCTTATTGATTTAGATTAATGCGATCGACTTTTGTATCTCTTTAAATTCCTACATCAATTCGATTCATTTTATTTACTTATGTTTCCAAGACTTCTCTTTGGAGACTTGAGAAAAGATTCATGCTAATTCATCGAGACCCAGTATCTCAAAATTTTTGAGTATGAACTCGAGTGGTACCAATTGTTGGCACACAACCATAACCACGGATATTGGCAAGTACTTTTCGAAGACAACCTTTTGGGGACGAATGGAGGCGATAGTTATAGATTGTATCGAGATGTGTTTGTCGGAGATATCAATCATCGATATACAAAACTCGGATGACAAAGTTATTCTTTGTTTGTGGAAGTCCTCGGAGAGACAAATTCCTTTCCTTGAGATCTATCGATCATTTTGCTATCCAACTATTTCATTTCACATCATAACTTTGTGATAAGCAATTTTGAAGATCTTTGATCCGATGCATTTTCAATTGAAAACCTTTTCCGATTACGGATAAGAAAAATATGCTGCATTTTGGCATTCGTTTGCAATGCGATACATCACCCGAGAAAAGAAATTCTCATTCATTATTACGAGAGAGGAATAAGAAAGCCGATTCTTTTCAAAACTTACTTGTTCTTAAACCGATTATAAATGCGAGAATCTTTTGGTGTCAAAATCTTTTATCCTTTAATGAAGTGGATAACCAGTTGATATTAAAGACGAGTTCACCGTTGAACAAGTTTTCAAATTTTGGAGAACTACGATCGGGAATATCTTCTATATATCGTTAGTGTTAAAGAATCGGCGGTTTGATGAAAGTGCGTTGGAAAGTTCTTTCCTCAAGTACTTAAAGAATTTTCTGCGAGCAATTGAAGAATTTTACGAAAGTGTATACCTCGGATTACGCAGCGAGCGAGATTTAGTTTACGGTATGAGCGGAGAAGAAGATTGTCACATTATAAGGTTGTGAATTCTGCGGATCATTTCGTGATGCTTTTATAAAGTTGAAAAGATAAGAAGACATCGCTTTAGTTACCAAATCGAGCGTGGGTGACAATCGATCGACTCACGAATCGCTTATGTTATTATGATCCTTATCACGTATGGAGCTAACCGGTTAGCTCAGTGAGCGTCGAAAGATAATGCGTTTACATGGAATGCTTGTCTCGATCATCTTGAGCAGAGACTCGAGTTTACATCTCGTGTTGGACGAGTTTATTAAAAGATAAATACAAGATTGAATTTGATGCGACTTTCTATTACAATAAATGGTCATTTAAATGGACCAGTCCGGATGTTAGAAGACGAATCGAGCGGCGATTTATATGGCGTCTATGAAGTCTTTACGATAGCAGTGTAGATCGTTGTTTTATTTAAAGCGTATTTGAAGAAGAAAGTGCTTGGACGAGCGATTAAAGAGATGGTCGTGATCGTCGACAAGTAAAGACAAGAATCGAAAGTTATCAAGATGTATCGTATGCGAGATTCACAAAGATTGGCTGTTTCATAGATTAGCATTTGCTACGAAATTGAAAATATTCGCGATGTGCTCTATAAGTTGCGATTCTGAAGATATGTGTTTAATCGAAACACATTATACATCAAGAAAAAATGTTCGTGAACAAGATTTAAGCTATGAAAGAGAATCGTCTTAAATCGACATGGAAGTTAAAGATTAGATGATAAAGAAGTGCTCGAGCTTTTGAAGCGTCTAAATTTCGAGGACGAAATTTTGTAAGGGGTGAGAATGTAATACCCGTATTTTTGTAGAAGAGATTAGTTCATGATTAATAGCTTATTAAGAAGGCATTGCATCTTTAAGAAAGAGTTGGTTAAGTTAGAAGCTTTGCGTTAAGCGTAGACGATAGAATTTCGGCATTTGAGATAGAATCGAGATAAGATCCTTAAATCTAGTTGAACATGAGAAGACCTAGATTTAAATAGTCTTAAGATGATAAATACATGCTCAAATAAGTCTTGATTTGGAAAATGAGAATTTCAAAATTACGTTTTACGTGCGGATTGCCGATTAAGCTCGGATTAAGAGCAAAATATTTAAAATGGTTTTAAGGTCAAAATATGCTTAATAAGTATATTTTGATGTTTTAGTAATTATTGAGGTTAAAGAAGAGATTTAAAAGAGGTTGTTATATCGGATAATAAGTGTCGATTTAAATGCGATAAAAGCGTTACGTATTATTCTACAATAATTATATTTAATTTCTAATCAAAAGTTATGATTTATGTATTAATGAAAATGAGAAAATGAAAAGAAAAAAAGCTTCTAGATAAAGTGATGAATAATCACCACTTTAGGAAAATGAAAATTAAATTAATTATTACATAATATAAAGTATGAACTTTAGACTTTTCAAACCAATTCTTCTCCATTTTCAGCCCCAAACTCACGTCCCACACAAGAACACACACAAAATTTCGAGCTTCATGGGCGAAAATAGGAAGATCCGACCATTGAATTTTCGATCGGTCTTGAATAGAGGTATAATCTCGTCGAGAACACATCTCGGTTTTAAATTTTAAAAACATGATCTTATGCTCAATTAAGATTTTGGTCATTTGGGATGATTTATGATAGATTGTGTTTTGTTGATTATTTATGAATATTATGATAGATTAGCTCTACGTATTGTTTAACGTTAATTTGTAAAGCATATGTTTATTAGTTGTAAATTTATGAAATTTTCGAAAAGGGCATGCCTTGATCTTTAAATTATGATGTTGTTATGATTGAATTATTTTCACATATGTGTTATTGGATTAATATAAGCGTGTTTGGAGCAAAAAACGTTTGAAATCGAAATTATAGGAAAAACCACTAAATGGCGAAACCACTAGGTCCATATATTGTTGGATTTTTATTTTATTTGATCATTTTGACTTCATATTTGGATTCTATGATATGAATAAAGCCTAAAATGATTTATTCGGATTTTTCATGACGTATTCAAGGTAAAATTTTAGTTTGTCGTGGGTTTTCAATGCCAAAGCTTTGATCCTTATATTTCATTGATAAAATGATGATATTTAAAGATAGTTGAGCATGTATATAGGTTCGTTGGTGTTGGGGCGTCTCACGTGAATTTTCGACGTTAGACCTTAAGTGGCGTCTTAAGGGTTTTTGGTTGATGGCTAAGATAAGATGATTGAAGCTTGTTTTGAGTTTCCTATGCATATTGAGTATATGGTGATGAATTGATGGAGTTTGAGCTATGTTTGGTTGATCGGCGTTGATTTGGCGATCGTTTATATAGGCGTTCTGTTGAAATTCGATAAATTTGGTTATTAATAAGATGTTAGGATCTGCATGACCCATTTTGATAGACCTTAGTGTCTTAGTTTAGATATCAGAAGAAATAGTCGTGTCGACGACTAAAGATGGGTAATGTTCTTGTTTGGTCTTGATAAGCATTTATGCGCTCTATGAGGATAAATATGGATAAAGAAAGAAATGGAATTGGAATTAGTTCCTTAGCTCTAAGGAACATCCAGTGGTATAAGTATTTTCTATAATAATATGCTTATGCTTTTAAATGTTTTCAAATGATATGATATGCTTATGCATGAAAGATGACATGAGATTTTATGATATGCATATAATTGCATTGTTTTGAAAGATGATTGACTTGCAAGTTTGAGTATGAACATGAGCATAAGCATGATGCTACTATCCACGGGAAAGAAAGAAGGTTTACCGGCGTCGGGTATGAGTAGTTGAGAACCGGGTCCACTCGGGTATGTGATGTTAAAGTGTTGAGGAGGCTCTTCTCAACACATAAAATCGTGGATATGGGAAGGAGAGAAGAAAGTTGCATGCGACATGAAACATGCATATGTATGTTATGATCGATGTTATGAGCAAGTAAGTATTTTATGAAAGCATATGTGATGGCAGTCAGTATATAGCCCTAAGGGAAAGTTTACTTTATGTTTTGGCGATTACCCAGGTGCATTTTGTACTCACGCCATATATTTCTAAATATGGGGTTGAGTGGAGAGAATCTTGGAATCGAATCTTTGAAGGAGCTTCTAAGTAAATTGCTCGTGACATTGATAAATGAGTAATGTTATTCATTCGATGTTCACATGTTTTGTTGCCCAGTTATGTCTTCACATAATTCTCGACGTTTCCGTTGTCGAACTTTGGTCATTACTTGTGCATGTGTTGCAAGAACAAAGTAATCATATTCGATGCTCGATTATGTATATTATTGATATTGGTTGATGCTGGTAAATATTGTCCTCAACGTTGACATTCTCGTTAGTTTCTTTCTTGTGTGCGAGGCGAAAATTTAATCTTTGTCGAGCTACATTTCACTTCTTGAACCATAAATGTTCGGTTCATTCGTTATAAAAGTTGTTGTCATCTCTTTCTTATGACATATGTTTGAGCCTTAGCGTTAAATTTTCTTCTTAACCCCAAGTCACGGCTAATTACACGATTTGGTAATGCGTGCGTGACAATTCTTGTAACATCGGACTAATTGGGCGTCCTCAAGCTCGACTAATGGCTCCTAATCAAAGGAGTCAATGGAAGAAGGATGAGCGACGAGGATAGCGAAAACCGTTTGTGGCAGAGTATAATCATCTAGTTCACACGTCAGGAAAGCCGACATTTTGGATGCTCGTAATCGTGATCGATAGTGCTACAAGTGTAAAGTTTAGGCGTATCATGGTGAGTGTCCAAGCAGACGAGTTATGATCATGAGAGATGATGGAGAAGTTGTAACCGATGATGAGGTTGTAGATCCGAGATGCCACCTCGGAGGATCACGATGAAGGAGGTTGAAGAGACTACACTACCATGTCTCATTTATGTAACCGGAGAGTTCGGTATCTAGAATCGAGCGGATGAGGCGAGCAGCGAGAGAACATCATTAAACGAGATGCCGTGAAAGACAAGGTGTGATATGATTGTTGATGGAGGAAGTTGAACTAACGTTGCTAGTGCATCATTGGTGGAGAGATTAGATGCCTTTGAGGAAGCATCCCAAGCCATACGGTTCTGCGTGGCTGAGCGTCGCGAGCATCATTATGGTTACAAAGCAAGTGAATTTGTCTTTCGCATTGGGAAGTATGAGGATGAGGTGTTGCGCTATGTGGTCCCTTCCGAGCCATATTTTATTGGGACGTCTGGCGATTCGATCGACGTGCGACTCATGATGGTTTCACCAACAAATATTCCTTTGAGTACAAGCGAAGAGTGTTGCTTGTTCACTTACTCCTAAACATGTATGAGGATCAAGTGCGATTCGAGAAGAGGCGGTGGTGGTGAAGTCGAGGCGAATGGGAGAATAAGGAGAAAGGGATGGTCAGAAGTCATGTCTTGCAGACTGCGATCCGAATTGGGCGGTGCGGGAGGAGGCCTTTGGTTGTACTTTTGTACAAAGAGAACTTGGTTTCACTAATGATCTCACTTCTACCCTTTTATTTCCATGTATTATAGGAATTTGATGATGTATTTCCGAAGATACACCACGATCTACCACCGATTCGAGTTGAACATTAAATAGATTTCTGCCGAGCCACTCTTCTAAATAGGCTGACCTATAGTACCAATCCGATGAGACAAAGGAATGGAGGCAGTTAGAGTTGTTGGCGAAAGGCACGTGAGGAAGTTTGAGTCCATACAGATCCGGTTCTACTTGTGCGAAGAAGGACTCGGCGATGAGGATGTCTTGTGATTGCGAGCTATAAACAATATCACGGTAAAATATCGCCATCCATCTCTCGTTTAGATGATATGCTTGATGAGTTACATGGCTCTTGCGTGTTTTCTAAGATTGACTTGCGTGGATACCATCAGTTAGGATTAAGTAGGGAGATGAGTGGAAGGCGCTTTTAAGATAAAACTTGGTTTATATGAGTGGTTGGTTATGCCTTTTAGCTTGGCATCCTTAATACGTTTATCGTCTTATGAATCATGTTTTGTGTTCTTTTATTGGAAGATTTGTAGTAGTCTATTTTGATGATATCTAGTGTATAGCAAAGTCATGATGAACATGTTGAGCATTTGATTTTTTTTAGATCGCTTGGAAGAGAGGTTGTTTGCTAACCTTAAAGTGTATCTTTTGTATGGACAAACTTGTGTTTCTTGGTTTTGTTGTCGATGCACGGGTGTACAGGTTGATGAGGAAAATAAGAGCTATCCGGGTGGCGAGTCAAGAGCATTGGCGAAGTTAGGAGTTTTCACGGACTTGCTAGCTTTCTGGCGATTCATGCCATATTTGTAGTGTTGCACCATTGGCAAAAAAAATGTAGAATTCGATTGGGGAGAAGAGCAGAGAAGGCGTTTGACTTTTGAAGTACAAATTGACTCACGCCTCGGTATTATCTCTTCGACTTTTCTAAATCTTTTAAGGTAGAATGTGATTACGGTATTGGAATTGGTGCGGTTTGATGCAAGAAGGCGACGGTTGCGTGCTTTAGCGAGAAGCTAAATGGACAACGTTGAGTTATCCACGTATGATAAGGAGTTGTATGCATTGGTTAGAGCCTTACAAGCGTGGCAGCATTATTGTGGGCCAAGGGTTCGTCATTCACACGATCATGGTCTTTGAAGCACTTAAAGGGCAACATAGGTTAACAAGAGGCATGCAAGGTGGATGGAGTTCATTGAGGCGTTTCCATCGTCATCAAGTACAAGCAAGGAAAGAGAATGTGATGGATGATGCCTTCTGGAGGTATGCCTTGATCTCTACTTTAGATGCTAAGTTGCTTGGGTTTGAGTGCATCAAGATTTATATCAGTGATGATGATTTTGTGAGATATATCGAGCATGTGAAAATCTGCTAGTGGAGAGTACTTTAGACATGATGATTACTGTTTAGGAGGAATAAGTTGTGTGTTCCTAAATGCTCTGTGTGAATTGTTGTTGCTTGAGTCTCATGGTTGGGGATTGATGGGGCATTTTGGCATTGCTAAGACTTTATTTGTTTTGCATGAGCATTTCTTTTGGCCTTACATGAAAGGGATCTTGAGAGAATTTGTGATTGATGTTTAACATATAAGCGGACTAAGTCTAGAGTCAATTCTCATGGATTGTATACACCATTACTATTTCTACAACACCTTGTATTGATATTTCTATGGATTTTGTGTTAGGATTGCTAGGGTAGGCGTGGTGCGATTCCATTTGGGTTTAAACTTAAGTATTATTCATATAACAATTAAACATATAACATTTAACATATAACAATTAAACACCACAAACCCATATCATGAGGCACTCTAATATTTTCAAATAAATTCTACAAAATTCTAAAATTTATGAATTAATTCATACATACTATTAGTACCTAACATCACATACATATATATATATATGTGATAAATGCAACCAAAAACAAAAATAAAATCAAACCCATAAATATATCACATATTTCGATTGTGTTAGAAAGAAAATCAAACATCCTTAATGATGGAGTCTAAGGTTAGTTGACTCAAACCGATTCGTGTTCCAAGTGGACGATTCAAGAACTCGAACTCACGAGTTCAGGAAGGATTGCATGTCGAGAACTTTGGGCTCAAGAATTGAAAAGCCCATAGGAGATGAAAGCCCGTGACCCATGTTTCATCAATTTAATTATGTGATTGGGCTTTAGAATGAAAGTATTATTTTGATTTAATTAGTATAGCCCGAAATCAAGACATTGATATTTTGGTTATGGGCCTTTTTATTAGTTAGTTTTCTTATCATATTAGGTTTAGAGTTGACCTTATATAAAGGTCTTTGTGTCTTGGAGAAGACGCGTTGATCAATAATAATTTTAAGTGAGTTTTATGCCTCTCTTTAGAGTCTCGAATTCCTCTTGATTATTTCAAGGCGAATTCTTTATCGACGAATCATTCGAGTTCATCAATCTCGTTTATGTGTCATTCGGCGTTTACGTGTTGTTGCATCAACCATCTCTTTGGGGTTAGATTCAAGGTTAAGAAATTCCATCCTTTTATTTCGTTTCCGTGTCGTCGTCGATCCGTTCAATTACACATTGGAGCAAGGATCATATCATTTATATCGAGCGAGTTATCGCCGGTATTCGTTCCTTTTCTCTTGATTTTCGTATCACGAGTTTTCGTTTTCTTCGTGTTGTTGTGTCGATCGAGTCATATTGGTTGCTTTTGTTTCTTCGTGTTTGTTTAGTAAAAGTATAGAAATTTTCTAATCTGTTTGAGCAAATTTTTCATTGCGTTCCTTAATGCGTTTAGAGTCGTTTGGTGTGTTACAGGTGCACTTTTCGAAATTCAGTTAAACCTCGTTGTGTTTCTGGGTTCCTTGGGTAGAGTATATCGTGTTGAGCAAGTTTACGCGTTGCGTTTTCGTGATTTTGGCTAATTGTCGTCGTGATTTTTAGGGTCCTTGAGTCGTCTAGAGTCTATAGAGTTGTTTCTACATTCTACCTTTCAAAAAATAAATTCTTCACGTTTTCCCATATTTTGAGTAGTCGATATTGGATTGAAGTGGTAGATTGAGAATTTGTACCTTGAGAGGGATATTGGTGGAAAAAGCAGAGATGAGACCGATAGAGGTAAAAGCCATTGATTATTGAGAGATACACGGAGTGAGTGAAAAATCTTTGAGTGATACGAGAGTTTGTAAGGTGGTGAGGATTACTTTTTAGCTAACCTTTTCTTGTTTTTGTGTTTGATAAAAATAAAAATAAAAATAAAAAAGCAGAAAAAATATAATAAAAAAATGTAGTACATCTAGAGCGGGTCCGACAATGACAAGCCGGAAGATCTTGGACTTGATCCAACGAAGTTCTTGTTGAGCAATGAAATTAAAATTTGCATGTTGAGATCCGAGATGGACGAGGTGCATCGGATCGTGGCGTCGAAGCTTCTCGTGAAGATCTGTACACCTCAGCGTGGTGGGGTGATCGAGGAGAGGTAATGGTGCGAGGTTATCAACTATCTGAGCAGGTTTGATGATAATGGAGGGATCGAATGCGACTATGATGATGCGAAGTTTTCATCGAAAGGATTGGAGGAATAGAAGATAACAATCTGGTAACATCAAGATGAACATTCCTTCATTGAAGGGAAGAATGATCGGAGGCATATCTTGAGTGGGAAAGAAGGTGGAGTTGATGTTTGTTGTCACAACTATTACGAGCTAAAGAAGGTGAAGTTAGAAGCGATTGAGTTCTCTAATCATGCACAAGTTTGGTGGGATCGGTTGGTGGCGAGTAGGAAGAGGAATCGGGAGCGACTATTCGGACTTGGGAATAGATGAAGGCTATTATGAGGCGATTTGTACCATCTCCTATTATAGAGTTATATAATAAGCTTCAAAATCGAAGCAAGGATTAGAAGTGTGGATGAGTACTTGAGGAGATGGAGGTAGCTATGATTTGAGCGATATTGTGGGCGATAGTGGCGAACATGGCGAGGTTCTTGGTGGTTTGAGCGGGAGATCGGGAATGGTGTGGGCTCGGCACTATGTTGGTGGAAGAAATGGTTCACATGGCCATCAAGATGAGAACCATTGAGAGGAGGTATTGCTGTTAGCATCGGACTAATTGGGCGTCCTCAAGCTCGACTAATGGCTCTAATCAAAGAGTCGATGGAAGAAGGATGAACGAAGGATAAACAAATTCCGTTTGTGGCAGAGTATAATCATCGATTCAGACAAATCAGGAAAGCCGACATTTCGGATGCTCGTAATCGTGATCAATAGTGCGACAAGTGTCGAGTTTAGGCATATCATGGTGAGTGTCCAAGCAGACGAGTTATGATCATGAGAGATGATGGAGAAGTTGTAGATGATGAGGTTGTAGATCCGAGATACCGACCTCGGAGGATCGATGAAGAGGAGATTGAAGAGGCTACACCGCTACTGTCTCATTTATATAACCGGAGAGTTAGGTGTCTAGAATCGGAGCGGATGAGGCGAGCTGAGAGAACATCTTTCAAGCGAGATGCCATGTGAAAGACAAGGTGTGCGATATGATTGTTGATGGAGGAGTTGAACTAACGTTAGTGCATCATTGGTGGAGATTAGGACTGCCGTTGAGAAGCATCCCAAGCCATACGAGTTGCGGTGGCTGAGCAGCGAGCATCATTATGGTTACAAAGCAATGAATTTATCATTTCGCATTGGGAAGTATGAGGATGAGGTGTTGTGCTATGTGATCCACTTGAAGAGCCATATTTTGTTGGGACGTCTGTGGCGATTCGATCGACGTCGACCATGATGGTTTCACCAACAAATATTCATTTAGTACAAGCGAGAAGAGTGTTGCTTGTTCCACTTACTAAACAAGTATATGAGGATCAAGTGCGTTGCGAAGGAGGCGGTGGTGGTGAAGTCGAGGCGAGAATGGGAGAATAAGGAGAGGGATGGTCCGAGTCATGTCTTGCAGGCTGCGATCAGATTGGGCGTGCGGGAGGAGGCCTTTGGTTGTACTTTTGTACAAAGAGAACTTGGTTTCCACTAATGATCTCACTTCTCTACCCTTTTATTTTCAACTGTATTATAGGAATTTGATGATGTATTTCGAAGATACACACGATCTACCAGATTCGAGGTTGAACATCAAATAGATTTCTGCCGGAGCCACTCTTCCAAATAGGCGACCTATAGTACCAATCGGATGAGACAAAGGATTGGAGGCAGTTAGAGAGTTGTTGGCGAAAGGGCACGTGAGGGAGTTTGAGTCCATGCAGTTCAGTTACTTGTGCGAAGGACTCGCGATGAGGATGTCTTGTGATTGCGAGCTATAAACAATATCACGGTAAAATGTCATCCATCTCTCGTTTAGATGATATGCTTGATGAGTTACATGGCTCTTGCGTGTTTTCTAAGATTGACTTGCGTAGTGGATACCATCGATTAGGATTAAGTAGGGAGATGAGTGGAAGCGCTTTTAAGATAAAACTTGGTTTATATGAGTGGTTGGTTATGCCTTTTAGCTTGACACGCCTTAAATGCGTTTATCGTCTTATGAATCATGTTTTGTGTTCTTTTATTGGAAGATTTGTAGTAGTCTATTTTGATGATATCTAGTGTATAGAAGTCATGATGAACATGTTGAGCATTTGAGGATTTTTAGATGCGCTTGGAAAGAGGTTGTTTGCTAACCATAAAGTGTATCTTTTGTGTGGACAAGCTTGTGTTTCTTGGTTTTGTTGTCGGTTGCATAGGGTGTCAGGGTTGATAAGGAGAAAATAAGAGCTATCCGGGGTGGCGAGTTTGAAGAGCATTGGCGAAGTTAGAAGTTTTCACGGACTTGCTAGCTTTTACAGGCGATTCTGCCATATTTCGATAGTGTTGCAGCACCATTGGCGGAGTAATCAAGAAAATGTAGAATTCCGTTGGGAGAAGAGCAAGAGAAGGCGTTTGATTTGGAAGAACAAATTGACTCACGCCCGGTATTATCTCTTCTGACTTTTCTAAATCTTTTAAGGTAGAATGTGATGCTACGGTATTGGAATTGGTGCGGTTTTGATGCAAGAAGGACGACGGTGGCGTGCTTGCGAGAAGCTAAATGGGCAAGCGTTGAGTTATCCGCGTATGATAAGGAGTTGTATGCATTGGTTAGAGCCTTAACGTGGCAGCACTATTTGTGGGCAGGAGGTTAGTTATTCACCGATCATGAGTCTTTGAAGCACATAAAGGGTAACATAAGTTAACAAGAGGCATGCAAGATGGATGGAGTTCATTGAGGCGTTTCCATCGTCTCAAGTACAAGCGAGGAAAGAGAATGTGATGGATGATGTCCTTTCGGGTATGCCTTGATCTCTACTTTAGATGCTAAGTTGCTTGGGTTTGAGTGCATCGAGTTTATATCGAATGATGATGATTTTGGTGAGATATTTGAGCATGTGAGAAATCTGCTAGTGGAAGTACTTTAGACATGATGATTACATGTTTAGGAGGAATAAGTTGTGTGTTCCTAAATGCTCTGCGTGATTTTTGTTGATGAGTCTCGTGGTGGGGGATTGATGGGGCATTTGGCATTGCTAAGACTTTATTTGTTTGCATGAGCATTTCTTTTGGCCTTACATAAAGGGATGTTGAGAGAATTTGTGATAGATGTTTAACATATAAGCGAGCTAAGTCAAGTCGATTCTCATGGATTGTATACACCATTACCTATTCCTACACCTTGGATTGATATTTCTATGGATTTTGTGTTAGGATTGCCTAGGGTAGGCGTGGTAGCGATTCCATTTTGTGGTTGTGGGCAGATTTTCTAAGATGGCATTTATTCCATGTCATATCGATGATGCATCTCGTGTAGGCGATTTGTTCTTTAGAGAGTTGTTGTTAGATTGCATGCCCAACACTATTGTTTCGGATAGGATTCAAAGTTCTTAAGCTACTTTGGAAGACTTTGTGGTGTAAGTTAGGAACTAAACTTACATTTTCTACTACTTGTCATCCACAAGCGGTCAATGAGGTAGTAAATAGGACTTTGTCTACTTGACAAGAGCTATAATTAAGAAGAACATTAAGTCTTGGGAAGAGTGTTTGCATGTTGAGTTTGCATATAATCGTTGATTCATTACGCTACTAAGTTTTCACCATTTGAGATTGTGTATGGATTTAATCCTTTGACTCATTGGATTTATCTCGATTACTGCATGAACATCTGACCTTGATGGCGGAAGATGGCTGATTTTGAAAGCAGTTCATGAGAAAGCAAGGATGAATATTGAGGCGGACGGCAGATCGCAAACAAGCAAACAAAGGGCGTCGCAAAGTGGTGTTTGAACCCGGCGATTGGGTGTGTTGCATATGTGCGAGAGGTTTCCATTGCAAAGGCGTTCAAAGTTGCTACCTCGAGGCGTTGGACCATTCAAATTGGAGCAAGGATCATATCACTCAACCTTGTACAAAACTTTAAACATAAGCTCAAAATCATCATATAAACCATATTAATTTAATAAGTTAATCATTTGAACAATACCTCAAAATTCCCAAAATAGTCAAACACTTCATCATGCTTAAACCATGGTGAAATTTTAATATTCTTATATATATAAAGAGGTTAGGGGTTATCTACCTCTTAATCGGTTTTGATTTGTCGAAAAATTAAGAAATCGAGCATGTTCTTCAAAATTTGAGGAAGAACATATTTTTTTCTTTTTACTTGGTTGCTCCGAGCAGTTACAGGGCTGAAAGGACAATGAAATTGTTGTGTGATATCTCCCTATCTTAGTAACTAAGTAATTTTAATTGTGGTCCAAAATAAACCACCCACATTTTCCTTTACTATATTTTCTACATTTCGGTCCACACATAGTCAAATGCTAGCCCACTTTTTTTTCTTTTTGATCGGAAAATAAGAGATATGTAGCTTTCCATTTAACTTTAGTGGTATATATTAATAATTTCAACAAGTTGAATTAAACATGTGGTGAAAATTAAAATAACTTTTCTTGACCTTTTCACTATCAATTTTCGATCATAGCAAGACCAAAATGAAGACTTTTGATCCAAATTTTATTATATATTAATAGGAAGATAAAAACTTGTCGTTGAAAATTAAACAAAAATTCTTAAATTAAAGTTATGAGTTTCGATCATTTGAAATAAAATTGGTGAACATTTTGATCCATTTGTCATCATAATTTATTCTAGTATAATTTCAAAATAATTATGTGGTGAAAATTAGATTTAGAGAAATATCTCTATGTTTTTTCTAAAACATTATTGTAACGTTAAAACTTAAAATCTCTTTAAATTACTAATGTAAAAATCAAGCTTAAATAAATTCATCTGGGAGTAATATACATTTTATAGCACTTTCATTAAGTTGAATTTAAATTCAAGCTTCATCATATAAAAATTGGTGTAGAATTAATTTTCATAATTAATCGTTGTCAAAATCGCACTCTTAAAGGAATATAATATTCTTTGGTTTACTATTCACTCACCGTCGTAAAATAAAACTTCTCGTATTGCGTTGTCTTATAAAATAAGACATTCTAAAAAAATGGACGTGCAGAAATATTTCTACACACAAATAGTTCTTTCATGTACTTGGGATACTATTTATCGAAAAACTCAAAACTAACTTTCTTACCTCGATTTGGAATTACAGAAAAGGTTTCGTCATTTGTTAATTAAAATTAACCTTTGATTTCAAAATCTTATAAATCCTAATGCAAAATCTTGATTAATAACAATTAACCATAGACCGAATTCAAGCGATCGGGTATTACATTCTACACTAAAAGAAATTTTATAAAATTTGCATCTCTTATAGAGCGCCTGATGTAACTTCATCATTCTATACTCAAACTCTCACATTGCTTTCACTTGTCCATGATATCTCCATATGACATTTACTAGTAGTATTAACTCATTTCTTAACTATTAATCTTTTGGTCTAAGAAAACTTGTTTTCCTCATAACTCATATCAAGCTAAGGATAACATCGTCATAATGGATTACGTGCTCTTTTGTGAAACACGAAATACATTTTATACATTTTCTAGATTTGGCGATAATGCCATCTATAAGCTATTGGCATATTCTCATTTTTTTTTATTCGGATCTAATAAATATTCTAGATGGTGAAACTTTGTCTTCGTTCTCAATTATAATTCTATTCAGCATGTATCAACATCAATTTTTTGTCTATTTTAAGCTATTTTATCATTTGTCTAAATTGGAGGGCATCTCATCATCTCACCCTCTTCAATTGACGAATACTTTTCCTCGCCACTTCATCTCAATAGGTGGCTATTTGCATTTCCTTTTTGTTTAACGTTTCTTATGATATTATAGAGATCATTGCCGACAAGTTATTATAAATAAACTCGTAAGTTCAGACATGCTCATGTTTTGCCTTGATCTATACAGCGATCCTAACATCTTATAACATCATCATCGTTCTTTTAGTCTATCCATCGATCGGTGGTTGAAACATTGTACTAACATATAATCTTGTGCTATCTACTTTTGTAACTCATTCTAATATCGAAGAAACTACGAATCTCATATCGACTTCTTGCATAATTCCAAAATCGGAAGTAAATTTTGAAGTGTTATTAGATAGACTAACTTGGGTATATCATTGGGCGTACAATCTGTGGACATACAAGTGTTTGACTTATTTGATCCATTTGTAATCTAAATCGGTAAAAGGATGCATATTTCGACAATCGATCTACAATAAGCGATATATTTGTGTTACTTATTTTCAACTTTGGTAGCCATATTGTGAAATCATCACTATGTCATCTCATTTTACTTTATTTATCTCTAAACTCGGTAACTTTCTATAAGGTCACGGTGCGAGTCTTTACTAGTTCACATATGAGGTATTTCTTTGACAATGAGGATACGTTTGTTCCATTCCATCCTACAAATTTCTCTTTCAAATCTTGGTGCGTCTTGGTGATGCTCGGTGGCGATGTCAAGTGTATAAGCTTCACTAAAGGCGTAACTTTCTTCATGAGGTTCACTTATGATCTTATTCTTAAGCTCATTGTTTGGGTTGCATAACCTTTTAGGTTTATCTATTCCTATCTCCAATATCTTTTCTATTTTCATTCCTTTTGCACCTTACTATATTTCCTTTTAAGTTGGGTGCGGCAATAAGTTGAGAATAAGACTCACTTGTCGTCTCGGTAATTAGACCATATCTATTTTCTTTCGTCTAAGTTTCATTTCTCTATAAGGAAACATCCAAATTTGGATTGGATCTTATGACTCGAGACATCGGCTAGCATGTTGGCTCTTTCTCGTGGATGATAAATAACACAACATTTTAATCCTTTACTACATCGAGCCATTCTCTATATCTCATGTTGAGTCTTCCTCCTCAAAGTATCTCAAACTCTTATCTGTTGTAATGATCTCGCACCTCGCTCTATCAAATTGGCGTCAAAATCTTGATAAATGTACTCTGCTTGCTGGGTTCTAGGTCCGAGTTTTGTAGTTCGAGTTTATGTGGTCTAAGTTGTCGCGATGTACAAGCTACGTTTTTCCTTGCATCAACACACGTCTAATCCATTGTCAAAGCATCGTATAAACCACATATTCTTTCTTTTCTTTCTCTTTTTTTTTGGAACCACTAGCATGACATAGTAGTTAACCTTTTACGGAATTTTTGAGATTCACTTACATCCATTGGTCGAATGAATTTGATTTTTTCTAAGTAGGTTGTATCTGGCCTTGTTATCTTGAAAAATCCATCATTGAATCTATTGGATGTGTATACTAAAAGCGAGAATGGTTGAGCTTGTATATAATGTTTTCGTTACCACTATTACAATCTCTTATCTGAATTGTTTACTTGATTGCATATGTTGTCACATTATCTCATACAAAGTTAGATCATATAGTGTATAGAAGATCACGAAGTTTGTATGATTGGTTAAGCTAGTTGAGATATAAAAAGGATCACAGTTGAGACAACTTAAGGATGAGTTGTCGGTATAGGCTGCGATATAGATAAGTAACTTACCTTGGTTTGCTTGTCTATCTTGATACATCTTGACGTATTGATGGATCACGTGAAATGAGTTCTTCTATCGTGTCGTGAAGAACCTACATCTCGGTGACTTCGTTGATTTAAACCTTATCGAGATTCTCATCACTTTAACTTGTTATGGGTGAGGTTACATGAGATAACCAATTCTCTGCATCTTGGATGGTGGCGATCTTGTATATCATGCTATTTACCTATATCAGTCAGTATCCGTTTAAGATGATGATATCCCTTAAGGAGCTTAAAATATTTATTGTACTAAACCGCAGGTTGAGTTAGTTCAAGTACAATAATAAAGTTAGTGGTACTACTTAAAAATTAAATATATCTTGTTTCTAAGTGCATATTTTATGGTGAATCAATGATGAGATTTTGTTATGGTGACTTTGATCGTTATTCTTAGTATAACTCCACCATCTTATAGTGAATCAATCTTGGAATATTTTATGGTGATTTCATGTCATTTTTAAGCCTCCAACCATCTTATAGTGAATCAATCTTGGAATATCAAATGATGACTTTGATATGTCATTCTTGAGAAATTGCTCTACCATCTTTTATCTGATTAATAAGAGAAAAGCTTGCACATGAAAATTAATTTTAACACAATATGGAGTAAGTAAAGTGTTTAAGATTATTGGATTATTTATCTCCTCTCACGTCTGCATGGTTTATGTTTTCTATCTGTCTGATTGGAACAGTTTGCATGAGCTTTCTATTAAGCTTAGGAAAGTTGTTACAAAGTTAGTTACAAGTTAGGTAGTTATTAGTTTGTTAGTTTTCATTTGCTATAAATAATTGGTAATCGCGTTTGTAATCTTCTTCTCTTCAATACAAAATATTTTCTCTTTACATGTTGGTTTATATCTCAATGGTATCAAGATCTTAAAGGTTTTTCATGGTGTTATATTTTGCCTCATCGATCGACCTGCGCCATTGTCGAACCTTCATCCTATGTTTCTTGACGATCGAACCAATTATGCATTTTAGGCGACAAATTTTATCTACAATCGAGCTCATGGCTTTGATGATTTCATATCATCAACGACTATAGCTCATCTTCCATTCTATCCTTCTTCGCCGGCGATAGCGGATCTAGTGCGAATCGAAAATATTCTCAATGGATTCAGCGAGATCACTTTCTTATGAGTTTGATGATGTCTTCAATCGGTGAATCTATGCCGGACATGTAGTTCGTTGTACTACCTCGCATCAAATATGGAAAATCTTAGAGCAATTGTTTAATCTCGATCCGAGCTCGTGTGCTTGGTTGAAAACAGCTGCATTCTCGAAAGGTGCTCTATTGGTGGATGACTATTTTTGAAGATGCATGGGTTTTTGATCAACTATGTGGTCTTGGTCACGTTATTCGGATGATGAACTAGGTGACTCTATTCTCATGACTTTGGTCACGAGTATGAATCCATCGTGATAAATCTCATGCATCGTCTAGAAATGCCTTCGTTAAGAGATGCGGTATGCTCTCATCGCATGAAATCCATCGCACAATCTGTTTACTCCATTCTGAACCTATGGCTCATTATGTGCGGCGGGAGAATTGAGGTGTTCGTGGCGTGGTATGATTGGCGGAGATCGGTTTAGGTTTTCGGAAAATCGCCCATTGTATGTTTGTGTGGTCGAGCGGACATATTGCTTTAAAATCTATAAGCGCTTTGATGTAAATTTTCTTGGTATAGATATAGCTCTAACACCTCAACACAAGCTTTTGTTCTTGAACATCGATCTCTCGACTATGAGTTTGGCGAGGAAGCGGTGTGTGGTATGTAGATAGTGGAGCTACCAATCATGTCACAAATACCTTGGAAAATCTTGACTCAATCTCCTTATCATGGCCTCTCACCATAGGTAATGGTAAGGTTATATCTATTCATCTATTGGTCACGGAAAAATTATGTCATTTCTTCTTCTCTCCCAACTCTTCCTTATTCTTGAATCATATTCTATATGTTCCTCAAATCACTAAGAACTTAATCGGCATATCTCGGTTTACAAAAGATAATAATGTTATATTTGAATTTCATGATACTTCTTGTCTTGTGAAGGACAAACACAACCTTCAAATTCTTTTGGCGGAAACTCCACAGCAGGCTTGATCAAGTTGATCTCTCAAACTCGTCCTCGAGCATTTAACTCATCTTTTTTCTTCTTGTCTTCCAAGAATAATAAAATCAAGTCTTAGATTACAAATAGACTCTTTCCTGGTTCATCTTCATGTAACAAGAATATGTCTTCTACATATTCAAAGAGTGTGTTCGGTGTAAATAAGACTACATCGTCTCGATAACATTTCTATTTGGCATCAAAGCGGGACATCCTCACTTTTCTTACTCACATTCTTAAAATCTGCGTATACAATACATGATTCTTTTCTCGGTTTTGTGAAGCTTGTAGGATTGGAAAACTACATCGGACTTCACATCACTCGATCACTCTTTCAAAACCTTTCAACTTGTTCCTCGATCTTTGGGGGCGATTATATTGCTTCCTCAGGTTCAAATACTACGTCCATTTAGTTGATGACTTTACAAGGTACACATGGATCTACCCTCTTGTTGTAAAATCTTATGCTTTTCTATAGTTCACAGTTTTTAAGATGGTAGAATGTGAGTTTCAAACTTCTATCAATCTTTTAAGTCGGATTGGGTAGGTGAATATAGAAACTTAGTGCTATTTTTAAAGCTTTAGGGGTTCGGTTGCCTTGTTCTCACGTTCATTCTCAAAGCGGTGGGCAGAAAACACCAACACATAGTGGATATGGGTTTAACTCTCCTCGTCGAGCTACTCTTCTGTTGAGTATTGGTGGCATGCGTTTGAGTCGGTACTTATCTCATTAACACTACCTCTGTGACACTAGCCATGAAATCTCCTATCAAGTCTTGTTCGATCATCTGCTTTGACTCTTCTTCATGTTTTGGCTGTGCTTGCTTCTCTTCTCAAGCCATATACTCATAAACTTAGTTTCATTCTCAAAATGCATATTTCTTGGTTATAGTAGCAACCACAAAGTCAAGTGTCTAAATCTTTGAGGAATAATCTATATTGTGGACACGTACATTTTAATGAAATGAGTTTCCTTATCCCACTTTATTCTACAAGCGCATCAGTCGCATTTTCTTATGTCTCTCTTGCTCCTCTTCATATTTTACATTATCATCAATTCCATCTTCTTATTTGCTCATTCATCACCCTATATCACAATTTGGAACAACAACATATCTCCTCCTAACTTTCTCTTCTATCTTTTGCCATCTCTCTTCTATTTCTCCTTCACCTCATCTTCTCCACATCGACTCTCGGTCTATGCCTACGATCGAAGAATGGCATTAAAACCAAAAGTCTATCTTGCCTTTCTCGACCTCATCTCCAAATATTCCGTCCTTACCATTGTCTTTGGATGAAGCCTTAGCACATGATGGGTGGTATGAGTCGATGGCAGGAATTTGATGCTATCCTTGGAAAATGAGCGTGGATACTTATACCACGGATCCAGCCAAACGTTATTAGCAATAAATGGGTGTTTAGGGTCAAATTGAATCCTCACTACACTCTGGACAAGCTCGGCTAGATTAGTTGCTCGAGGTTTTGAGCAAATGGCGGAGTTCATTTTTTGAAACCTTGATCTGTTGTCAGCCTCCATATTACATATTTCTCTCTAGGCTGCTACAAAATTGGGCCATCAAACAAATTGATGTCGATAATGCCTTTCTAAATGGTGAGCTCACAGATACCATATACATGGCTCGGTGGCGACTTTGAAGATTCGATTCATGCATTTTATGTATGAAGCTTAAGCGATATATGGATTAAAGCAGCCACGAGCTTGGTATGATAAGTTCGAGTAAAATCTGATCTTGGTTTCCAGATGTAACCCTAAATCTAAGTACGATTTAGGGGTAATACTTGGAATAATAATCGGTGCTTTAATCAATATATATCAAGAACTCATATGTTGAAATATTTAACTAATCAACATCATAAGATAAATTAATTCGATTGCGTGAAGCGTGTGAATACACATATGCGATGTGTATTCAAGGTTTCTAAATATATTGTATTCAAAATGGGTTCCAGCTCGAACACTCCTCCATCATCACGCTCAACTGCCTTTAAAACAAACATGCGGTGAGTACAAGATTCACTCGATGGCTATGCGAAATAATTTATCACATTTGAATTACTACGCCATCCACGGTAACCCACGAGGTTTTAATTTGAAATACTGTCTTACTAAATATTTTCTTTCATTTTCCATAAAGATTAGTCTGGAGACATTTTCCTTGTATGTATGATCCATATCCACCACAATAATTCATTCCACAACAATTTCCTACTATGGAGAGGAGGCCTCTCTCACAGAGCCGTGACGCCGAGCACCCTTCGCCTGATCATAAAATAATCGATACAAATCCGAGCCTCTCGACGGGATCTGAATTCTCCATCATTCTTGGGTACTTCGAGAATCGAATTCAACATGTCATAAAGTGGGAGCTACTGACATTATGCATCAACAATCATGGATTGGATACATACATAAAACATAAACATTTGGGCGGTAATTAAATAAATAATTTCATAAATATTTGCTTGCAATAAGCATCATAAATAAATCATTTGATAAATTCTACGGTTTGGTATAGTAAAGCCCTTTACTTTTGACCTTGAATTCGATCGGTGTGTCCTCCTGCAGTTGCGTGTGAGCCTTCACGTTCACTACGCAAAAATTTCGTTTATCGTTGACACGCTTGAAATTTTCAAAGTTCATTCACTTTGATAAATAGAATAATAATTGAAGTTCTAATAAACTTTATACGTCGTTTCTACGTATTTCAATAAAATAATTCGTATCTCGAGAGGCGTAATATGATCTCGGTCTATTTTAACCTTTTAGGTTAAATAATTAACTTATAATAATGTTATTCGATAAAATGATTTCAATTAAAATCTTTTCTCACTGATGAGATATTCGGATAAAAATGTCGTTTTCACGTTTAGCGTATTTAATCACGTATTTCATACGTTGTATCAAAAGTCGACATTTGACTTTCCTCGACATATTAAATTTATAATTTCAATATAAATCGATTTCTTTCCATAAAATTCTAATTCTCGATTGTTCACGCAGATCGATAAACTTGATTAATATTTTCTTTAATATTAATCAACTAATACTAAGCATTATTTATGCTTTTAACGTTATTTAATATAACGTTTCATCGTAAACATAATATTCTATGTTTAAAATTCTCAAAATTTCAATTATGTCTAATAAAATTTTTAGACATATAATAAATTATTATTCTTGATTAAAAGGAATTAAAATTCCTTATTTTCACTTATAGCTCACGGCTATAACACTTTTTTTCAAACTTGTTCCAAAATTTCTCTAAATTCATATAGTGTATTATTTTACACTATGATCATTAATCGTATTAATATCACTATAGGAAATTTGGAACTCACCTATTTCGTAGAATAGGTCACGGATATTACAAAAATAATACCAAAATTTTCCAAAAAATTCCAATAATTATACACTAGGCCCCAATACAATGTATAACATAATTATAACCTAAAGTTTTATAAAATCAAACTATACATCATAGAACCATTAATTGTAGCTCACGGCTACTTAGGGATTATATACCAAACAATTTCTATAAAATCCTATAAAATTACACTATGCTTATATACTATCATATAGCACTAATACACCATAATATCATATAATAACACAATATAAACCCTAAATCTATAATCCTAGGTCTCGCTATTTTAATTAAAATAGCTATACTTATCAAAATTCTAATAAATTTCAATATCACTAATTAATATCCTAGATCAACAATACACTATCATAACACTCAAATAAATTTTGTACATCAAGGTACCAACACTTATGTTCTCGGCTATTTTGAAAATCATAATACATGATTTTCAAAATTCTAAATATATATAAGGGCTCCTACAACAACATATATCAACAATCGACATCAAAATCATCCTAGCAATTTTCGAGCATCACCAAAATAATTTAAATAAATAGATTGGCTTAGGAAATAATTTATCTATACATATTAACATATGTAACATAATTCCTAAGCTTCAAGCATGCTAGCATGATTCTTTCACAATTAATACATGCTATAAATAGTAATTTAAACCGATAGATTATTGAAAAAATTAGGTATTATCGAGCTTGTTGATATCTAACCTCATTATCGGTCGATCGGTTGTAGGATAAAAGAGCTCAAGCTATTTGAAGATAAAAGGAGAAGAAAAGGGTTTGGTTTTCTTTGGAGGTTCACGCGATGAGAAGAGAAGAAAATGAGTTGTGTTTGTGTGTTAAGACATTATATACACTTAGCAATTAAAAAATAAAAGAAAACACATTGTGCTCTCTACTCTCGGCTCTCACAAATAAACAAGACACAAATGAATGCAATTTTAGTCAAGAGTGAGGTCATACTAAAATATCTCTTACAATTGCATTAATACTTTGTAAGCTTTATTAAAGCAGATTTTGGGAAAAACAATTCAAATTTTGTTTCATTTTCCATAGCGATCGACCATTCGGTGAGGGGAAAATCAGATTTTCAATGTTGTATTTAGTAGATAATATGTACCTCTATCCCAAAATTATACACTCAGTGTATAAAATCAAAATTGATTTTGTGTACAAAATGTCAAAATAATCGGCTATTAGAAGCGCCAACCCGATTCGATATAAAGTTCTCCCAAACTTGGAATTAACAAAATTCTTCCCCCACAATAACATTTGGTTTATATATTGCATAACAAAGAAAGAATCCACATGGGCTCAAAACACACAATAAAAACGGATTAGAGGTTGGCTCGCGGCCGCCCTAGCGACCGCTAAGGTGGTCGCGAGCCACTGGCTAGCGACCGCTAGCTTGGTCGCTAGTCGCGTCTGATAACAGCTAGGGTTTCACGATTTCTACCCCAAAAACACAATGTAGGAGAATTAATCCAAAAAATAAACTTCAATGAACACATATACACCTAACAGTGTAAGAAACATGCTCAAAAACCATAAAAATCTAGCAAAATACGTTCTGGTTCATATTCTCCATAATATTCCCCAAAAAGAAGAAAATAATCGGTCAAACTCTTCTAATTCATGCTTACAAGCTAAAATCAAAGAATATTTGAACAAAATGAGCATACCTTGAGTGGAGAAGATGGTGGAAGCACAAAGGAGAGAAAAACCTAGGTTTTTTTAGAGCTTTTGGGTGTGTTTTGCGTGTGTGTGAGTGAAACAAAAGAGAGGGAGCTTAAAAAACAAGCCAAAATGCATGGGTCGACGCATTTAGTTCGGGTAGGGTCGCTAGTTTTTGTTCCAAATGTTGTGTAATGGACTAGCGGCCACCCTCGCGATCGCTAGGGTGGTCGCTAGTTTTTGATGAAAAATGTTATGTATTGGACTAGCGGCTAGGCTAGCGACCGCTAGCTCCGTCGCTAGTCGTGACCCAATTTTTGTTTTATATTTTTATAAAAGCTATTATATTTTGGGACACAAAAAACGACCCCAAACGAAACGAAAAACAAAGACACAGAAAAACAAAACAAGCTAAAAAGAAAAAAAAACTAAAAACACATAAACATATTGGGTTAATTACCTCCCAACCAGTGCTAAATTTTTCATCGCTAGCTTGACTTTACCTCTCTTCAAGGTTCATTAAAGTTGGTCACCTTGACTTCACGGTTGAAGTGAGACTTGAAGTATGACTTGAGGTATTGGCCATTGACCTTGAAAATGTTACCATTTGAATCTAGCAGCTCATAGCTCCCATTGGCATGTTCACAGCAGATAGTATACGATCCCCGACCATCTTGATTTCAGCTTTCTAGGGAAGAGAGCAGTCGGGCATTGTGAGTAGCACCTCATTTCCAGTGAGAACCCCTTTGGTAATTGTTAGATCATGGAACTTCCTCGCTCTTTCCTTGTAAATACGGGAGTTCTCGAAAACTTCGTTCCTCCACTCGTCTAGTTCTAGCAATTGTTCACCCCTTTTCAATCCGGCCTCCTTGAAATCCATGTTTATCCTTCTCGTGGCCGAATAGGCTTTATACTCCAACTCAACCGGTAGATGGCAAGATTTTTCAAATACTAGCTGATATGGAGATAAACCTACAGGGGCTTTATAGGCAGTCCTTATGCCCACAGAGCATCGTCCAGCTGTTTAACCCAATTCTTCCATTGGACGACCGATTTCTCTAATATCCTCTTCATCTCTCGGTTCACGAGCTCAGATTGCCCATTTGCCTGTGGATGGTATGGAGAGGTGACTCTATGCTTTACTCCATATTTAGCTAGGACATTGCCTAGCCACTTGTTGTTGAAGTGTAACCCTCCATCGCTGATCAAAGCCCTAGGCACACCAAAGCGAGTTAGAATATTTTAATGAAGGAATTTAACTACTACCTTAGAGTCGCTAGTGGCAGTGGGAATTGCCTCCACCCATCGTGATGTTGGATTTGTATCTTGAAAGCGGTTTGGTTGAGCTTGTATCAATGTTTCCTATTACCACTATTACAATCTCCTATCGATTTGAATACTTGATTGCATATATCATGTCCCTTATCTCGTATATAAGTTAGATCATACGGTGTGTAGAAGATCACGTAAGTCCGTATGATTGGTCAAGCTTAATGAGATATAAAAGTTTCACGGTGAGGCGACTTAAGGGACGAGTTGTCGGTTTAAGTGCGGTATAGATAGAAGTGACTTGACTTAGTTGCTTGTCTATCTTTGATGCGTCTACGGCGTATTGAAGGATCACGATGAGATGTGTTCTTCTTCGACCGTCGTGAAGAACCAAGATCTCGGTGACTTACGATGATCTAAACCTCGATAAGGTATTAGGTGAGTATGAGTTCTCGACCATCACTTTGACTTGTTATGAGTGAGGGTTATATGTTCTAACCAGATTCTCCGCATCTTGGGTGGTGGCGATCTTGTATGTCACGCTAGTTATCATGTCAGTCACCGTATCCGTTTAGGATGATGGCGTCCTTAAGGAGCTCAAAGGTTTATTGTACTAAACCTGCGAGTTGAGTTAGCTCAAGTACAATAATAAGGTTGAGTGGTACTACTTAAGAAATGAAGTTATTAATCGTTTTAAGCGATTGATTGCTATAAATGATTAATGGACGTTCGATATCTTAAATCTGAGGATTCGTAATGTCTAAGTGCAAGCCGACTCAACCCGGTAATAAAGGGTAAGTCGACATTCTTTCTCTAGTGGCATGATCGAATGTTTATAAATTAATTTATGTTACGGTGAACATAAGATAATTAATTTATTTGAGGCCCATCTTTATTCCTTGCATTTGATCCACAGGTGGCCCATCCGGGCCCGTAGCTCAAGAAAATCGGCGCCCTATTAGCTCTCTATGGCAAGATTTTATTCTCTTTATCCATAAGGATATAATTATATTTATGGCGTATGCATAGATCCTTTCCATATAAGATTATGGTAATAATCACGAGAGTATGGAAATAATCACGAGTATGGAAATAATCCTAAGATTATGGTAATATTCCATATAGGATTATGGTAATTTCCATATAGGATTATGGTAATTTCCATATGGGATTAAGGTAGTGCATTATAAATATAAGGTATGAGATAAAGTCTAGGTTAATGCTCACATATTAACCACAAGATTTTCGGCCATCTCATAGTGCTTGAGAGAGAAAATTTTCGAGAGTTTTAGTGAAGAGAGCAAAGGGTGATTTTCCGAAGCATTCTCCATAGATCGTCCTCACTCGACGTTGGAGATTGGGCATCCGGGATACAGTCCAGAAGGTCAAAGCACGAGTCTCGACCATTCGATCCGTTCGTCCCGTTCGATCCACCTCGGCGGATCGAAGGTAAACACGTGTAAACCCCTACGTGTTGCGATTAATTATATAGGCGCATGCTAGGTTTATAATCAATGTGGTGAATTAAACACCCAAGATGGATCCTCGGGGCGAGGGTTAACATAGGTTTTCCCTACACACGTATTCCACAACAAACAGTATGTAAGTGAATCCACAAGACATGGGAAATGGACCCATAAAGTCAATTCCCCATACATCAAATAAATCCACTTCCATGATGCTATTATGAGGCATCTCATCTTTCTTGGTGACGTTTCCTATTCTTTGACATCTGTCACAGCTCTTCAGAAATGTTTGGCAGTCCTTAAAGATGGAAGGCCAATAGAAACCACTCAGATAAACCTCTGCTACAGTCTTGGCCGCTGCAAAATGTCATCCACTCAAAGAACCGTGGCACTCATGAATTATCTTCTCCCATTCCCCTTGGGTGACACAACGACGTATCAGGCCATCGGCGGTAAAGGTGGGGATCATCCCAATAGTATAATTTTATGTCGTGGAGAAATTTCTTCTTCTGATGAGAACTGCACGAAGGGGGCATTACTCCAATAACCAAAAAGTTCACGAAATCAGCGTACCATGGAGTATGATTAACTATGCTCAGAATGTGCTCATCTGATAACTTCTCCTTGATCCCAATTCTCTAGTCTTCCCCTTCTACTGGCTTCTCCAGTCTAGATAAGTGATGCCTACCACATTCTCATGACCTTTCTGTCTTTGATCTCCATGTGAATTCTTGAAGGAAGAGAATCCATCTCACTAATCTAGGCTCGAGTCTTTCTTGTTGAGCAGGATGGCGAATGGCTACATGGTTGGTATGGACAATAGTGTGGGTGCCCACCAAATAAGGTCTAAACTTGTCAAAGCATGACCCACCGCAAGTAGCTTTTCTCCAGGTGGTCTTGTAATTCATACAGCCGAGTCAAGCGTCTTACTTGCATAATAAATGACTCTGAATAGCTTATCTATTTTCTGCCCTAAAACAGCTCCCACTGCCCAGTCTCTGGCATCCCATATAAGCTCGAAAGGTTGGCTCCAATCAGGTGAGACCAAAACTGGAGTCGAGATTAGAGCCTGCTTTAGTTTCTCAAATGCCCCCATGCAGTCACTGGTGAACACAAACTTAGTGTCCTTCTCAAGCAATCCACACAACGGCTTCGTGATCGTGGAAAAATCCTTGATGAAGCGTCGGTAAAAGCCGGCATGTCCGAGAAAGCTCCTCACTGATTTGACATCATGGGCGGAGGTAGCTTCTCAATTGCAACGATCTTAGCTCGGTCCACTTCCAAGCCCTTGGCAGATACCTTGTGGCCCAGCACCACACCTTCCTTAACCATAAAATGACACTTCTCCTAGTTGAGCACAAAGTTCGTCTCCTGACACCTGTGTAACACTTGGGACAGATTATGGAGATAATGGTCAAACGAAGAACCAAAAACAGAGAAGTCATCCATGAATACCTCCATAATGTTCTCTATCAACCCATGGAATATGGACATCATACACCTTTGAAAGGTTGCTGGTGCATTGCATAACCCAAACGACATTCTCATGTAAGCGAACACTCCATAATGACACGCGAAAATTGTCTTGTGTTGGTCCTCTGGGGCGATAGCAATCTGATTGTACCCCGAATATCCATCGAGAGCGGTGAAACCCGTATCCCGCCGATCATCCAACATCTGATCAATAAAGGGCAGGGAAAAATGATCATTCCTTGTGGCCGCATTCAAAGCATGGTAATGAATGCACACACACCATCTTGTCAAGAGCCTTATTTCCACAAGCTCGTTCTTGTCATCTCGAATCACAGTGACACCCCATTTCTTGGACACCACTTGAGTTGGGCTCACCCACTCACTGTCTGATATCGCATAGATCATGCCCGCATCCAACAGTTTCAGCACCTCCTTTCTCACTACTTCTTGCATTGCCGAATTTAGTGGTCGTTGAGGTTGCACCTTTGGTTTGTACTCGTTCTTTAATAGTATTCGGTGCATGAAAATCGAAGGGCTGACCCCCTTGATATCAGAAATAGTCCGCAATTGCGGACTTATCTGCTTGACTTGACCATAAGCTTAGTCGATTCTTCCTACATCGACTCGAGGAGACTATAGCTGGACAAGTCTCATCTTCTCCTAGAAAGACATCTTTGGAGGTGGTCGGGGTAATTCTTCCAATTCTACCTTGGGCGCGTGCTCTTGTCACCTGCTGTAGTGTCTTCTCCTCAATTGGTTTCCTCACGTCTAAGTAAGGCACCGACTCTCGGAGAGGCCTTTACTTCTTCTATAACCGAGGTATTCCAAGATCTCATCGCAGATTAAATCGAGCTCAGGAGGTAAAAATTGAGTTTTGCATGCTAAACTCATCCGGATCTGCTGACTAAAAATGGGTGGAAGACAACTGCTAAATGACTCAACACTCTTCTATTATCTTCTCTTCAGGTTGCTTCATTGTGTCGTAAATAGAGATTTTCATCTCTTCATCATTGACCCTGATGGTAAGGTCTCCATCCTACACATCGATCAGTGCCCTGCCTGTGGCTAAGAACGGTCTCCCGAGAATGAGAGGTGTGTTTCCATCTTCTGGCATGTCAAGGACTACACAGTCTGCTGGAAAGATGAAATCTCTGACCTTGACTAGCACATCTTTCATTATCCCCTTTGGATAGGTATCATATGTGTCTGACATCTGGAGAGCAATAGTAGTAGGCTTGATCTCTCAAATCTCCAATCTGTTAAATATGGATAATGGCATCAGGTTGATGCTTGCCCCTAAATCACACAAAACTCGGGAGAAATCGCCTCTAATAGCATGGCGATGGTGAAGCACGGATCTTTCTTCTTTAGCGGCAACTTCTTTTGCAGTACAGCACTGCACTCTTGAGAAAAATTAATAGTCTCAAATCTCCCCAACTTCTTCTTGTTGGCTACAACATCCTTCAAGAGCTTGACGTACCTCGACATGTCTCTGAGTGCATCTAGTAATGGTATGTTGATTTGCACCTTCTGAAACATCTCCATGAACCGGGTCAGCTTCTCATAATATTTTTGGCTTAGCTAGCCGACTTGGGAACGGGATTGGAGGAGTGAACGTTGGAAGTTTCATCGTATGGTCTGACTCGCGGCCACCCTCGAGACCGCTAGGGTGATCATGACTCTGGCTGCCCGCATCTCATGCTCTTCCTCATGATCGCTAGGTCGGTCGCTAGTTCCTCCGCTGAACGTTCTGTACTCTTCCTAGCGGCCGACCTAGTGGTCGCTAGCTCTTCCAAAAACCTTATGTTCTCTTCCTAGCGGTCGGGCTAGCGGTCGCTAGCTACTCTCTGTTCAGCATCCGACCTTTTTCTCGGTTCTTCTGTCCCGGTACCTCTTCCATATCCTCATTTTCTCGTTCTGGGTGGTTCTGATAGGCTCTTCCACTTCTCAGCTGGATGGCATTGCAGTTATTTTTCGGTTTCACCTCCGTATTGCTAGGAAATTGGCCCGACTTGTGTTGTCTATTCTGCTGTGCAAATATCTGACTGATTTGGTTCTCCATCATCTTCATATGTTTCCCCATAGCTGTCACAGTGGATTCCAAATGTGTCATCTTCCGACCGATGTTACTTATGAAGGAGTTATCTTTGAGTCGCTAATTGTTGGTTGCTCATAACCAATTGCTACATTATGTCCTCGGACTACGCTAGCCGCCTCTTGAATCATTCCATTCTACATTGTGAAGCTGGTGAAGGTTCTTTGGAAGTTATTGGGGTTGACATATGAGAAGTTGGGATGGTTCCTATTGTTATGATGATATGCCGGATTTCCCCCTTGACGGTTTCTCTGATTTATATAGTACACGTCTTCCGTCTCTATCAAGTCTAGATTACGCAATAGGGACTTGAGCTACTCCCTTAACTTTCATCTCCTTTTCAAATTGGCTCTTCAGAAGAGTGAATTTCTACAAGAGATCGTCATATTTGGAGTCGACCTCTACATCAACTGCCTTAATCACATGTGTTCTCTCCATAGGCTATTGATAGCTTTTAGCAGCCATCTCTTCTAATTTTTAGCTGGCATCTTCTACACGTCAGTTCAACAGACATCCTCCTAATGACGCATCCACTATGCTTCTGTTGTGAGGTGTCAGTCCACTGTAAAACTGAGTGATATGCTCCTCCCTTGAAAGTCCATGGTGAGGGCATTTCCTCAACAATCCTCTAAATCTCTCCCATGCCTCGAACAATGACTCATCTCCCAGTTGGGAGAAGTGGGAGATCTCTGCTATGATCTTCTGTGCTTTAGCTGGTGGAAAATATTTTGAAGGAAACTTTTCACAAAGTTTTCCCCAGTTGTTGATCCCTGTACGGTCTAGGCTCTTGAACCAATCCTTCACTGGTTGTGCAGAGAGAATCCGAACATGCGCATTCGGATAGTGTCCCTTGGCACCCCATTCTGCTTGATGGTGTCACATATGTCCAAAAATGTCTCCAGGTGTGAATTTGGATCTTCTGTCACTCCTCCCCCAAATTGCTCCCCTTGTACCTTACTGATTAGGGCTAGCTTCAGTTCGAAGTTGTTAGCGTTAACTTCAGGGCCCCATCCATCTCCTTGGCTGTTCGATGGGAGGTCGGTACATATAATTCAGCGATCGTGTCTCTTGAGGGAGGATTACCATATTTTCATCGGCGTTGCATCTCGTTGAATTACGCGAAGGGCAGCAGCATGCTCCAAAGGGACACCTCCGTTGTTTGGGTTCGCTGCCATATCTTGCCAACTCCTTTCTCACTTCCTTCTCCTTTGGGTGATTTCGATCTCGGGATCTAAAGGTTGTGCAGGTTGTCCTCGGGACCTTGTGATCATAAAATACCTGGAGATAAAGGGAGAAATTAGTCCTGGCAAGTAAAAAAAGATAAAATAAAAAATAAAGCTTGAATTAATAATTCTAAATCAACAAGTTATTCCTATATAATCTAAACAATCCCGAACACGCCTAAAATTTGATCAGCCTATTTTCTAAAACGAAAACATGCTAGTAGATAGGTAAGTCGAGTATCGATCCACAGAGATTGCAACGAAAATATAGAAGCTAACTCAATAATTCTTTATCATTATCCAAGCAACAATTTGGTTTTAAAAGAGTTTTGGGACTTCAAATATAGAATTCAAAGTTAAGAGAAACAAAGCGAATAAAGATAACGATAAAACTCAAATAGACAAAAAAACTAACCTAGGGATGTGATAATTCTACCCACGTGTGTTTATCCCGCTTCCTATTAACCAATTTTTAATCCAGTCAAGATGAAAGATCACATAAGTAACCAAAAATTTCAGTTACGACAATTGTGATTGTGGATTACTAATTTACCTATTACTGTTACGTCTTAAGGTGAAAATTAGCAACTCCAAAACGATCACAAAGAATATGCTTCCTACGGATGTTCCTATATCAGCTACCACTCAAGGCTTACCCGTATTATGCATTCGAGATCGATTGATAATTAAAACTGTTAAGTATTCAACTGGCAACTAGATATGCATCAAAGTTGATCAGAAACTAACACATAAGATTTAGCACCAAGAATCACAAATCAATAACAGGAAGGTAAATAGCAAATAGCGAATAGCAGGAATCACCACACTTAGGATAAAATCATACAAACCCTAGGATTAGAACATGAAATTAGCTAGACATATAAATTGAAATAAAAGATGAAATTAACATAAAAAATAGGAATTGAATTGATAAAACCCATAATGGAGTGTCGGAAGAACAATTGTTGGGTTTGAATCCAAACCCGAGTAGAAAACTAAAAATCTAAAATCCTTCGGATGAATTGATCCAATGGCGATTACAAAGCGTTAATGTAAAGTAGAATTGCAATAATCTAAAGTCTAGAAGCGTAATATCTAAAGCTAGAATGAAAACTGAATGAAAACTATGAAAAATAAGATAAAAACGAGAGAGAGATGGGTGCCAAGGATGGTCTGGGGTACTTATAGCTGATGGGCTAAAGCCCTAATTCACGTGAGGCCGTGGCGCCTAGCGGTCGGCCCAGGGGTCACTAGGTCGGTCGCTAGTCGTGAGACATAAGTTTTCGGGATGAACTCACGACCATGGTGGGCGACAGTGATGAGCTCGTGGCCGTGCTAGCGGTCGTTAGCACGGTCGCTAGATTGAATACAGAATCATTTCCTCTCGAGCTCGCGGCCATGGTTAGCGACCGCTGGTTGCGCCTAGCGGCCAGCCTAGCGATCGCTAGGTCGATCGCTAGCTTCAATGCAGATTCTCTTCATGCGAGCTCGTGATCGTGCTAGCGGCCGCTAGCCTCCTGTTCCTTTTCATCTTTGGTTAGTTCTTTGCCTTGTGCATCGATTATCACCTGAAAAGCCTAGAAAACACCAAAAAGGAATCCCAATAGCAGTATCTTCTAAAAATAGCTAAAAACATAATATCAACTATGTAAACGCACTTAAACTGATCTAAATCAATCATAATATATCATTAATAAATGAGTAAAAAACACGTTTATCAGTGGATAAATCCTTACTAAAAAGGTGAAGTGATATGCTTTTGTATATAAAATTATATGATATGCATTTACTTGAAAAGTTGACTGACTTGCCGATATTTTGAGCATGATGAATGTTGTTTATTTACGAGAGATGGACTATATCGGCCCTATGCTGGACGAGCTGCCAGTAAGGGTTTTGTGTACACAGTGGTGATCATGAGCAAGCGTAAGTTAGTCAGTCATAGTGTTTGAGAAGGAGGCCTACTTCTCAACACAACGTGCATAGATATGGATTTTAATGAATGAGATATGAGATAATTGTCTGTAGACGTATGTAATTGTTGCATCATAGATATATAAGCAAGTAAGTTTACTTAAGAAGCATGCCCAGGTTATTCTTACTAAAACTCCTGTGTGTTGCATGTCATGCCAAGTCAATCTTATAGCTCTAAGAGCAATGTTTCAATTTTTTCGGCATATACCTACTGAGTGCATCATTGTACTCATGCCCAGCATATATTTCTAAATGTACAGGATAAGCTCGAGAGGATGCTGGAATCGAATGCTGTGCAAAGGAGCTTCTCTAGATGTTGTTGTATTAGTTGTTGTTTTTGTTGACCAGAGTCTTATGTCGTCATACATGATTCTTAGCCACACTTTTTGTTGCCAAACTTTGACCCTTTGCTTGTTTTTGTGCTTCGTGATGATGGGTTCATTTCATTCGTGATGGTAGATCTTAATTTCGACGTTGAGATGTCGATCTTACAAATATGATAACGGATTGATTTTATGAACATGGATTTGTTTGATGCCTTGGATTGTTTCTATTTGGACCAAATATTGTATATAATGCCATTGAATCATTGGTGAATCATGCTTTTGAATCGTTGGTAAATCATTATTGTTGTTGAAGCATGCTTGAATATATATATATATATATATATATATATTCCTTGTCAGGTTTGTTTAACCTGTGGTATCAGATTATATATGTCACAGCCCGACTAATTAATTATGGATTAACTAACTAACCGGGTTGCGACTAGAGGGAAGAAATAAGATAACTAACTAGTTTCAGAGGTTCGTAGTGATAAACAATTATCATTCTAAAAAAAGACAAGTCATTGAACTTGTGATTAACTAAATAATCAAAAGTCGAATATTAATTAATCACTATTTAGGAAGTTGATGCAACAATCTTCGACTTGAGTTTATACTTGTTCATCAGATGTCTATCCCATTAGG
Source organism: Salvia rosmarinus (assembly GCA_036937905.1). NCBI lineage: Eukaryota > Viridiplantae > Streptophyta > Magnoliopsida > Lamiales > Lamiaceae > Salvia > Salvia rosmarinus. The sequence continues at coordinate 55,080,158 of CM072822.1, read as the reverse complement.
ACTCTGAACACATAACATATTACAATCCATAAAAAGGGTTGGCAGCAAAAGAGTAGTTGAGTTTATGTGTGAAGACATAAACCCGGGGCAAACATATTACATGACGAGACAAGTCTTCACTCAACATTTAATTCCCGTCATCAGCTCCTACACAACCTGCACATTTAGAAATACATGCAGGCGTAAGTACTTAATGCACTCGGTGGGCACTTGCGAAGCAACTAAAAACATGCTCTAGAGCTATATAATCGATTGCCACTTAATAGATTCACGTGGGTTTTAAGAAAATCATATGAATCTAACTTTATGAAATCACTTACTTCATGATTAATGCACATGCTAACAATTTAGTTATAATATGTCTGCAGACAATCATCAATAAACACCATATCTACACATAAACGTGTTAAGAAGTAGGCCTCCACCTCAACACCTTGGCCAAAGGCCACCTGTGTACACATACCCTTACTAGCAGCTCGTCTAGCATAGGGCAGATATCGTCATTCTCTAGTAGATAGGCAATATACAATGTGCTCAAAAATAGGCAAGTCAATTAACTTTTGCAAAAGAAGCATATACTCTTTATCATAAACTAGTGCACACATTTTAGTTTAGAAAGCCCACCGATATCTTGCCTATTCGAGACTCTCGACTTTTCCTTTCTTGATCTTTATCCCGCCTCCCACTAGCTTCTTAAATTAAATAAGAAGAATTAACACGAGAAAAAAAAAATTAAGAGTTTCTAACTCTTGAGCCTCTACTAAAGTCTCTCGGTATACTAAGGTTGGGCCATGCTATGCTAGGTCAATGCATCCATAACTCAATTATTCATATCATATTATTATAAAAAGTAAATTAGTAGAAACTTTAGTCTTTCACTTTCTTATATATATATATATATATATATATATATAAGTAATACCTTTAAAGATAGAAGATAATTTAGCTTATTAATCTTTTCAATTAGAATCTTTGATCAAGTTAGTCTTGATCAAGCTAAAACATCATCAAAATCCATATTTTGAAATCAAATCCCAAATATCAAACCATAATCATAATGTCCTTTGTAAATATATAAACTAACAAAATCCAACTTTTACATACTAGTATAGAAAAATCTCAATAAATCAAAATAAGCTAATTTCATATACTAGATCACAATTATGAAATCAAGCTAATCAAATAAAATAAAAAAACAATAACTTATTGAGACTCCATAATAGGGGTTTTCATAGGAGTTGGAATTGACTCCAAATTCTTTCAGAAAACAAGATCTAATACATCTAATTACATAACTACTAACTTAATTTAAACAAACAAGAAAAAAATCACCTTGAAATTGTAGCCCTAATTTTCGGCCATAATAGGAAAAATGAGGGGTTCGATTTTTGTTTCAATAATCAACTCTAAACAAGTTCAAACACATCCAATTACATCGATATAAGCTCAATTTAAACAATCAACACCAATTAATCAATATAAGAATTTGGGTTCTTGAGCAAAATTTGGGGTTTTTGAAGTTAATCAAATTAAACCATAATCCAAGCATAAAACACTTGTTTAAGATTGATTTAGCATCAATTGATCAATAACATCAAAGATCAAAGTTTTCCCTAATTTGAGCCCAAAAGGACTAAAATTATAGGTTCATAGTGGGGTTTTTGTTTATTTTCTCAACACAAAATCACTCCTAAATGGTAGATCTATGCATAAACGAGCTAAAATTAAAGAACAAAACTTGAGGAAAAGGCCCAAATGGCCGAAATTTTGGGGTGTTGGGAAGGTTTTATTTTGAAATTTTCACTAAAACCTAGCTAAAATTAGTATTTACCTCTTTGAGATGTTAATCTACTAATTTGAGATTCAATGGAAGTCAATCTTGAGCTTGATGGAAGAAAACTCAAAGTGTGTGAGTGTGTGTGTATTTTCGAAAATAAAAGAGCAGGGAGGAGATGATGAATAGTGGTGTGTCTTGGAAGCTAAGTGCATATATATATATATATATATATATATATATATATATATATATATATAAACCCTTCTCACTATTTCACTCTTCTTTGAGAAGCCAATGACTTTCTTTCATATTATAGAGAATTCTTAGCTTAGAACATAAGTTTTGGTTGTAAATTGGGCCTATTACTACATATTGGTGCTAGCCCAATTTATTATGGACATTATGTCCTCATCCTGATATATTTATCCGAAAAATAAAATATAAAAATATAATAAATCCTTTAAAATTAATAAATCAAATAGAAATATAGAAATTATTAGTAAGTTGAAATTTTTCATAAATCTCTCTTTCTAAAATAAACGTTGAAATAAAATAACAAATTAAAATTTATTGTTAAATCAAACCAACTTTAGAATTCTAAAATAAATCTTTGAGTTAGAACTTTACGTTACTTATCTGAGGATGCATTGTCCCTAATCAATTACGTAATTAATCTCTAATTAATCACGTAATTAGTGCCTAATTAATGCTATGGAAATCCGGGATAGTACATTCCCTCCCCCTTAAAGAAATTTCGTCCCGAAATTTATTACCTCAGTAAATAACTCGGGATACTTCTCTCTCATCTTCTCTTCTAATTCACAAGTCGCTTCTTTTAAGCCATGATGTCTCCATAATATCTTAACTAAAGGAATCGACTTATTCCTTAGTTGTTGCTCCATTCGATCTAGAATACGTTCTAGCCTCTCTTCATAGCTTAGGTCAGACTTAGGAACTATGTCTTCTTGGTCGATAATATGGTTCGGGTCATAGACGTATTTTCGTAACTGAGATACATGAAACACGTTATGAACGTTACCGAAATTGGGTGGCAGCGCCAACCTGTACGCAACAAGTCCAATCTTCTCTAAAATCTCATCCGGTCCGATGAATCTCGACTTGAGTTTTCCTTTGATTCCGAATCTGTGTGCTCCTTTTGTAGGTGAAACCTTCAGGAATACTTTGTCTCTGATTTCGAAATTCAACTCAGTTTATCGCATATCCGCATAAGACTTTTGGCGATCCTGAGCTTCTTGGATCATTTTCTTAATCTGACGATGATATCAATCATTTCTCAACCGCTCGTGTCGAGAATTCTTTTCTCCAACTTCATCCCAATACGGTGGACATCGACATTTTCGCGCATGCAAGCTTTTAGGGTGCCATGTTGATGGTTGCTTGGTTGTCGTTATTATAAGCAAATTCGATCAAAGGCAATGCATGCTCCCATTGTTCTCCTCGATCTAAAACGATGGTTCCGATCATATCTTCTAGTGTCTCGAATGGTTCTTTCTTTTCGTCCATCGGTCTATGGATGAAAGGTTGTACCGAATTCAGTGGGTGCCCATTTCCTTTGGAAACTTGTCTAAAATCGCGAGGTGAACTTGGAATCTCTATCCGAGGTGATCAAACGGGACTCGTGTAGTCGCACGATCTCACGCATAAACCGAGCTAGCTTATCGGCTCCATACGTCACAAGAATTGGAATAAAATGAGCTCTTGGTCAATCGGTCGATAATTACCCAATAGCCGATTTCCACGCTTGGACTTGGGTAATCTGGTGATGAAATCTATGGCTACATGATCCCATTTCCACCGTGAATGTCGAGAGGTTGCGCTCCATGTGGTCTATGGTGTAGCGCTTGACTTGTCGACACGCCAAACACTTCTAGACAAACGATGATATCTCTCATTTCATACCTACCCACACTAACTTTTGTTTCAGATCTTGGTACATTTTGTGCTTCCTAGGTGTGCGATATAAGTGTGTTGTGCAAGGCCATTCGTAATCTCTTCCTTCAATTTCTTATCATTGGGTACACATATCCTATTCCCAAGCATAAGGCGTGCTATCTTTTGCTTGTGGTACTCTATTGATCCTTCTGTTCTCACCTTCATCCTTAACTTTTCTAATTGTTCATCTTAGCGCTGGGCTTGAACAATTCGATTTCTGTCGTTCGAGAATAAGGGTTGCGATGATACTTTGAGTGGTCTCGTGGTAACACCACTTCTAGTTTCATCTTCTCGAACTCCTTAACTAGCTCTTCATTCCGGTAAGAATGATGCTAGTTGAGTCCGGCTCTTCCTACTTAACGATCGGCGACCACATTCGCCTTTCCCGTGATACTTGATTTTGCAATCATAATCTTTAACTAGCTCTACCATCTTCTCGATGCATATTAAGATCCTTCGCTTCAAAGAAATATTTCGTGCTCTTGTGGTCGGTAGAAGATTTCACATTTGACCCATACAGATAATGTCTCCAAATCTTCAACGCATGGACCACAATGCTAGTTCTCGGTCATGGGTGGTAATTAAGCTCATGCGGTCTTAGCTGTCTTGAAGCATAAGCAATTACCTTACCTTCCTGCATGAGTACACATCTTAGCCTTGCTTTCGAGGCATCGTAAAGGATAAATTCTTTATCGGCCTCAGTACCGTTAACACCGGAGTCAGCAGTCACTATCCTTCAATTCTTGAAAACTTTTCTCGCACTCATTGGTCCATTGGAATTTTACTCCCTTCCGAAGTAATTGCATCATCGGTCTAGCAATCTTCGAGAATCCCTGATGAATCTTGGTAATAACTAGCTAGACCAAGAAAAAACTCGAATTTCATTCGGTGTTGTGGGCGATTTCCATTCACAAGACATACTTGCACTTTCGCATGATCAAATTTAATTCCTTCACGAGATAATATGACCAAGGAAGTTCACTTGTAGCCAAAATTGCACTTGTCGAACTTCATGCACAACTTTTCGGTTCTCAACTTATTCAAGACGGTTCTCAAACGGGTTTCGTGTTCTTTCTTTGTCTTCGAATACACAAGAATGTCATCAATAAAGACCAAAACAAACTAATCGAGGTATTCATGGAAAACACGGTTCATTAGATCCATGAACACAACTGGAGCATTGGTCAAACCAAAGGGCATTACGGTAAACTCATAGTGACCATACCGAGTTCAAAAAGCAGGCTTTGGTATATCTTCTTGCTTAATCTTTAACTGATGATATCCTGATCTCAAATCGATTTTTGAGAAAACTTCTGCTCCCTTCAACTGATCAAACAGATCATCAATCCGCATTAATGGGTACTTATTCTTCAGGGTCAACTTATTTAATTCCCTATAGTCGATGCACATTCTCAAAGTGCCATCATTCTTCTTAACGAACAATACTGGCGCTCCCACGGAGATACACTTGGTCGGATAAATCCCAAATCCAATAGTTCTTGCAATCGATCTTTAATTCCTCAAGTTCCTCAAGGCCATTCGGTATGGTGCCTTCAAATTGGGGCTGACCTGTGTTCTAAGTCAATCGAGAACTCTAATTGCCTATCCGATGATAATCCGTAAGGATTCCGGGAAAACATCTGGGAATTCTCTCACAACTGGGACATCCTCTACTTTCCTTTCAACCTCATCTTTTCCAACCAAATATATTAAGTAAGCGCATGCTTCATCTTGTCTTAGCAACTTTTCCACTTGTAAGGCTGAAATAATGGGTACTCTCTTATGTCTCTCGTCTATCCCGTAAAACAGGTTGGTTCTTTCCCTGGTGGTTGGAATGAAATCTCACGACTCGCAACAAATCATCACAAAGTTTTAGGTTAACCAGTCCATCCCCAGGATTATATCCACATCCCACATTGGCAAAAGACGCAAGGATTCTGCTCTCAACTTGAGAGGACCTAACTCAAATTCTAAGTTAGGACACTCATGTGTGGGTAAGGACTTTATATCGTGATTAGATCGTTTTTTTCGAAGCTCAAGAGTATCTACACATGTCAAGAAATAAAGGAATGCTAAGCTCAAAGATCGAAAAGAATTATTACAGTACATCTCTCAAAGTTCCCATACTATCAACTATCCTACTTTCTTATCACCGATTTCGGTTTAGGCAAAGGCTCTTTGATGTCGGATTTGTGGTTGAACTTCATTGCATCGGGCCGAGTCGAGGTGGTTGTGGGGCCATTGGAAATTGAGACATCGGAAACCGAGGGAACATCGGAATGGCAACCGAGGGTAAGCGCCATAGCTTTCATAGATTGAGTTTTACGGGGAGGATTTGGTCCGATCCACTTCCCGACGCCTTATCTCTCGCTTGACAACATAGCATAGTGGCCCACTTTACCACAGCTATAACAATCATATTTCCATTTACACACTCCAGAGTGTGCCCGATTGCATTTTTGACATACAGGCTTAGCTTGATTTGGGAAGAACTGAGGTTGGCCTTGAAATGATGGTCGAGATTGACCTTGGGAGAATTGTCCCGATTTCTGCCACTGCTTCTTGTTCGGGAAATTTTTATTCTCCCACTTTCTCTTATTCCCACTCTTCTGATCAGTCAGCATTAACTTTGATGGGTTAGGATTCTGGGTGGGTGTTGGGGTCGGATCAGGCGTAATCTTTTCAGGACGCATTTCTATTTCCATATCAAGTGCCCAATTCAGAGTCTCCGCATAAGACATCGGAGGTTGACTTGCCAGTACTATCCTCATTTCTTTACGTAATCCAGAGCAAAATAACTCAGCCATTTTCTCATCAGTGTCGACCTTATAAGGTGCGTACCGAGCCAACTTGCAGAACTCTCTGTCGTACTCAGCTACAATCTTCTTCCCTTACTTAAGATTAGCAAACTCAATCTCTTTATGTTTGAGATAGCTTCGTGGAATGTATTTTGCCAGGAGTTCTTCCTTGAAACGCTCCCACGTGAAAATGACCAGCTGTTCTGGCGTGAAGGTTTTCTGGCGAGATTCCCACTAGTAATCTGTAGATCCCTTTAGCTGGAAAGAGATACATAGCATACACTCTCGATCGGTGCATTCCAAAAATCAGAAAACACGGTCCATAGCCCTAACCCACTCTTCAGCTTCAGATGGATCACCAGATCCCGTAAAATTTGGTGGATTTTGGCGAAGAAAAAGTTCAGCAATCTTGCGATCGTATGGAGGAGGTGATTGGTTACGTGAGTTCTCGAGGTGTAGGTCGACTCTCGAGTCTCTTCTTCGTGTGTTAGGTTTCAAGTCCTCTCGCATATCGAAAGGATTTGAGAATTTGAATATCAAATCAAGGGAAACATTTCTTATCACATAACAAGTTAAGGTTATCACAAAATTTAAAAAATCAATTGTTTAACAATTGTTGATGGGTTGCACATCACGAGTAAATCTGAGTTGCAAAGTTCATATACTATAATATCCGATTTATATATATATCGGAAGATTGCTCTTTGAGGACTTTTAACAAAAGGGTAAAATTTGCCACAAGTGGGTTTGGGCTATGGCGATGCTCTATCTATACGGCATCCCAACGGACTATCCTATTTTACATACATGCCACTTACATATATATATACCAAAACTAACCATTACTATATACACCGACTGATCACTACTAAAACTACTATATACATCACTATCAGACAACATCATATCTCGCTATACTATACCATCACACAAGATCCACAACTAATGGCTACCACTTGGACCAGGCTAATCGTTCCTGGCGGCGTCTGTCTCCACTCCAGCTCCACTGGTCGCTTCTTCCTCGTCAAAGTATCTATCAATCTCCTCTTCCCAATCGTGGATACCGTGCCTCGATGTCGCAAACCGTAAGGCTCAATCTCTTCCTCATTGTAACCGCATTTGGCGGTCTAGCGCATGGGGGTTGTTGTCGTGCGAGATCACCATCAGCTCGGGGTGTAGAATATACGGGTCAGTAACGAAAGACATCTCACTGACCGGAAGGTACTTGATTTTGCACTCACCAACAGACTCAACATGCTCAGGCTCGTATCGATAGGATCTCGAAACACCTGATGGCCCAGAGGAGTTGGTCCCCTCATCGGCAAGAGGAGGTGACTCCTGAAATAGATGAACCTCACGGAGATGGCTAGGAAAGTCTGCCGGGAATAGCGGAAACTCAGGAGCTACAACTGGGAGAGAGTCATAAGGAACTACATGAACTGGATAAGAACCAGGAATCAATCTGAGAAGATACTGGGTCGACAGGATCAGCCTGATGAGAAGGTGAATCAAGAGCAAATGGCTGCTCATACAGATCTGCATCAATCACCGGTATCTCTGGATCCAGATCGAGAAAATGAATGCCATCGGCAAGGAACATATCAGCAAAAAATGGATCTAACTCAGGGTGTGCATAATAGTCATCAAGCCCCTGATGAACATCTACTTCCATCAACAGGTGAGGATCAACAGGCTCAGCAGCGACTGGGGCTAAGGGAGCAAGATCAATCATCACGGGCTCATCAAATCTCGGAGCTGGAATATCAAGGGGTGGTACAACAACGGCAGGCTGGGGAGGAGGATCATCCTGCCTCGCACGATGCTCAGCAAAGAGCTGACAAATAAAAGGATAAAAATGATCAAGAGGAGGATAGTCACCTGAGGATGGACCTCGGTGATCCTGGTTCTATGCTCGAACGAATGAATGAAATCCAAGAAAATTCCCCGAGTCCTCAGGCTCTCTAGTATAATCACTATAATCAAGTGCATGAGTAGAATCCCATCCTTGCCAGTGAGCTGGCAAGACCTGAACCAATCAGAGTATCGCAACGAAATCATTAACCCCATGCTGCCTAACCAAAAGCCAGGTCCGACGGAACTGCTCAAGAAAATCTGACAATTCCGTATATTGCTCCTGACTAAGCTCAGAAACCTATATGTACGCCCAATCACTAGCGGTTGATCGCTCACTTTTCTAACACGAAAAATACGCAAGTATAGGTAAGTAGAGTATCGTATCCATTGTGGATTGTAATGCTAAAACACGTAATCTAACTCAACAATAATTCATCATTATCCAAGCACGATTTGGTTTTAAGGTTTTAAGGCTTCGATATTAAATCCAAAGCAAAGGTGACAACTTGAAAATAAACTAAAGCAATAAAACTCAAAGAGATAATAAGAGAAAAGACTAACCCTGTGGATGCGTTAATCCTATCCACAACGCACGCTTATCCCGCTTATTATTAATCAATTTTAATCCGCATAAGATGGAAGATCACATATGTAACCAACAACTTCGCCATTTATAATTGTGGTCGTTGATTACTAATTTTCCTATTATCATTACGCCTCTAGAGGAAAATAAGTAACTCCAAAAGGATCACGAAGAATATGCATCCTACGAATGTTCCTATCTCAATTATTTATTCGCGTTTATCCGTATCATGCATTCAAGATCGATTGACAATTAAAACGGTTAAGTAATTAATCGAAACTATGATATGCATCAAGATTGATAAGAAATCAACACATATAATTAAGCACCAAGAATCATGAATTAATGTCTCGAAGGTAAATAACAATAGTGAATCACAACATATAGGATAGAATCATGCAAACCCTGTGATTAGAACATAAATTTAGCTAGACATAATTAACTGAATAAAATACTAATTAACCATAAAAACAAGAATTAAATAGATAAACCCGTAGGGTGTATGCTCAAGAATAATCGCTGGTTCAAATCCCAACCTCGCCGAAAACGGAAAAGATGCAATTTATTCGGACGAAAACGCTCCAAATCAATAACAATGCGAGAACTAATGTAGAATGATGGAAAACTAAAGCTAGAATCAATCTAAATCAAAGCTAAAGTGAAAATAAATGGAAAATAATGAAAACCGAGGAAAACGTCCAAAATCGCTACTGGGAAGGTTTGGGGCGAGGTCGGAGCCCTATTTATAGAATTAGGATTGAAACCTTAATTTTGTATCGCCACTACGCTTTATGATCGAGCTCGCGATCGCGAGCTCGGTCGCGAGGGAACATCCTCGCCGGCCTCCTTGTCTTCTACCGGGTCCAAGAAGCGAGCTTACCTCACGACCAAACCCGCGATCGCTAGCGTGGTCGCGAGAAATCGGGCAAGAGTCTTCGCACGCTGGGTAGCTCGCGCAGCACTATCTCTGGTCGCTGCTCGCGCTCGTCAGATAGATTTCCTCGCGGTCGACCTAGTGGTCGCCAGGCGGTCATGGTGCTTTAGTTTCGTGTGTCTATTGTGCTTCGCCGGGCTAGCAGCCGCGAGGGCGGTCGCCAGCCCCTGTTTTCAGCCTTCTTTTGCTCGTGCTTCGTTCCATGCTTCGGTTTTCAACTTATAAGCCTACAAAACTCCAAAAGGAACCCAAGAGCAGTATCTTCCAAAAATATGTAAAAGCATTGAGATCCAAGACATAAACGCACTTTATCGATCTAAAATCATCTTTAAATATCAACAATAAACGTAAAATGCGCGCTTATCAAACCCCCAAACTTAAAGCATTGTTTGTCCTCAAACAAAAATAAAACCAAAAGAAAGAGAGACACAACAAAAGATCAACGAAGCGTTAGCAAAGGTGATTAACATAATAACACCTCGTAAATATCTCAAAGCTTAAAATCATTAGCGCTATTTACATTAGTCAACTCGACAATATACAACCATTGAAAGAAAAATCTCATTCAATTCCACCCTCACAACGGCATTTGCGTAATATATAGAGTACACTCAACTCATAAAGAAATAAAGGACGGTATACACTCAATAATCAATGCAATGCAAAAATCTCACCATAGGCTTCGCCATTTTCTAATATCTCCACCACATCAAATGCGCTCAAATTAGGATCAAAAGGACTTTTCATAGGTTGTAATGTAGGCACATTGGTTAAGGTAGGATAATCTATGGCTAAGTCGACTCAAATATACCCCAAGCACCTCCATTTATATAATCAACTCATTTGGACTTTGTCCATTTCCCCATTTCTTTCCAACATGCTAATTCAATCATTTATGCACATAAGGTACCTTATACTATGATAATTGACTTCCTTTATGCTCACATTTTTCACAAAATTTTTCTTTTCTTGGCTTTGTAATAGAGCTTATAGGGTCTATTCTTTTTCACACGGGTACCATCCTTTATCTTTTATCCCAACTTAGAGTATCAAAAAAAAAAAAAATTTCCTCCCATTTGATTCCCATATCCATCCTCACCTCCTATCATCCGGTTAATCGAAAGAATAAAGTCTACTAAAGGCTCAAAGAAGGCGACAAACGGTATATATCATTGGGCTAGTGTTTGGGTAAATATGTGGTTTAGCAAAGACGGCCTTTATCCTTTCCATATTCAAAACACATATTGTAGCCTCGATACGTAAAATGGCAAGTTCTAGAAGATAATTACATGCATGATATCACACAATTAAAAGAAATCAGATTAAGATGTTTATACCAGAAAGCTCAAGTCTCACGGTTTTAAGCAAATGGTGAAAACAACAAGCTAAGCAATCTCAAGTCATTCATGCTTCGCTTCCTAACACATCATGTGCACTATCAACAACATTTTTCAGAAAATTTCTATCATCATTGGCAACATGCATTAACACATTTCACTTAACTCGTTGATCGACAGACACAACAAAACAAAGACACGACAAAAGCCCCAAAGCATAACAACTTTACATGACAACATAAAACATAAACATGACTCTCAACCAACCAAACTCGCCCACTCCCCCAAACTTATTGTAAACAAAATGGAGGCAATAAGGTTTGCGTGAAAGAGTAGTTGGTCGAGACTCACTCGTGATGTCCGCCACTCTCGGCGGCGGATAGAATCTCAGCATCGATCCCACCTCCGCATCATCTCCATCATTTGTCTTGGTGCTCTTGATGTGCTTGGTGTTGGGCGAAGAGGGCTTGTTGTTGTTCGAATGGGCAGCTGGGCCAAAATGGATGCCAGCGCCTGTCAATATGGTCAAGTCGACCATCTATGCGATCCATGCGCTCATATATTCTCGGGTCGCTTGAACGGGAGGTAGATGTAATATGCCTCTTATCTCGGTGCCACATCCGCCCGGCTTGCTCCTCCCGCTGCTTCATCCTCATGCCGCCCTCTCGATCTCGCCATGCATTCAAGTTCGAACCCATGAGTAGTGAAGATCGGAGCGCAAGTTCCAATTAGCCTCACTGTACCAAACCGCTTAAACCGCGAGGTCCGTGTCAAGTGTGAAGAATGATCGCCGTGTTTCATTATATAGCAGCCGAGATAACGGCTCGGTGTCTCTTCAAGAACGCCCTGACATAGATGTGGCTTGTCCAGAAGATATCTTGAGAGATAGGACTCTCACGAATCGTCACCTCAAGAAATCAAAGAATGGGGTAACAAATCCTCCTATGCATATCCGCATGCTCCCGATACCTTAGCTTGCATATGAAAGTGTTGCAAGGAACATGCCGCATGCATCCTATGTCAAGTCGCAGCCCAATTAAGAGACTCATGTCCCGTGAAATGACCGGCCGGCATTGTTGTGGCCATGGATGGTGAAGGTGATCAGGCGGTGAAAGTAAGCACCGCGGGTTCCTTATGGAACTCGCCTTCGCACCGGAAGCGCCATATGACGGGTTCTCGCCAAGAGTGGTGTCCATTTAATAAAGGCCACACATTCTGTGGCGTTGTCTCTAAATCTCCGATGTATTGACACTCGGGATCACCATTGATGATTCCATTCACTCATCCATCGAGAGTTGGCGCGGCTCATTGTCCATCCGAAAGTGATATAGTCCCGCAACCCATGTGACTTGTGTACTTGACGGTCGATGTGAATTCCGTGAGCGAGGATCCAGACGACAAATAGTTGGTCGTGATAACAGAGTATAAGCCGGATCTCCGATAGCCACGTGACATCATTGGCTATCCCCATGGCTTGGCACATCTCTATGCACATAAATCGTGAGTGCCTGTACCGTCATTGCACCAATCTCTCTCCACCTATCCCTCGAGGAGGAAGTTGGCAATCACACCCCAAAGGTTTCGGGTCGAATTCATCATGTGTGTCATCATGCAAGAGGAGGCGACCTCCTTGCCCTTTCGCCAGGCCTGAAGCACGCGACATAATGTAGCTAAAGATAAGTCAACGTTAGCTCATGTACTTATTAAAAGGAAAGAAAAGAAAACGGCAACCCATAGCAATATATGACCTCCCTAACTTAAACTTAGTAGAATTTCTCCCCCTATGCTAACATATTGTCTAGCAAGGTGATCGCTCACTTTTCTCACACGAAAAACGCGCAAGTATAAGGTAAGTCGAGTATCGTATCCATGTGGATTGCAATCCGAAAACATAGAAGCTAATTCAACTAAACTTCATCATTATCCAAGAATGATTTGGTTTGTATAGGTTTATGGCTTCGTATAATAAATCCAAAGCAAAGGTGACAACTTGAAATAAATGAAAGCAATAAAACTCAAAGAGATAACTATGAAGAAAGACTAACCATAGGGATGCATTAATCCTATCCACAACGATGTTTATCCCGCTTATTATTAACCGCTTTAATCCGCATAAGATGGAAGATCACATATGTAGCCAACAACTTCGCCACGCTTAATTGTGACAGCTTGATTACTAATTTTCCCTATTATCGTTACGCCTCACAGAAAATAAGAAACTTCAAAAGGATCACAAAGAATATGCTTCCTACGAATGATCCTATCTCGCCCACGACTCAAGCGCTTATCCGTATCATGCATTCAAGATCGATTGACAATTAAAATGTTACGTAATTAATCGGCAACTATGATATGCATCAAGATTGATCGAAATCAACACATATAATTAAGCACCAAGAATCATGAATCAATGCCCGAAAGTAAATAACAATAGCAGTGAATCACAACATATAGGATAGAATCATGCAAACCATGTGATTAGAATGTAAATTAGCTAGACATAAATAACTAAATTAAATACGTAAATAATCATAAAAATACTAATTAAATAGATCAAACCCGTAGGAAAACGTCTCGAGAACAATGGTTGGGTTCGATCCAAACCCAACGGAAAACGGAAAACGATGGAATTTGTTCGACAAAAGCTGCCCAAAGCGCCGAGAATGCGAGAACTAACGAGAACAATGAAAACTAAAGCTAGAATTAATCTAAATCAAAGCTAGAGTGTAAAAGAAGGAAAATAATGAAAACTGATAAAAACATGAAAAATAGGTCTGGGAAGGTTGGGGGCGAGGGTAATGCCCTATTTATAGAATTAGGCCGAAACCCTAATTTTGATGTCCGCCACCACGCCGCGATCGGGCTCATGGTCACGAGCTCGGGCCGTGAGGGAACATCCTCGCCTCGCCATCTTCGCACTCTCAGGGTATGCGCGCTGTTGGCCTGGCCATACCGCGGTCGCCAGCGTGGTCGCGTCGCGATGAAAAATCATCAAGGCACGCCTCGCACCCGCCAGAGTGCTCGCTGTTCCGCAGGCCGGTGTTTCCGCGCCGCTAACCTAGCGGTCGCCAGGCCGGTCGTGAGACTTCATTTAGGCAATCTCGCGCCGAGGCGAGTAGCTCCTCGCGCCCGGACGGCGGCCGCTGGGGCGATCGCCAGCCCTGTGTTTTGCCTCGCCCGCCGTCGCTCCATGCTCGTTTTAACTTATTGTCACGCCCACCCCGAGGGAACGCATGATGCCGGGTGTGATTAGTGGGGTTAAGAAAGGCAAGGGGGTACATATAACATACACGATAAGAAGACGTGACCATGAAATCGGGCAAGATCTCCTCTATAACTAGGACATATCCTCGGCGGGTGGATACGCAAACAATCCACCAATGTAATCATATCGACACCATGACATCAATGAACATATTCTCGACTTAATTATAGTAATGCAGAAATAAGGTAGCATTACATCCTCGCTGACTAGACCGTCAACCATATAGATGCTCATATCGGACTCACAAGATAATAACATAATATCAAATCTTGTTCCCAATCGTAAAGAAAACAAGGACAAGAATACATCAATATCGAATACGATATAACACAACATCGCAGAAGCATAGCATGAAGAACCCGCAGCCCACCCCTCCGCCTGCTCAAAATTCTCCTCCATCGTGAAAAGATTTGAAAGATTTTAAGTGAGTACTAGCGCACTCAACCGGGTTTTATCATAAATCAAAAGAATCATGGTGCCGTGTTCAGAGCACTTACCTTAGAAGGTTTTAAAACGAACCACTTCTAAGTAAGCAAAATAGATTTTTCATTTTTCGATACCGATCCGTTATTATCATACTCCCATCATAGAACCAAGAACCACGGCTCGAACGTATCCCGCCAGCCCATCACATCTAATTCATTCGCCCGAACATATCCGCCGCCCCATGCCCTAACGTATCCACCGGCTAACTCGTGTGGACTTCGTGGTCAAACTCGCCGTAACCATAACCACCTCATTACCATTTCCGTGTGGATTTCCGGGTTCATCCTTCGTAACCATAACCACGTGTTCGAGGTCTATCCCCACGATCAATACTCAAGATGGTGATCAACCCACCGAATAAAGATCCGCACAACCACAATGGAACCACATCTCGATCGTAGAACAAGAATAACTTCACCAAAACATTTTACGGCTCACATGTTTTATTTTGAAATATCGTAGTAAATAACTAAAATAAGCATATATAACCCAACCTCGAATGTATTTAAAACGTTAACCGGAGGTATCTACGATCCGATGACTTCACCGATCGACCGGTAGGTACCGTAACAAGACGGAACAACTTTTGGGGTCACATCCCACAAAGCAAAGCAACAACGTGATCCAAACGAAGATCGTAGCAAAACTAGGGTTTTCGACTTTTCAACCCATATTTCGCACCTCCGGTTTTCAAATCAACTCGATGCGTATGGAAATATATTTAGGCATCAAGACCTATAATAGGGTACTTTCAAAATATGCATGCATGCAAGTCGACTCAAATCTTAACAACAAGAAGTTTCAAAATCGATGCTCATCCTCGATCTAGATAAACCATCCAAAATCGATGCATGAAATGGAAACATAAGCAATATGCATAATGACTAACATGGAATGACAAGCTACGTTGAAAAGGATAACCCGGCATGTACTTCCTTTAGAAAACTCAAGCAACGGAAAACATCCCGACATGCGTAAACGCGAAAAACAAAAACGGATCGGTATTTTAGTAGAATGCATAGCCCGAACTCAAAACCTAAAGGACCAGAGCTGTGCAGGGTCTGCCGGCCACCAAACGGCGGCCAACAAGTGCTCACGGCGGCAGAATGGGCGCGGCGGTTTGGCATTGAAATGGCCACCTTCTCTGCTTTCTTCGCCTCGTCCCTTTAGAATCCCGAGTTCTATGCTATACAATCTACTAAAAGACGGAATCAAAACAAGAAAAGGACAAAACAGAAAATGGGGCTACTGGGAGAGCTTGATCATGGTGGTGGCTCGGCAAGAACAAGAATGGCGCCACCGCCGAGCCTCCCGCCGATCCCCACTCCTCCAGCTGGCTCAGCAGCATTTGAGCTGCTCGCTCTTCCGTAAACACGAGAGACGAAGAAATGAACGTTGAAAATGAAGGCCCTAGCCTCCTATTTATAGGAAAAGCAGGGGTCGCAATCGCATGCAAGCTGCCCTTTTTCGAAAACGCAAAAGCGACGCAACTTTTGCAAACCGACTCCAAATTTAGCAAACTTGTACCCATGGACACGAAATAAAATACCGGACACAACGACTATAAACAAGATATGCTTTAAAAGACCAATGAAAAGTCCGGTTTTTCGATAACTTCCCTGAGTGCCAAACCTTCATGGGTGGTCGAAAACTCGTGATACTTAGTGTCTATGAATTCGCCATAAGACACTCTTCACAACGCTCGAGGTTTCGTGATGGCCGATCACCAAAACAAAAGTCAACCTTTCGACCTTCTCAAAAACACGCCATGCGAACTCGATGCTTAAAAAGGACGGGTATTACATCCTCCTCCTTAGAAAAATTTCGCCCCGAAATTTCAAACACGGGAGAAAATAACTCGTGGCACCGAGCCCCGAACTTGTCTTCCAACTCCCACGTAGCTTCCTCTTCGCCATGGTGATTCCATAACACCTTACCAAAGGAATCGCTTGTTCCTCAATTCCTCGACTTCGCTCCAAAACAGCCACCGGTCTCTCCTCGAACTCGATCCCGAGCAAGAACCACTGGTCATGCTTGATCACGTGTTTTGGTCGAACACGCATTTCTCACCGAGAAACGTGAAATATGCCATGAACATCTTCGATGCTAGGCGGCAAAGCTAACCCATAGGCAACGGGCCTATTCTCTCAAGAAATTCGAAGGTCCAACGAACCTCGATCAGAATCTTACCTCGCTTCCAAAACGAACGACCTCTCGCTGGGGAAACCTTATGAAAACACGATCTCCGATCATGAATCAAGATCCGACGACGCTTGTCCGCATAGACTTCTCGCCTCCCCGAGCTTCCTTGATCCTTCGCTGATCTCGATCGATAACCTCGACCGCCGCCGAACCATCTCTCGTTCTAACATCTTCCTCTCGCCCACTTCGCCCCAATAAAGTGGCGATCGACACTTCCTTCCGCATAACGCTCATAGGGAGCTATTCCTATGGTGGCCTCGATAATCGCTGTTATAGGCAACCCACCAAAGGTAGTATCTCATCCCAATTTCTCCTCTATCGCCACGATCGCCGCAAGATGTCTTCCAAAACCCGAATCGCCCTTTCCGATCGACCGTCCGCTTGAGGATGGAATGTTGTACTAAGATTCAGCCTGGTCCCCACGGCTTCCTCGCACTCTCCAAAACCTTGATGTGAACCTCGGTCACGATCCGACGAATCGATACGGCACACCATGTAACCGCATTTATCTCTAACGTAAAGTCGAGCAAGCTTATCTAACCCGCACGCCATCCGAATCGGTAAGAAATGAGTCGACTTCGCTACCATCGACGACAACCCATATAGCCGTGTTTCCTCTCACGACCTTGGAAAACTCACCACAAAATCCATACCGATATGATCCCATTTCCACTGGATTGGTAGCGGTCAGAACAAACCCGACGGACGCTGTGTACAGTTTTCACTTGTCGACAAGCCAAACAACGCTCCACAAACGCGTTACATCCTTTTTCATCCCTTCCCACCAAAAGTTCCTCTTAAGGTCTCTCAGACATTTTGGTGCTTCCTCGACGAGTCAGATACGGTGCCTCATGAGCTTCACTCATGATTTTATCTCTCAATTCCCTATCGAGTGGCACACATAACCTTCCTCGAATAGTAGTGCGTTGTCTTCGCCTGGAACCCTTGCTATCTTCTAGCCTTGCTTTCAAACGCATCTTCTCCAGAATTGCCTCCTCGCCAAGCACTCACGATGGCTTCTCTCAGTCCGTTCACCGTCAAAGTCGCTGATGAACTTGCACCGATTCCGCGGTGAATCACTTCCAAGCTTAGCTTCTCAAAATCTCGAATAAGCTCTTTCTCACAGAAGAAGATATCCCAACTTCGCCTCGACTTGCATACTAAGAGCATCCGCTACAACATCGCTTTCCCGGTGATAACCGACAGAGCAATCATAATCCTTCACCAACTCTAGCCATCTCCTTTGCCTCATGTACAACTCCTTTGTTCAAAGAAGTATTGAGGTTTTGTGATCCGTGAAGATCTCACACTTAACTCCATAGAGATAGTGCTCCAAATCTTCAACGCATGAACGATCGCCGCTAACTCCAGCATCGCGAGTCAGTAGTTCAACTCGCGCGGTTTCAATCGACGAGACGCGAAGCTATAACTTTCCTGCTCGCATGAGAACGCAACCTAAACCAAGCTTGATGCATCGCAGACCACAAACCCATCGCTCCTTCCCAGACGGCCAACATCGAGCGGTTGTTAGCTTCTTCTTTAACTTCGAAACTTGCTTCACAAGCTTTCGACCATGAAAACTTGATTCCTTTCCCGAGCTGTTGGCCATCGGCCTTGCCAACTTCGAAACCCTTCGATGAAACGCCTATAATATCCGCCAAGCCTAGAAAGTCAACCTCATCGCATTAGTCGAACCTTCCAGCTATTTATCGCTTCAACCTTCATCGGGTCGACTTTGATTCCTTCGCGCACACGATGTGTCCAAGGAACATCACTTTCGAGCCAAAACTCGACTTACTATACTGCATACAACCTCTCTCGTCGTAACGCTTCCAAAACAAGACGGAGGTGTTCTCTATGCAACTCAAGATTCTCGAATAGATGAGAATATCATCTATAAAACCAAGACTAAACTATCCAGACATCGATGGAAAACTCGATTCATCGATCCATGAAGATCGCCGCGATTGGTCAAACCAAATGGCATCACGATGAACTCAGAGTGCCCATACCTTGTTCTCGAACGCGTCTTCGCAACGCCCTCCTTCCCGATCTTCACCTGATGGTAGCCCGACCTCAAATCGATCTTAGAGAAGACACTCGCCCTTTCGAGTTGGTCAAAAGATCGCCGATCCTGGAAGGGATATCTGTTTCGATCGTCGCCTTATTCATTCTCAGTAGTCAATGCACATCCGCATCGACCCATCCTTCTTCTTGACGAACAGAATCGGCGCCCCCATGGCGACACGCTAGGTCGGATAAAACCTAGATCCAACAGCCTCAGAATCAAGGCTTTAAGTTCTTGCAATTCCTTAGGTGCCATTCTCAGATGGTGCCTTTGACATCAAGGCCGCTTCCCGGTTCCGCATCAATAGTGAATTCCACTTGTCTATCAGCGGTAAACCCGAAAGTCCTCGAAACACGTCCCGATATTCACACACCATCGGCTCCTCTTGAATCGTTTATGCTTTTTTGCGTGCTCGTCAAACTCACCAAGAAAGTTTGATGCTTCCTTCCCGATCATCCTCACCGCCTTCAATGCCGAGATCATGCATGGGAACACCCATCCTTATGCCGTGGAAACAAACTTCCACTCCTTCGGCTGTTCGAAAAGCAACTTCTCTCGAGATAACGATAGTTGCCATGTGCTTTTCCAACCAATCCATGCTAAAGATGACATCGAAATCTTCCATTCCGATGATATGCAAATTGACAAGGACCTTCGCCACGTATTTCTACCTCCCGGTTCGCAAATCTTTTCGCTTTAGCACTTCTCGACGGATGCTAATTTTGTGGTACTCTGTGATTTCGGGTACCAAACCCAACCTCTCACACGCGATTCTCAAACGAAAGAACGCGAGGCTCCTATATCAAACAAAGCGAAAACGGGTATATCACCATATGGATTATACCCGCAAGATTTCGGAGCTCGAGCCGATCGTCGCCGATTCAAGGCGACACCTTGCTTGTCGCGGTGGCCTTGGTTTGTCGCCTAGGGTGACCTCCCGCCCGTTGTTTGTCCCGCGGAGCCTCGACTCGCCTCATGAGTCGATGCCGCTTCATCAAGCGGCCGCACCGCCGGCCTCCTAACTGACAATCTCGAGAGTAATGTCCAGATTTTACAACGATAGCACTCGGTGCTACATTGCTCGCACTCGCCAAATGATTCCTTCGCATTTCGCACCAAGGTTTTTCCACACCGCCGCATGGGTTGGAAATTCTTCCCAAGGTCGCTTTCTCTCACTGAACGCCTTGATTCCTCGAATCATCGACCGCTCCGGTTCCTCGAACACCGATTGCTTTTCCTCGATCTTCCCATTTCCTCTTACCTCTTCCTCCGTCACCGGCTGTCCGGTGGCATCGTTTTTCCCGGGCAACATTAACTCAATGTTTAATGCCCGCTCAGGATCACGATACGCCGATCTCCCCGATCGACGAGCTAAATTCGATCTCGGCCTGAGTCCTCTCTCGAACTCGTCGCCCGGCATTTCGCCGACTGTGTACGTAGCATAACGTGATGCATTTATGAACGAGCGATCGCATTTCGTGACCGCCCTTCTCCTCGACGAAGATTCCGTAACTCGTTGCCTTCTCTCGCCTCAGAACGCCAGCACATAGTTTTCCATGAGTTCTTCCTCGAAATCTTCCCACGATACCTTCCCCATCGTCCCGGTGTTGTGGTCCTCCTCACGGATTCCCACCGTAAATCAGCCTCATCGGTTAGTCGAAAGATCGCTTCAATTCAGCTTTTCTCGCTTCTTCGCACCGATGTATTCAAGATCCTTTCGTGGATCGATCCAGCTCCTCGCCGATCGGTTCGCCGAGACCGCCGAATGTGGGGATTCGCCACGAAACTCTCGATCGCATGTCGAACCAAAGGTGGTTCCCGGCTTCTTCCACGCTATTGTTCATCCGTTCCTTATTCTCGCATTCTGCATCGACGCTTGAAACATTAGAAACGCCGCATAGATAACCTGTATCATCGCATAACATATATCATCACCCATATCACATATCATCACATATATCACATATCACGCACGATCATATATAATCATGCAACTCGCCAACATATCATCGTTATACATTTCACATAACATTATCATCACACATCACATAGATCATATATCATCACGGCATAGCTCATATCACATATAAGCATTAAACATAACATCCCGTCATGATGCTGCTAGTATTAGTAATATTCAAAGGTCCATGAAGGACCGCCAAAATACAAGATCAAGGTATGTGAGTCAAAAGGTCGATATGAGCAAAAGAATCGACTGTTATCACAAAAGACGCCGCTTATCAATGCTTCTAGCAGATCATGATCGCCACTGCACACACCGACTACCTAAATTCGTCCTCCATATTCGCTCACTATTCTCCGCTCGTCTCAGCCGGTTTCATTCTCGCCTCCTCATCCACTCTTTCCTTCCTATCGTGGCTCAATTGGCCGCCGCCGTAAAAGCGATCCCGCATGGAAGCAAGCCTCGTGGGTATGATCCCATCCAAGCTACGCCTGATTGCTCGAGTATCGTGAAAGCCGCGCTCGAGTCCTCGCTCGCGCTGCCTTCCTTAACATGCCCGACCTCATCGTAGTCATCGCTATCCGATCACCCGTCCTCCGAGTCCTCACCGCCCTCCTCATCCTCCTCCGGTCTCCTCCTCCTCGTAGTCTCCTTCCTCGATGCCAACCCGACAGCTCGCGGCATGGAGATCCCGATCCCGGCTTCTTCCCCGCCATCGCCGGATGGACAATCTCTCTCGCCCGGAGGTTCCTCGCCTCAAAATCGCTCCGGTCCTTCGAAGGTAAGGATCGCCGACGGAGGTGTAGTGACCGTGTATCTCGATGCATCGGTGATCGCCTCGAGCGATGGTCGCCTCCCAAAGGCTCTTCGGAACATAATCCCTATCATCAACTGGATCGGTCTCGAACATGCCTTGCTATCACATCCTCCTCGATGGTATACCGATGATCGTCCATCGCTCCATACTTGAGCAAAGAAACCTGAAATCCAAGGTAAGGTGCTCGTGATAGATCCCGCTCGAACATCACGTATCCTCGCTTTCGCCCACGATCGCCAACTCGCTGGTAGCCTCTCACAACCGATAGTAAGCCTCATATTCGATACTTTCCCACTATCTCGGATCTTTCTCCATAATCCAACAAATCTCCCGTAAATACTCCCAACGGCTCATGGACATTCCCCGTACATTCCCGAACTTACTTGGACCGCTCATCCATCCTGGGATCTTAACCAACGTTGTCGGGCCATCAATATCCATAAACCTACATGTTAGTTTATCAACATAACAACAAATATTCACGCTTTTTCTCGCCCAAATATCCGGGTAATCATGTCTCAAACACATGTTCATTTCAACACATATCAATATCGATATTTATCATAATAATCACGTAGCAAACACAGATTCACTTACAAGCACTCGCTTATCAAAATAAACAAGATTTTCAATCAACAACGCATTGCTATGTAAACACATGCATTTACATCAACCATACGTGATCACATCAATCACATCATATCATATAAACGATTCACATCACAACCGTGACAGCCCTTCCGTCCCATCGACAAATCATTTCCACATCCACATCAACACCCAACCATACCACATCCATCTCACCTCAACATCCACATCACGCTTACATCACGAAACTCTTACTGTGCCAAAACACATGAAACCAAGATCACATCAAGCATCACGTAACCACATAAAGCATCAAGAATAAACACATACCTCATCCCTTTTTAAAGGAGGAGGCCCGACGTGAGCCGAGGGTAGTCAGACTCGATGAATGCTTTAGAAGAACAAGTTCTAAACACTCAATTTCAAGAACGCATATGATATAAAGCAAACAAACCGCTGATATCGGATAACCAGGTCAAAGCTAAGAATCATCGCTCGATACCAAGTCGTATCGATAACAAAGATAGATGTCGTGGCTAAGAACATCGCCTCGATACCAAGTCGGTATCGATAACAAAGATAGATGTCGTACAAGAACACCGCTATGATACTAAGTCGCCACGCCCAATTCCCGAGGGAAGGCACGGATGCCGGGTGTGATTAAAGGGGGTTAAGAAAGAAGGGGGTACATATAACATACACGATAAGAAGATGTGACCATGAATCGGCAAAGATCTCCTCTATAACTAGGACATATCCTCAAGAGGAGGATACGCAAACAATCCACCAATGTAATCATATCGACACCATGACATCAATGAACATAATCGACTTAATTATAGTAATGCAGAAACAAGGTAGCATTACATCCTATCGACTAGACCGTCAACCACATAGCATGCTCATATCGGACTCACAAAGATAATAACATAATAGCAAATCTTGTTCCCAATCGTAAAGCAAAACAAGGGACAAGAATACATCAACATCGTAATACGATATAACACAACATCGCTGGAAGCATAGCATGAAGAACCCGCAGCTCCACCCTCGCCGCCCGCCCAAATTCTCCTCCATCCGTGAAAAGATTTGAAAGAGTTTGAAGTAGTACTAGCGCACTCACCGGGTTTTATCATAAATCAAAAGAATCATGGTGCCGTGTTCGAGCACTTACCTTAGAAGGTTTTAAACGAACCACTTCTAAGTATGCAAAATAAATTTTTCATTTTTCGATACCGATCCGTTATTATCATATCCCATCATAGAACCAAGAACCACCGCTCGAACGATCCCGCCAGCCCATCACATCTAATTCATTCGCCCGAACATATCCAACAGCCCATAATATCTGCCCGAACATATCCAACACCCCATGCCCGAAATCCAACCGGGCTAACTTGTAGACTTCGGGTCAAACCCCATCGAAACATAACCACCTCATTACCATTTTCGTCGTGGACTCCGGGTCATCCCTTCGTAACCATAACCACGTGTTCTGGGTCTATCCCTCACGATCAATACTCAAGATGGTGATCAACCCATCAATAGAGATCCGCACAACCACAATGGAACCACATCTCTGGATCGTAGAACAAGAATAACTTCACCAAAACATTTTACGGCGCACATGTTTTATTTTGAAATATCGAGTAAATAACTCAAAATAAGCATGTATAACCCAACCTCAATGCATTTAAAACGTTAACCGGAGGTATCTCATGATCCGATGACTTCACCGATCGACCGTGGGTACCGTAACAAGACGGAACAAATTTTTGGGTCACATCCCACAAAGCAAAGCAACAACGTGATCCAAACGAAGATCGTAGCAAAACTAGGTTTTCGACTTTCTCAACCCATATTCGCACCTCCGGTTTTCAAATCAACTCGATGCGTATGGAAATATATTCGTGGCATCAAGACCTATAATAGGGTACTTTCAAAATATGCATGCATGCAAGTCGACTCAAATCTTAGCAACAAGAAGTTTCAAAATCGATGCTCATCCTCGATCTAGATAAACCATCCAAAATCGATGCATGAAAATGGAAACATAAGCAATATGCATAACGATCTAACATGGAATGACAAGCTACGCTGAAAAGGATAACCCGGCATGTACTTCCTTTAGAAAACTCAAGCAACTAAAACATCCCGACATGCGTAAACGCTGAAAACAAAAAGTGATCGGTATTTTAGTAGAACGATAGCCCAAACTCAAAACCTAAAGGACCAGAGTAAAAAGGGTCTGTCGGCCACCAAACGGCGGCCAACAAGGCTCACGGCAAGCAGAATGGGGCGGCGGCGGTTTGCCGAAATGGCCAGCCCCCGCTGCTTCTCGCCTCGTCCCTTTAGAATCCCGAGTTCTATGCTATATGATCTACTAAAAGACGGAATCAAAAAAGAAAAGGACAAAATAGAAAACGGGCTACGGGAGAGGTTGATCGGCGGTGGTGGATCGCAAGCAGCAAGAATGGCGCTGTCACGAGCCTTCCCTACCGATCCCCACTCCTCCAACGCTCAAGCAACAGCACTCGAGCCGCTCGACTCTTCCGTAAACACAAAGAGACTAAGGAAATGAACGTTGAAATGAAGGCCCTAGCCTCCTATTTATAGGAAAGCAAGAATGCCATGAAGCTTCTTTTTCAAAACGCAAAAGCCGACGCAACTTTGCAAACGGACTCCAAATTTAGCAAACTTCGCACCCATGGACACGAAATAAAATGCCTGACATAACGACTATAAACAAGATATGCTTTTAAAAGACCAATGAAAAGTTCTTTTCGATAACTTCCTGAGTGCCAAACCTTCATGGGTGGTCGAAACTCAGATACTTAGTGTCTATGAATTCGCTATAAGACACTCTTCACAACGCCTCGAGGTTTCGTGATTCGTCGATCACCAAACAAAAGTCAACCTTTCGACCTTTCTCGAAAACGCGCCATACAAACCCGATGCTTAAAAAGGACGGGTATTACACTTATAAGCCTACAAAACACCAAACGGAACCCAAGAGCAAGATCTTCCAAAATATGTAAAAGCATTGAGATCCAAGACATAAACGCACTTTATAGATCTAAAATCATCTTTAAATATCAACAATAAACGTAAAATGCTGCTTATCAACCCCCAAACTTAAATCATTGTTTGTCCTCAAACAAAAACAAGACCAAAAAGAAAGAGAGATACAAAACAGATCAACGAGGCCAAGAAAGGTGATTAACCAATAAAGCCTCGTAAATATCTCAAAGCTTAAAACCATTAGTGCACACGATTTATCGTTAGTCAACTCGACAATGTACAACCATTGAAAGCAAAAATCTCATTCAATTCAACCTCACAATGGCATGTGCGTAATATATAGAGTACACTCAACTCATAAAGAAATAAAGGACGGTATGCACTCAATAATCAATGCAATGCAAAAATCTCACCATAGCTCGCCATTTCTCTAATATCTCCACCATGTCAAATGCATTCAAATTAGGATCAAAAGGACTTTTCATAGGTCGCATTGTAGTACATTGGTTAAGGTAGGATAATATACGGCTAAGTGACTCAAATATATTCCAAGTACTTCCATCTCTATAATCACCATACGGACTTTCATTCATTTTCCTTTTCCTTTCCAACATGCTATTTCGACATTTATTCACCAAGGTACCATATACTATGATAATCGACTTCCTTTATGCTCATACTATTCACAAAATTTTTCTTTTCGCTTTGTAATAGAGCTTATAGGTCTATTCTTTTTCACACTGCACCATACTTTATCTTTATCCCCACTTTGCATATACGCACAAATTTTTCTCCCATTTGATTCCCATATCCATCCTCACCTCCTATCATCCGTTAACAAAAGAATAAGGTCTAATAAAGGCTCAAAGAAGGCGATAAATGGTATATATCATCACTTTTGGGTAAATATGTGGTTTAACAAATATGGCCTTTATCCTTTCCATATTCAAAACACATATCATAAGCCTCGATACGTAAAAACGACAAGTTCTAGAAGATAATTACATGCACGATATCACACAAATAAAAGAAATCAGAATAAGATGTGTATACAAGGAAGCTCAAGTCTCACGGTTTTAGCAAATGGTTAAAACAACAAGCTAAACAATCTCGTTATCCATGCGTCATTTTCTAACATATCATGTGCACTATCACATATTTAATGTAAAATTTCTATCATCATCGCTACATGGATTAACACATTTCACTTCAACTCGTTGATCGATCGACACAACAAAAACACAAAAGACACGCATAAAAGCCCCAACATATAATAACTTAACAAAACAAAGCAAAACATAAACAAGGACTCTCAACCAACTAAACTCGTCCACCCCCAAACTTATTGTAAACAAAGTGAAATGGAGACAATAAGGTTTGCGTAAGAGAGTGATTGGGGAGACCTTACCTCATGTGCCACTCTACTCCGCGGCGGGTAGAAACCTCCATTGGTTCCATTGTCGCATCATCTCGCATCATCCGATGTTGCCGCTCACGCGCTTGCCGCTGGGCCAGTGAGTGGTCTCACCGTGTCATCATGGAGATCATATTTCGTCCATGCGGTCTAGACGACCGCCCATGCGATCTAGTCGCTCATAAACCCGGAATATCCCCGAGCATGCCTTGTGGCATCACGCCACCGACCTCGGTGCCCCCCCGCTCGTCGTCCTCTTCCTACCGCCTTCCCGACCGCCTCATGACATTTAACCGAGTCCATGATAGTGCTGGCCGGAGCTCATGCTCCATTATGCTCCGCCGCCAACTCGCTTATGCCTGAGCGAGCTCTGGTCAAGGTGCGACTATCGATCGCCATGCTTGTCATATATCATCCATAGGTAGTGGTCTCTTGCTCTTCAAGAACGCCCGACATATAGATATTTCTTGTCCAGAAAATATCTCGAGAGACGGGCTCCTCTCGAATCGTGATACCGTAAAAATCAAAGAATGGGTAATAAATTGTCACGACCGACTATTTAATTACTTATTTAACTAAATAATCAAGCCGCGATCGGATTAATTCACTTGAAAATCTTTCAATAAAAGAGTGGTTTAGAAAATAAGTTTTGGAAACAAACTGACAATATAACGCTTGTAAACAGAGTAAGTCAACCCGCACTCGTAAAATTTCCAACAACCACCATATCCACAAACGAGAACACAACTTCAAAATACATACATAGAGATTTTGAAATATTTACAAGCGCTTAACAAAAGTATAGATTCACGCTCAAGGTATCAACGAAGATTAATGAATGTCATGTGTGAAGACATGACACTCAACCACAATAGTTCACAAGATTTAAAACAAAATAGCTATTCCGCCGCCCAAGCCACATCTCTTCCATGCTCAACCCGCAAAGATAAAACACTTATTCGTGTGAGTACTAGAAGTACTCGAGGGTAAATGCTATCATAATATTCAAAACTTATAATCTTGTTCAAATAAACTTTTCTTTCAAATGATTTTAGAAATCAACAGCTTATTTGTCATAAGAAACATTTATCTTCATAACATATCACCACAATTCATTTTAAACATACCGCATCACATACCCGAGTTGGTCCCAATGATCACAACTACGGTCATACCCTCATCTACGCTATTCAGAAAGGAAGCAGCCTCCTCCCCAAGACACACGGTCGGCCCACCGAGCAAGCTCACACCATCTACCCGCACAAGAATTAACATCTTCCCACCGCAGATAGGTAATTGTCGCCATACCCACAATGTGGTAAAACATTTAGCATAATTATCATGTGGTGATCAAATGCTTTCACAAGAAATCAAGCTCATAAAATATCACGGGTTTGTTTCATAATAAAGTTAGTAATGATTACCCACCCTCGACGCTCACTCCAAGACGCTCGATTCTTCGCTCTTTACTTCTCGATTCCCTCCGCTGATCCTTGTAACATAAGATTATTATCGACTTTAGTAATCTTTCTTACTTATTTATACCATTAGTAATCAAGTAATATTTAAAACGCCTTATGCATATCAAATTCCACCGAAATTTCTAAGAACAGAACATCCGTAATATGTATAGCCCAAACACACCAAACTACACCAATCTTATCCCAAACTCCTCAATATCATCATCATATCATCAAACATACACTTAAGAACCTTATACATGAGTAATATCATCCAATTCAACGTTAATCGCCTAAGGCGATTTAACTCGATATATATATATTTCAATATTTGAATATCTACAACCCATTAAACATCAAATATCATATAATTATACTCAATTAACATCATTAATCATAAATTCATGATCTATTCAATCATAGATCAAATATACCACCTATAAGTATAACTTTAGTTTAAACTTTAATTTTATAACTTTGATATTTATGTTAAAAATTCTATAAATTCTACTTAGGCATTATTTTTATCATAGATCTCAAATATCAATTCAAACATATCAAATAAAATCAAGAAATCAAAGTTCAACATATACCCTTCATTTTCGAAAATTTAGGGATATTAGTATATGGTTGAATTAAATTCCTATAAATTCATTTTATACATTATTCATATCCCTAAGCATAAATATCAAGTTAAATTGATCAAGAAAAATCAAAATCATTAAGTTCATACACCTTAGTATTTTCGAAATTTTCAACTATTAAACATGCATGGTTTAATTTTTAATTTCTTCATTTATATGATGTTTATAAGCATTCCTAAACATATATTTAAGTTTCATTCAATCATATCATAGCATATGAATCATATTCAAAATTTAGGTTTAGGTACCATTCTTTAATTTTTCAATTTCATGAATTTAAACAAATTAAATCCATAACACATGTTAATCTAACTCTATGAACATAATTAAATCAATACATCTAATAAAATTTAAACAAATCATCCATAGCTAACACTTTAAAATTTTCAAAATTATATAGGATAGAACATGCTATTTTGAAATTTAAACAATAAAATTATTGATCAAATGAGGTATTTACCTTGCTAGGATTAATTCCCTTTAATTCCAAGTCTAATTGTATGGTAAAAGTGTAGATGAAATTTTAGTGTGTGTGTAGTGTGTGTGGATCGAGTATTTTGAAGAAAAATAGGAAGAAGATGATTTATTTCTTATGCTAGGTTTCTAGATACTTTATTTACATTTAATTTGAATTTAGAACAAATTCCATAGTAATTATGCACTTATTTCTATAAAATTATAATTACACCTCAATTTTGCTAATACATATATTCTAACTTATTTGATTAAATAAAATTTTATCTATAACAATTTATAAGATGTAATGCAACTTAGATTCATAATTTAATTTAGATACCTATTATATAATTTAAACCCTTTATTTAATAAAAATCAATTCATTCTAATTAAGCTTCTTAAATTTTTCAAAATAGCATAAATAAATTCATTAATCACTAATTATTGCTAAAATAAATTTATTCACATAATTTAATAACTTGAATAATAATTTCTCTCATTTTATACTAAAATATCCAAATAAAAATAATTAAAGCATTTGATAGCTCAATTTCAATAAATAGTATTTTTCATGCAAATATACACTAATAATTCAATTATCACACATAATTCACTTTTTATCCTAATTAAACTCATTTCTAATAAATCTCTATATTTTTCCCTATTATATATTCAAATTTTAAATTAATCGAACTCATATCGATTAATATTCTAATATAATGAATTTTATGAATTTTAGTGCTTAAATAGCTTTTAAGCCTTTAATAATACTTAATTAAACTTTATTAATTACTATAAAATTTTCGGCTACTACATTCCTCCCCTTAAAAAATTTCGTCCCTAAATTTTCGCATCAGACAAACAAGTCGGGTACTTTTTCTCCTTTGATCTTCCAATTCCATGTTACTCTTTCCGACCATGATGTTTCCATCAACTTTACTAAAGGAATAACTTTATTCCTTAACTGCTCTTTATGTCCGTAATGCATTCGGTCTTTCTTCATAGCTCAAATCAAGATCGGAACTATCTCATCATAATGAAGGATATGTGTTGGGTCATACACGTATTTTCCGAGTGGGAGACATGGAAAACATCATGTACGCTATGGGTTAGGTGGCAACGCTAACCTATAAGCTACAGTCCGATCCGCTCCAATATCTCGTAGGCCCAAGAAATCTTGCTCGAGTTTCCTTTATTCCAAAACGTGAACTCCTTTGGTCGGGGAAACTTAAGGAAGATTTTGTCCTCTGCTTCAAATTTCAATTGCATTTACGATTGTCATGATAGATTTTTGTCTGCCTCGAGCTTCTTTCATTCTTTGTTTTATTTGTCGCACGATTTGGACCATTTCTTCTATCGCTCAGGCCAAGAATCTTCGCTCTCCCACTTCATCCCAATACGAGGTGTTCCGCATTTCGCCATAAAGTGCTTCGAAGCGAGCCATGCCGATTGTAGCTTGATAATCGTTGTTGTAAGCAAATTCGATCAATGGTAGAACTTGTTCCCATTGGTCTCCCGATCAAGCACCACTGCTCGAGCATATCCTCCGTAGTCTCAATTGTTCTCTCGGTCTCGACCGCCTGTCTCATGGATGGAAAGCTGTACTAAAATTCAACCGAGTACCCAATTCTTTTTGAAAAGAAGTCCAAAACCGAGAGGTGAATTTCGCATCACGATCCGAGGTGATTGAAACCGCACTCCATGTAGACGAACAATTTCTAACATAACTGTGCCAACTTA
The DNA here is from genome assembly GCA_036937905.1 of Salvia rosmarinus. Lineage (NCBI taxonomy): Eukaryota > Viridiplantae > Streptophyta > Magnoliopsida > Lamiales > Lamiaceae > Salvia > Salvia rosmarinus. The sequence goes on along the minus strand of CM072822.1, from coordinate 55,048,798 downwards.
TCTCGCTCCATATGTTATCGAATTGGAATGAAATGAGCGCCTTGTTAAACGATCAATGATTACCCAGATAGCAGTGTTTCCTCTTCTGACTTGGGTAATCCTGCTATTAAATCCATCATGATGTGATCCCATTTCCATTCGGCACTTCCAAAGGTCGTAATTTTCCATATGGTCTTTGATGTAAGGCTTTTACCATCGACACGCTAAACATCGCCGACATAGGATGCGATATCTGTTTCATTCCTCGCCCACACGAACCTTTGTTTCGAGATCTGATACATCTTCGCTTCTGTGACGCGTCAGATAGGGTACATTATGAGCTTCACCATAATTTCGCCTTTCGCTTGTCGTCATTAGGTACACGTATTCGATCGCCAAACATGATCGCATTATCTTGGGCTTCAAATACCGGATGATTCCCCATTCGATTTTAGCTCGAACACTTCAAGTTTATCGCCTCGCCTTTGCGCCTTTAATGATTCGAGCTCTTAAGTCCGAAGGATCACCAATGCGGCAACAACTCCTCAGATGTCCCGAGGAGGCAATACGATCTCCAGCTTCATCCTTTCAAATTCCTTTAGAATTTCTTCTTGATTGGTAAGAAGAATTTTAATTTTTCCCGGCTTTTCCTACTCAAAGCGCCCGCAACGACGTTAGCTTTTCCGGATTATACTTGATCTCACAATCGTAGTCTTCGACCACCGAGCCATCTTCGTTGTCGATATTCAAATCTTTTGTTCAAAGAAATACTTCAAACTTTTGTGGTCCGTGAAAATCTCACATCTCGATCCGCATGCATAATGTCTCCATATTTTCAATGCGCGACCATCGCCGCGAGCCCGCATCGTGAGTAGGATAATTGTGTTCGCGAATCTTCAACCGTCGTGAAGCGATGCGATAACCTTCCTTTCGCATTAAAACGCATCTAATTCCATTTCGACGATCTCAGATATATGGTATAATCTTTCTCTCGATCATGTATTGTTAAGATAGGAGCGCTGGTCGCTTTTTCTTCGAGTTCTTGAAAACCGCCTTCGATTTCGAGTCCATCAAATTTTATCCTTTCTTCAAAGCCATGCCATCGGTTTAGCAATTTTAGAAAATCCTCGATAAATCTTCTATAGTACCCACTAAACCCGTAAAACTACTTAATCTCATTTGGAGTCGAGTGACTTCCACCTCGAACCGCTGACTTTGGCAGGTCCACTTTAATTCCTTCCACGAGACTATATGCCCTAAGAAATTTACTTTTTCACCAAAAATCACACTTGTCGAACTCGCATATAATCTCTATGCCCTTAGCTTTTCCAATACAATTCTCAAATGCTCCTCATGTTCTTGTTCGCTTTGAATAGATTAAAATATCATCGATAAACACTAATACTAATTTATCGAGATATTCATGGAATACACGATTCATGAGATCCATGAACACACCGGAGCATTGGTTAGTCCAAACGGCATCACTACAAATTGTAGTGTCCGTATCGGGTCCTAAAAGCGGTTTTCAGATATCCCGGTTTTATCTTCACTGATGGTAACCCGATCTTAGATCGATTTAAAATACCTTGTTCTTTCAATTGGTCGAACAAGTCGTCAATTCGAGGAAGCGGATATTTATTCTTCAATGTCACCTTGTTCAATTCTCGATAGTCGATGCACATTCTAAGGTGCCGCCCTTCTTTTCGACGAATAACACCGGTGCTCCCTGTGCGACGCGCTTGGTCAATAAATCCTAAGTCCAAGTTCCTCGTAATCGACTTTCAATTTTGCAATCTTTAGAGCCATCCGACACGGTGTTTTGAAATCGCGGATCCCTGCTCAAGATCGATCGCGAACCAATTTTCGATCCGCAAGATACCGGTAATTTTTCTCGAAATACGCCCGATATTCTCGAACAACCAAAGACATCCTCAATCTTCCTATCCTTCTTGTTATCTTTGCTTAGCATACGAGATAAGCACGATTTTCATTACATCTTATTAACCTTCTCGCCGCAGTCGATATCACGTGTATTCTTCTTCTTCTCTCGTCGATCCCATAAAAGCACGCGGGTTCTTTTCCGGTGGTTGAAATGCGATTCGTTGTTCACAACTAATCGCTATAAATTCTCCGCTAACCAATCCATACCCAAGATAATATCTACGTCCCACATGCATAAGAGGCGAATGATTCAATTTTTAATCAAGTGATCCTAACTCGAATTCTAAGTTAGACATACTTTATCAACCACCGTCGCCCCACCTATCGAGTAAGCACTTTGAAACCTACTTCGATGATTCTACAGAAGTTCAAGATTATCTACACATGCGGTAGAAATGAAAGAACGCGATGCTCCCGTATCAAACAAAACTATAACAGTACACCTTTAACCGGGCCATATCCGCCGATTTCCATACTCTTCTCCTCGTTGCTTCGCTTTAAAGCATACCGTTAATGTTGAGGTTGAACTTGTAGAGATTGAGATGGCGCTCACGAGTCAAGCCTCCGGGATTGCGCCAATTCATGGCGGAGGAAGTTGATAGCGAGGTGATTGTGAATATCCCGTCATTGCTTTCACAGCCCGAATGTGTCGAGAAAATTTTCCTCTTCTCCTCTCCCGCCACATTCTCGTCAGATGGACAAGGTATAAAGTGACCATACCGTCCGCATGAATAGCAAGTATTGCTCCCGCCTCCTACATAAACCGAATGTGTACTACAGACCGTGAGCACATGGGTGGTCTTATTTGATTCGAGAAAAGAGTGGTTGTCCAAAGGGTCGGTGGTCGAAATGATCTCGACGCCAGAGGTCCCCGCCTCAAACGGCCTTTTGTTCGATTTCTCGCCTCCCACTTTCTTTTCATTTATATCTTTGTTCTATTTGGGAGGATTTTGATGGTACAATTCCTCGTGGTACACCAACATTGGTCTCAAAGAAGATTCTTTTCACTGATCTCCATTTCCATGTCTAACGACTGCTAAGAGTTTCGCAGAAGACATGGGTGGTTGAGCTGCTAAAATAATTCGGATTTCGTGTCGAATCCGTAACGAAACATTTCAGCCATTCTTTCATCCTGCTTTCACCTTGTAAGGCGCATATCGATAATGTGCATTCCCGATCGCACCGCCACACCCTATTACCTTGTTTCGATTCATGAATTCAATTTCCTTCGCTCCTATAGCTTCGAGGAATGAACTTAGCATACGCTCTTCCTCGAACTGCTCCCATGTAAAGTTCGCCAATTGCTCCGGGTGAGAGTTTTTCACCGCCTCCCACCGTAAACTGCAGTCCTTTCATCGTAAAATTTATGCACAAAGAAACATTCCCGGTCATCAGATTCTAACAATCAATATCATTTCCACGGACGCACTCCATTCCTCGCCTTCGCAGACTACCAAATTGTAAAATTTGGTGGTTTTGACGAAGGAAAAGCTCACTATTTTTCGATTTGGAGGAGAGGGTTCACGATCATCAAGGTTTTGTTCAGAAGGTTTTGGGGTGGTTCGACTAGCTCTTTCTTCAATATTCGCTTCGCCTTCGATGGAAGATTTCACTCAAAAGAAATTTATTATTTTCACAACAAGAATAAAATATTAACAAAGGAAAGCGGTTTTAATATGCATCATCAACAAGATATAATCATCAACAATGATAAAACATAACTATTTAATCACATTAAGGAAATAAAATGTTTATAATTTACAAGAAAATTGCCTCATAGAGGACTTCTACACACAAGTTAGTTTCATGTGTATAGTCGGTAGTCTACCACTATCTTAGCTAGTTACTCTAATTTCTCCTTAACCATCTACATCTTCTTCTGTGGTCTCTTTCAGATCTTCTTCTTCTATTTGATCTTCACGAATACGAGTATGATCTGATCGAGCGAGCGCCTCCCGGCAAAAAGAAGGAAGGATCGGATAAAGAGGCATTTCCCAACAACTATAGGTCTCAAATAAGAAGTGCCAACAGATAGTGGTTGTTCAAATTTCGGCTACCTCATGGAGGATATGATTAAGGATATTTCGTGAAGAGGAGATAAAGGTGGTGAAGGAGTATTCAATGCAAATGGTCGTTCAAACAGATCTAAGTCGCCTAGGGTCCACCGAGGTCCAAGAGGAAAAGACTATCACTATCGTAATGTGATTCGTAATAGGACTAGAAATGACAACCTCACTAAACATAGGTTTAATTTCTCCCATTTTGGATGAAGAAAATCATCTAAAATTTGATGAATCATTGAATAAATTGATCAAAAGGACGATATGGTAACTCGGGGATCTCCTATTTTTCGACATCGCTTTGATAAGATCTACAAATCGATCGAGATTACCAAGAATTCTACACCCATATCAATATGTACATAATTCAAAGCCATTTCGGATGCCCATCCCCGCCAAGAAGGAGGTAAAGCATTAACCAATGCGGAAGTCCATCTAACTCACCACTCGCACTCTTTAAACCGATCTCCACAAAGATCATAAACTGCTTGAGAGCAAATGGCGATGTCGCCTCTCTCGATTCTAAAGGAAAAGAAACTATCGACGCTTAATCCAAATGCCTATTATCAACATTCTTTCGAGCAATGCCTTCCTCCGCACTCATCCTATAATCAAATATAACTTATATACTAATTAGAAACAAAGATAATCACATATCATTTATTTTCACACATACCACCTAATAATGTTCAACATAATCACCTTTCATTCAAATATACACATCACTTACGCTTTACTTTACCCGTCGAGTCAAGAGACGGATCGAACACCGAGCCTCTACCAACGACTCAAAGGTTTACAAGAGAGGTTGGCTCAAAGAAAGAAAATTTACGTGATCAAAGCTTAAACAATGCTCGATACCACTGTCACTAATTCGACTATTTAATTACTTATTTAACTAAATAATCAAGTCGCATCGATTAATTCATGAAAATCTTCAATAAAAGAGTGGTTTAGAAAATAAGTTTTGGAAACAAACGGACAATATAACGCTTGTAAACAGAGTAAGCCAACCCACACTCGTAAAATTTCCAACAACCACCATATCCACAAACGAGAACACAACTTCAAAATACATACATAGAGATTTTCAAATATTTATGCGCTTAACAAAAGTATAGATTCACGCTCAAGGTATCACGAAGACTAATGAATGTCATGTGAAGACATGACACTCAACCACAATAGTTCACAAGATTTAAAACAAAATAGCTATTCTCGCCGCCCAAGCCACATCCCTTCCATGCTCAACCCGCAAAGATAAAACACTTATCGCGTGAGTACTAGAAGTACTCAGGGTAAATGCTATCATAATATTCAAAACTTATAATCTTGTTCAAATAAACTTTTCTTTCAAATGATTTTTAGAAATCAAATGTTTATTTGTCATAAGAAACATTTATCTTCATAACATATCACCACAATTCATTTTAAACATACCGCATCACATACCCGAGTTGGTCCCAAGGATCACAACCACGGTCATACCCCATCTACGCTATTCTAAAGGGAAGTAGCCTCCTCCCCAAGACCATGGCCGCCCACCGAGCAAGCTCACACCATCTACCCGCACAAGAATTAACATCTTCCTACCGCAGATAGGTAATTGTCATACCCATAATGTGGTAAAACATTTAGCATAATTATCATGTGGTGATCAAATGCTTTCACAAGAAATCAAGCTCATAAAATATCACGGGTTTGTTTCATAATAAAGTTAGTAATGCATTACCCACCTCGACGCTCACTCCAAAGACGCTCGATTCTTCGCTCTTTACTTCCCGATTCTCTACTGATCCTTGTAACATAAGATTATTATCGACTTTAGTAATCTTTCTTACTTATTTATACCATTAGTAATCAAGTAATATTTAAAACGCCTTATGCATATCAAATTCTACGTAAATTTCTAGCAACAGAACATCCGTAATATGTATAGCCCAAACACACCAAACTACACCAATCTTATCCCAAACTCCTCAATATCATCATCATATCATCAAACATACACTTAAGAACCTTATACACGAGTAATATCATCCATTCAACGTTAATCGCTAAGGCGATTTAACTCGATATATATATATATTTCAATATTTGAATATCTACAACCCATTAAACATCAAATATCATATAATTATACTCAATTAACATCATTAATCATAAATTCATGATCTATTCAATCATAGATCAAATATATCACCTATAAGTATAACTTTAGTTTAAACTTTAATTTTATAACTTTGATATTTATGTTCAAACATTCCCATAAATTCTACTTAGGCATTATTTTTATCATAGATCTCAAATATCAATTCAAACATATCAAATAAAATCAAGAAATCAAAGTTCAACATATGCCCTTCATTTTCTAAAATTTAGGATATTAGTATATGGTCAATTAAATTCTATAAATTCATTTTATACATTATTCATATCCCTAAGCATAAATATCAAGTTAAATTGATCAAGAAAAATCAAAATCATTAAGTTCATACACCTTAGATTTTCAAATTTTCAACTATTAAACATGCATGGTTTAATTTTTAATTTCTTCATTTATATGATGTTTATAAGATTCCTAAACATATATTTAAGTTTAATTCAATCATATCATAGCATATGAATCATATTCAAAATTTAGGTTTAGGGACCATTCTTTAATTTTTCAATTTCATGAATTTAAACAAATTAAATCCATAACACATGTTAATCTAACTCTATGAACATAATTAAATCAATACATCTAATAAAATTTAAACAAATCATCCATAGCTAACACTTTAAAATTTTCAAAATTATATAGTGATAGAACATGCTATTTTGAAATTTAAACAATAAAATTATTGATCAAATGAGGTATTTACCTTGCTAGATTAATTCCCTTTAATTCCAAGTCTAATTGTATGGTAAAAGTGTAGATGAAATTTTTAGTGTGTGTGTAAGTGTGTGGATCGAGTATTTTGAAGAAAATAGGAAGAAGATGATTTATTTCTTATGCTAGGTTTCTAGATACTTTATTTACATTTAATTTGAATTTAGAACAAATTCCATAGTAATTATGCACTTATTTCTATAAAATTATAATTACACCTCAATTTTTGCTAATACATATATTCTAACTTATTTGATTAAATAAAATTTTATCTATAACAATTTATAAGATGTAATGCAACTTAGATTCATAATTTAATTTAGATACCTATTATATAATTTAAACCTTTATTTAATAAAAATCAATTCATTCTAATTAAGCTTCTTAAATTTTTCTAAAATAGCATAAATAAATTCATTAATCACTAATTATTGCTAAAATAAATTTATTCACATAATTTAATAACTTGAATAATAATTTCTCTCATTTTATACTAAAATATCCAAATAAAATAATTAAAGCATTTGATAGCTCAATTTCAAATAAATAGTATTTTTCATGCAAATATACACTAATAATTCAATTATCACACATAATTCACTTTTTATCCCAATTAAACTCATTTCTAATAAATCTCTATATTTTTCCCTATTATATATTCAAATTTTAAATTAATCGAACTCATATCGATTAATATTCTAATATATTGAATTTTATGAATTCTTAAGGCTTAAATAGCTTTTAAGCCTTTAATAATACTTAATTAAACTTTATTAATTACTATAAAATTTTCGGGCTACTACACAAATCCCCCTATGCATATCCAAGCATTCCCCGACACCTCGGCTTGCATCTGGAAGTGCTGCGCTAGGAACATCCTGGCGTGCACTTTCTGTCTCATCGACTAAGCCATCAGGAGACTCATGTCCTGAGATAGAACAGTGCCGGCATTCGAACGGCCATGTATGGTGAACGTGAGCAGGCGATGGAAATATCGGACTGCCGGATTCCGAATGGAGCTTGCCTTGGCCCTGGAGGCATCATAATATGGACTCTGCTCCAAGGACGAGTCTGTGATCAACGGCCACAGATCCTGAGGCGAAAGATCTAAGTCCCCGATATATCTGCCCTCGGGATGGCCCTCAATGATGGAGTTCAACTCGCCCACCGAGAGCTGTCTGCTGCTCGCTGTCGAGCCGAACATCAAGTAATCCGCGACCCTCATGCGCCTTGTGAACATATAAGGTCGATAGAACCCAACGTGAGTGTTCGGTAGATGATGATAATGGTCGTGATCACCGAATACGCCCAGACCTCTCCGCAAGCCATGAGACGCCATTGGCTATTCCCATAGCTCGGCGGTGTCTCAATGCACATAAACCGAATGTCTGTGCTTCACCGCACCGCCGCTTCCACCTTTCCCGTGATGAAGGAGTTCACACCGCACCCCAACAGTGGAGGGGTGGAGCTCATCATGTGGCTCGTCCCGAGACGAGGAAGCAACATCCTTACCCTTCCGCTTATGGTTGAGTGTCATGACATCTGCACTCAAGATAAATACAAAATTAGTTCATGTACTTATTAAAAAGGCGTATAAAAGCAAACGACAACCCATAGGATCATATAGACCTCCCCCAAACTTGAATTTAGCAAAATTCTCCCCCTATACTAACATACGGTTGGAACAAGGCGAAACAAGGGGTAGGAAACGCACACACGCACAAAATACACAAAAAATGGGCATTCTGGGTTGCCTCGTGGCAAACTCGCGGTTGCAAGGTAGATCGCGAGGTACCACTCGCGCCTGCCCCATCCGCACGCAAGCAAGGCAAGGCAAGAACTCGCGCCAAGAAATTTTTTGAAGCTCAGGCACGGGCGAGCGCCGAACGAGCGGCAAGACACCCCATGCGCGCAGACATGCTACATGACTCATGGTCGGGCTCATGGTCGCGAGCGACGCAAGCAGCAAAAGCAAATTTAGGTTTTTCAAAAATTTCATCACAAATCAACAATGTAGGCAAAATTAACCAATAATAAGCATCAATACACATCTATAAACATCAATAGCCCTAACATGGTAACAATCATGCCCAAAACACCAAGCAATTTAGCAATATGAACCCTAAATCCTCAAAAATTCAAAACCCACCACAAGGATCTAATGAACAAAATTCCTCCAAATCATGCTAAAAGCATAAATACAAGAAGAATTAAGCAAATGGAGCATACCTTGGGTGTATTAGAGGTGAAATTTGCAAGAAAATTGAAGAACTTAGGTTTGTGGTGCTAGAGAGAGAGTGCAGCTGTAATATGTGTTGTGTGCGTGTAAAATGGTGGGGAGGGTTTAAATGGTGACAAATGCGGTCGATCCGGGCTGGTCGGCACTCGCGCCGGGCTCATGGTCATGAAAGCTCGGTCGCAAGGCACGCCTGCGCGTGGAAAATCTCATCTCGACAGATGGTTACGCTGCCACTGCTGCATGAGGGTGGTCGCGAGGTGCTTTTTTATTAATTATGTTTTACAAAAGAAAGCAATTATACCGGGCTCGAAACGATTTAAACACACACTTATTTAACAACGACAAACACGAAAAACAAAACGAAACGAAAAACATAAAGCATGTAAATGTTGGGTTACCTCCCAACCAGTTGGTGGATTTATCGTCGCTAGCTCGACGCTACCTCTCATCAATCAAAGCGATTTGACAACCGACAACTTTTCAAACTTGTTCTCGCCCTTGTACTTAGCGCTGACAACAGCCCACCAATCGCAAATGAATAGCTTCCATCGAACTTGAATGAATCACTCAGATTTTTATACCGAGTCCACTTCTTCCTCGCAATATGCTCGTCGATGGTCTATTGAAATTCGAGCTCAAGAACGGGCTGGTTGTGGTAGTGGTGATCGAATAGCACTCTTCATATACCGAAGTTTTTCTCTCGTGATGGCATCAAAATCGAGATCGTTAACTCATCTTTGTTCACACGGAAGGCGAGATCACCCTCCCAAGACGCCGATCGAGACCGCCTGCTAAGATGGTCTCCCTACAATGAGAGGCGATTCCCATCCTCCGCATATCGAGGACTACGAAGTCCACGGAAGATGAATCATCGATTTTGATCAGACATCTTCCACTATCCCTTTGGCCTCATGATGATGTGTCCGCCATTTGGAGAGTAATCATGGTAGCTTCAACCTCCAATCTCCAATTTATTAAATATGGACAACGCATCAAATTGATGCTTGCCCCAAATCACACAAAGACTTTGGAGAAGGTATGCCTCCAATGACACACGGTATAGAGAAGTCGCCTGATCTTTCGCTCGCTGGCAACTTTTTAAAGACAAAGATCGCACTCTTGAGACAGATCGACCATCTCGAATTTCTTCAGCTTCTTCTTATTGGTAACGACATCTTCAAGAAATTTATATACCCGCACATCTTTGAGTGCATCTAGCAAAGGAATATTGATATTCACCTTCTCGAACATCTCCGTAAATCGAGTCACCATCATCCCGCTGGCTGGCCAAACGACTTGGGAACGGAATCGAGGTGGTACGCCGGGAATTTCGCTCTGGGCATCCTCGCGCCTCCTTCGTGATCGCGAGGATGGTCTCTAGGACGACGCCGCTCGACGCTCTTCCTCGCGCTCGCGCGCGGGCTCGCCCCCGGATCTGCGGTTCGGTCTCTCGCGGTCGCGAGGTGCTTTTCTTTGTGGCCATGATTCGCCGCGTGCTCCTCGAACCGGCTGAACGTGGTGATGTCTCGCGGTCGGGATCGCGGCCGTGAGCTCGGCCACGAGGTGCTCTTCCGCCGCTCCTTCGAGGGAAAACTAGGTTTAGCCTCGCCCGAGGATCTATCTTCGATATTTAATTCACCATACATTGATTATATTCCTAGATGCTCTATTTAATTAATTGCAACACGTAGGGGTTTTCTCGTGTTTACCTTCGATCCGCTGTGATGAACGGATCGATCGAATCGAGACTCGTGCTTTGATCTTCCTGACCGTATCCCTGCTGCCCAATCTCCAACGCCGAGCGAGGACGATCTATGGAGAATACTACAAGAAATCACCTCAAACCCCAGCTAATTTTCGAGAATCTCACCATGGAGGTGGACTAAAATTATGCTCTCAAATTTGTGGATTAACCTCAATCTATCTCTTACCTTATATTTATAATGCACTACCATAATCCCATATGGAAAATGATTATTACCATAATCCTATATGGAAAGGATCTATGCATATCCCATAAATATAATAATATCCTTATAGGATAAAGAGAATTAAATCCTTTCCTTGCTGTGGTTGAGGGGCCGATTTCATCAAGAGTTACGGTCTGGACGGGCCACCTGTGGATCAAATGCAAGGAATAAAGACGGGCCTCAAATAAATTAATTATCTTATGCTCAACCCGTAACATAAATTAATTTATAAACATTTATTCATGCCACTAGAGAATAAATGCCGACTTACCCTTTATTACCAAGATGAGTCAAGCTTCAGACTTAGACATTACTTAATCCTCAGATTTAAGATATCGAACGTCCATTAATTATTTATAGCATTCGACCGCTAAAATAATTAATATCTTTAATTTCTTAAGTAGTACCACTCAACCTTATTATTGTACTTGAGCTAACTCAACCCGCAGGTTTAGTACAATAAACCTTTGAGCTCCTTAAGGGACGCCATCATCCTAAACGGATACGGTGACTGATACGATAACTAGCATGACATACAAGCACCGCCACCACCCAAGATGCGGAGAATATCAAGTTAGAACATATAACCTCACCCATAACAAGTCAAAGTGATGGTCAAGAACTCATACTCACCTAATACCTTATCGAGGTTTAGATCATCGAAGTCACCGAGATCAGGTTCTTCACGACGGCCGACAGAAGAACCCATCTCACCGTGATCCTTCAATACGCCGAGACGCATCGCATAGACAAGCAACCAAGTCAAGTCACTTATCTATACCGCAGCCTATACCGCAACTCGCCCTCAAGTCGTCTCACCAGAAACTTTTATATCTCATTGCTCGACCAATCATATGTACATCGTGATCTTCACACAATCGTATGATCTAACTTATATATGAGATAAGGGACATGATATATGAAATCAAGTATTCAATTCGATAGAGATTGTAATAGTGGTAACAGAAACATTGTATACAAGCTCAACCAAAACAAATTTTCAAGATACAAATCCAACACCTTCTTCGTCCTGTGGGTTTGATACGATGCTCCACTTCAACCGGATAGCAAAGCACCGATTCTTAGGTTCACTCCAGACACTCGAAAATCGACCCGCCTGGTCTGTACATTTTGTTGTGCAAATATCCGACTAACTGATTCTCTATCATCTTCATGTGTTGCCCACGGCTGCCACGGCCGATTCCAACCGTGTTATCCTCCGCCAAGAGTACCGATGAATGAAGTCTGCTGAGTCGCCATTGTTGGTTGCTCACAACCAACCGCCGATCATATCTTCTAGTGCTCGCTTTTGTTCTCGAATCATACCATTCTCGCACAAAGGAAGCAAGCTCACGGAGGTTGTCGGAAGTTGTTCGGGTTGGCATACCAAGATTCGGATGATCTCGTTGTTCGATAGTATGCCGGATTTCTCCTATGGTTCCTCCGATTGATATGATTGACCCTTCCGTCTCGATCCGCTCTTCGTAAGAGTGAACTCTTCATGGGCTCGCCATATTTCGAGTCACCTCACAAGCACCGCCGCCACTGCCTCTCCATCGCCATTGATAACTATTGGCCGCCATCTCTTCTATGATGCGGCTGGCCTACTCTACTCGACGGCTCAACAGCACCCCCCGCCGATGCATCTACAATGCTCCTCGATGCAGCTGGCACACCATTATAGAACTCAAGGTGATCCGTTGCACTTGAGAATCCATGTTGTGGGCATCTTCTCAATAGCCCCTAAATCTCTCCCATTCTTCAACAACGACTGCCTCCTTGTTGGCAAAAGTGGAAGATCTCGATATGATCTTCGTGCTTTGGTCATGGAAAGTATTTTGAAAGGAACTTTCGCAAAGTTTCCTCACCTGTCTATCCCAGCTCGTCCGTGCTCAACCAATTCGCCCGGTCAAGAGAGAATCCAACATGCGATTCGGATTGTGTCTTGTGGCACCCCATTCTGCTTGATGGTGTCACAAATGTCGAGATAAGTCTCGAGACGTGCATTCGGTCTTCAGAACTCCTTCTCCGAACCGCTCTCCATGCACCATACCGATCAAGGCCGGCTTTTAATTCAAATTGTTCACGCCCACGCAGGGCCCCATCCTCCTCCTTGAATTGTTCAGGGAGGTCGGTACATGTAGTTCAGAGGTCTCGCCTCTGGGTAGGGATAGGAGTCCCATATTCGCCATCCCGCCGCAGATCTCCGCGAAATCGCTAGCATGCACATGCCTTGCTCGGGATGAATGCCCTGCTCATGGATTAGCCGCCATTGCAGCCCTTCTTCTCTCTCGCCTCCTTCTCCTTTGGGAATTTTCGATCTCGGGTCAAGATTTTGCTCAGAGGTCCTGTGGACCTTATGATCATAAACTACCCGAGAAAAGAGAGAACTTAACTCGACAAGAATAAATAAATAATATAATATATAACTTGAATTAATAAATCCAAATCACAAATATATTCCTACGTGATCTTAACATTCCCCGCAACAGCGCTTAAAATTTGATCGACAAATTTGATCGCACGTAAATTAACGCCACATGTATAAGGTAAGTCGAGTATCTTATCCACATGGATTGCAACCGAAAACACGTGGTTAACTCTAATCCTTCATCATTATCCAAGCAATGTAATATGGTTTGAAGGTTTTAGGCTTTGATACTAAATCCAAAGCAAAGGTAACAACTTGAAAATAAACAAAGGCAATAAATACCAAAGATGAATATAAGAGATAAAGACTAACCCTAGGGATGCACTAATCCTATCCACAACGATGTTTATCCCGCTTATTATTAACCGCTTTAATCCGTAGAAGATGGAAGATCACATATGTAGCCAACAACTTCGCCATTTACATCAGATAGCTTGATTACTAATTTTCCCTATTATCATACGCCTCTAGAGGAAAATAAGCAACCCAAAAGGATCACAAAGAATATGCTTCCTACGAATGTTCCTATCTCAGATACTACTCAAGGCTTATCCGTATCATGCATTCAAGATCGATTGATAATTAAAACTGTTACGTAATTAACTGGCAACTATGATTTGCATCAAGATTGATCGTAAATCAACACATATAATTAAGCACCAAGAATCATGAATCAATGCCCTGAAGGTAAATAACAATAGCAGTGAATCACAACATATAGGATAGAATCATGCAAACCCTGTGATTAGAAATGTAAATTAGCTAGACATAGATAACGTAAATTAAATACGTAAATAATCATAAAAATACTAATTAAATAGATCAAACCCGAGGAAAACGTTCGAGAACAATGGTTGTTCAGATCCAAACCCAACGGAAAACGGAAAACGATGGAATTTGTTCGACAAAAGCATTCAAGTCCGATAATGCGAGAACTAACGAGAATAATGAAAACTAAAGCTAGAATGAATCTAAATCAAAGCTAGAGTGTAAAAGAAGGAAAAATAATGAAAACTCGACAAAACGTAAAATAGGTCTGGGAAGGTTAGCGAGGGGTAATGCCCTATTTATAGAATTGGTCGAAACCCCACTTGACGCTCACGCCATGCCTCACGGCCCGGCTCAGGGTGTGAGCTCGGTCACGAGGGAACATCCTCGCCCCGCCATCTTCGACTCGGCATGCGACGCGCCGTTGCCTCGTGGCCACACCGCGGTCGCCAGCGTGGTCGCGCCGCATGAAAATCGCCGCAGCACGCCTCGCGCCCGCTGGGAGTGCACGCTGCTCGCATGTGCTGGTGTTTCATGACGACCCAGCGGTCGCCAGCCGGTCGCGAGCCTCGTCTCAGGCAAGATTCAGCCGCTCGCGAGTAGCTTCCTTCAGACCCGGCCGACGGTCACGGCGGCCGCCAGCCTGTGTTTTTGCCCTCGTCGCTGCTCTTCGCTCCATACTCGGTTTTCAACTTATAAGCCTACAAAACACCAAAACGGAACCCAAGAGCACTATCTTCCAAAATATGTAAAAGCATTGAGATCCAAGACATAAACGCACTTTATAGATCTAAAATCATCTTTAAATATCAACAATAAATGTAAATGCACGCTTATCAAGGCATCGACCATTCACCTTGAAGATGTTTCCACTGAGTCTAAAGAACTCATAACTTCCATTTGCATGTGCACGATAAACTGTGATACGCCCCAACCATCTCGACTTCCGCCTTTCCTGAAAGAGACTGAGTCGAGCATTGTAAAGTAACACCTCATCCCCGGTGAATCCTTTGGGACTAATGAAGGTCATGAAATTTTGAGCCTCGCTCCTTGTAGATCCGGAGTTTTCGAAAGCTTGTTTCTCCACCATCGAGCTCTAGCAACCGCCACTTCTCATCATACCGCCTCCTGAAGTCCATGTTGATCTTTCTCGCGCCCAATACGCCTTATGTTCCAATTCAACCAAAGAAATGGCAAGACTTCCAAAATACCAATTGATAAGTGGACAGACCTATAGCGCCTTGTAGGCAATCCAGTAGGCCCGAGAGCATCATCTAGTTGCTTGGCCCAATCCTTCCTATTCACAACCGATTTCTCCAAAATCTTCTTTATTTCTGCTGGCTAGCTCGGCTCGCCCATTCGCTGAGGATGATATGGGAGTGACTTTATGCTTCACCGCATTTAGCCGTGACATCGCTCAGCCACTTATTATCAAGTGCGATCCTCCATCGCCGATCAACGCCCCAGCACCGAATCGAGTCGAATATTCTTATGTAAAACTTGACTACTACCTCGAGTTGCTGGTGGTGGGGAATCGCCCACCCATCGTGAAACATACTCCATCAGAAGCAAGATATACGTAACCACAAGACACGGGAATGGACCCATGAAGTCGATCCCATATGTCAAATAGTTCCACTTCCATGATGCTCTTCACGTATCTCATCCTTCTTGGTGACGCTTCCCATTCTTTGGCAGCTATCACAACTCTTGATGAAAGATTGGCAATCCTGAAGATCGACGCCAATAGAATCCACTGCATACTCGATGTCGCCTTTGTCACCGCAAAATGTCCTCCATTTAAAGAACTATGGCACTGTGGATTATGTCCTCCCATTCTCCTTGGGAACACAAGGATGTATCAGGCCATCGGCACATCGGCGGTAGAGATGGGGATCATCCCAATAGTACAACTTGTCATCGTGGAGAAACTTCTTTTTATGATGATCACTGCTCGATGTAGGCAAAACTCCAATAACCAAGTAGTTCACAAAATCTACGTACCAAGGTGTATGATCAATGATGCTCAATATATGCTCGTCTGAGAAGTTCTCCTTGATCCCGATTCTCTGATCTTCTCCTTCGACAGGCTTCTCTAGCCTCGATAAGTGGTCTGCAACCACATTCTCGCACTTTTCTATCTTTGATCTCCATGTTGAACTCTTGAAGAAGTAGAACCATCTCACCAATATCGGTTTCGAGTCTTTCTTGTTGAACAGTGACTGATAGTGCATGGTCGGTGTGGACAATAATATGCGTGCCCACCAAATAAGGTCTAAACTTATCAAAAGCATACACCATGCAAAGAACTCCTTCTCGGTGGTGGTGTAATTCATTCATGAGTCGAGCGCCTTACTTGCATAATAGATGACTCGAAAAGCTTGTCTCGCTTCTACCCCAACACAGCCCCATCGCCTAATCACCGCATCGCACACCACCAAACGGTTGACCTAACTGGTGATACCAAAACTAGGTCGATATCGTATGAAGCTTCAACTCTCAAATGCCTCAAACAATCACTGTGAACACGAACTCAGATCTTTCTCTAGTAATCCACACAAGGGCTTCATGATCGCCGAGAAGTCCTTGATGAATCTTCTATAGAAGCTCGCATGACCGAGAAAACTCCTCACCGATTTGACATTTGTGGGAGGAGAGTTTCGATTGCCACGATCTTCGCCTATCCACTTCCAATCCTTTTGCAGAGACTTTGTGGCCAAGCACCACACCTTCCTTCACCATGAAATGGCACTTCTCCCAATTGAGAACAAGATTTGTCTCCTCACATCTCACAGATAGCACTTGGGATGATTGTGGAGACAATGGTCGAACGAAGAACCAAACACGGAGAAGTCGCCCATAAAGACTTCCATAATATTTTCAATCAACCCATGAAGACGGACATCATGCACCTTCGAACGTGGTCGAGCATTGCACAACCGAACGGCATTCTCCCGTAGGTAAAACTCCATAAGGACACGTGAACGCCCGCTTTTGTCGATCTTCTGGGCGATGGCTATCCGATTGTACCCCTAATATCCATCTAGGAAACAATAGAACTCATATCCCGCCACCGTCCAACATCCGATCAATGAAGGCAATGGAAATGGTCCTTTCGCCGATGTGTTCGAGCACGATAGTCAATACAAACTCTCTATCCTCGTCACGAGTCTTGTTGCCACAAGCTCGCTCATCTCATCTCGATCACCGTGATACCCCCTTCGATACCACTGAGTGGGCTAACCCACTCACCGCTCGGATATGGCATAGATCATGCTTCATGCCTGAAGCTTCAACATTTCCTTCCTCACGGCCCTCGCATTGCCGGATTTAGGCGGTGTTGAGGTTGCACCTTCGACTTATACTCATTCTCCAACAGATCCGTGCATGCAAATTGAAGGGTCGACTTTCGATATGAGAAATAGTCCACCCAATCACGCATTTATATTGTTTCAAAGACAACCATCGCTTTATGACTCTTCCTCCGCACAAAGCCAAGATGTTATTATCGGGCACGCCTCATCCTCGCCTAGAAAGGCATATCAAGGTGGTCCGCAGCTCCTTCAACTCCAACTCGGGCGTGGCATCTTCTTTGCCACCACTTCATCATCGCTCCAATCGGCTTCCTCACGCCTAAATAAGGCACCGACTCCTGGAGGCCTCGCTTCATCAATGGACTCAAGATACTCTAATATCTCATCACACGCCTCATCGAGGTCCGAGGGGAGAAAATCGAGTTCGCATGCAAACTCCACCGGTCGATGATCGAAACTGCAGGGCGACCATCGCCTATAGCTCGACAATCTTCCATCGCCTTCTCCTCACGCTCATCGCATCATAGATAGAGATTTTCATCTCCTCATTATCGACCCTAAATATGAGGTCCCCATCTTGCACATCGATCAATGCTCGCCAAGAGCTAGGAACGGTCTCCCAAGAATAAGAGGCGTGTTCCCATCCTCCGCATGTTGAGAACTATAAAGTCCGCAGGAAGATTTAAATTCGAACTTTCACTAGCACGCCTTCCATTATCACCTTCGATATGTCACCGACGTGTCCGCCATCCGAGAGTAATGGTGGTCGGCTTGATCTCTCCAATCTCCAACTGTTAAAATGGACAACGGCATCGATTGATGCTTACCCCAAATCACACAAAGACCTGGAGAATGTCCGTCCTCCGACGACACATGCTATAGTGAAGTCGCCTTGATCTTTCCGCTGAGCGGCAACTTCTTCTCGCAAAGACAAAGACCGCACTCTTGAGATAGATTGATCGCCCGAATCTTCCGAGCTTCTTCTTATCGCCACAAAGATCTTCAAGAATTTCACATATCCCGGCATGTCTCTGAGTGCATCAAGTAAAGGAATATTGATTTGCACCTTTCAAACATCTCCATAAACCGAGTCGCCTTTTCATCATACTGGGCTTGGCCAATCGACTTGGAAACGGAATCGAGGAATGTACATAGATAAGCTCTTCATCGAGTCGCTCACGGCCATCCACGCGCCGCGAAAGTGCGATCGCAGCGCCCGGGCGCGGGCGGTGGTCTTTCGCGGCCGGGCTCGCGTCGTCGGCACGCGCAGACTTCCTTCGAAGCATTCACCGGTCTCTCGCGTCGGGCTCGCGGTCGCGGGCTCGATCGCTAATCCTTCATCCAAAGTTACCGCTGTTCGCCGCGGTCGGCTGCTTGCTCGCAGCTCCTCGACTCATCGCTGAACGATGGCTCGAGGCCGGGCTCATGGTCGCCATCTCGTCGCGAGGTGCTCATTTTTGCTGCCTTCCTGCCTTTTCATCCCGGATCATTTCGATAAGCTCGCCCACCTCAATTGAATGGCATTACGTTGATTTTTCGGGTTCACCTCTCAGACACTTAAACCGCCCGACTTGTGTCGCCTATTCTCACTGCAGGCGGCCATCCGACCGATTTGATTTTCTAGATCTTCAAATGCTTTCCATAGCAGCTCATATTGACTCCGATGATTTATCTTCGCCCGGTATTGCTTATAAACAAATTCACAGTGCGCCATCGACTCGATCTGTCGTTATTTGTTGGTTGCTCACAACCAATCACCGATCATATCTTCTAGACTTGGCTTCTTCTCGAATCACTCCATTCGAACGGGAAACCCGTGGAGGCTGTTGAAAATTGTTGATTGGCATATGAGAAATTTGGGTGATTTCGTTGTTCGGATTGTATGCCGGATTCCCCTGTGACGGTTCCTCCGATTGATGTAATTCACGCCCTCACTTCATTTATATCTCGACTTTAAAGATTTATCCGAGCCACCCTTTCCTTTCCTTTCCTTCTCGAACTCACTCTCAAAAGGGTGAACTGCCCATGATGTTATCATACTGGCATCTCATTCGACGGTAGTCGCCACCAAAGGTGTCCTCCATCGCCATTGATAGTCGTTGCAGCCATCTCTCTATAATCCTCGCTAAGATCTTCCACTGCCGGTTCAACAGCATCCTCCCGCCGATGCATCCACTATACTCCTCGTGTGAGGTGTCACCACCCAGAACTGTGTGATCTGCCGCTCGGAGAATCCTTGTTGTGGGCACTTTCAATAGGCCCTCGAATCGCCCCACGACTTAACAATGATTCATCTCCTAGCCGGGAGAAGGGAGATCTCGCGATGATTTTCCGGCTTTGTCTCATGAAAGTACTTCGAGAGAAACTTTTCGCAAAGATTCCCCAACTGTTGATCCCAAGGCGGTCCAAGCTCGAACCAATCCTTAGCCCGATTAAGCAGAAAACCCAACACGCGATCCGTGATCGTGTCTTGTGGCACCCCATTCTCGCTGATGGTCTCACATATATCGAGATATGTCTCGAGACGGGCATTCGATCCTCCGTGACTCGCCTCCAAACCGCCCCCTGAACCATACCGATTAGGCCGGCTTCTATGAGAAGTTATTAGCATTCACTGCCCCATCCGCCTCCTCGAATTGCTCAAGAGGAGGTCGGTACATGTAATTCGAGGTCTGGCCTCGGAGCAGTGGGACAAGGAGTCCCATGGTCGCCACCGACGCCGAGATATCGGTAAAATCGCTAGTAAGCATGCACCGCTCGGGAGGAATGCCCACGTTATTCGGATTGGCCGCCATTGCGCCTTCTTCTTTCTCGCCTTTTCCTCCTTGAGAATTTTCGATTTTGGGTCTATGTAGTTCAGAGGTCCTGGGACCTTGTGAACATAAACCACCAGAGAAAAGAAGGAAAATCGCCCGCAATAAAACAAAATAAAATAAAATACAACTTGAATTAATAATTCCAAATCACAAATTATTCCTATGTGATCTTAACAATCCCAAGAACGGCGCTTAAAATTTGATCGCTCACTTTTCTCACACGAAAACGCAAGTATAAGGTAAGTCGAGTATTGTATCCATTGTGATTTCAACCGAAAACACGTGGCTAATTCAACGAAACTTCATCATTATCCAAGAACAGATTTGGTTTTATAGTTTACGGCTTTAGATAATAAATCCAAAGCAAAGGTGACAACTTGAAAATAAATGAAAGCAATAAAACTCAAAGAGATAACTATGAAGAAAGACTAACCCTAGGGATGCATTAATCCTATCCACAACGTATGTTTATCCCGCTATTATTAACCGCTTTAATCCATACAAGATGGAAGATCACATATGTAGCCAACAACTTCGCCATTTAATAATTCAGGACAGTTGATTACTAATTTTCCTATTATCACATACCTCTAGAGGAAAATAAGCAACCCAAAAGGATCACAAAGAATATGCTTCCTACGAATGTTCCTATCTCACCACGACTCAAGCGTTTATCCGATCATGCATTCAAGATCGATCGACAATTAAAACTGTTACGTAATTAATCGCAACTATGAAATGCATCAAGATTGATCGTAAATCAACACATATAATTAAGCACCAAGAATCATGAATCAATGTCCGAAGGTAAATAACAATAGCAGAATCCCAACATATAAGATAGAATCATGCAAACCCTGTGATTAGAATGTAAATTTAGCTGTATATAAATAATGAAATTAAATACTAAAAAATCATAAAATAATAATTAAATAGATAAACCCGTAGGGAAGCTGCCTCGAAGAACAATGGTTGGGTTCGATCCAAACCCAACGGAAAACGGAAAACGATGGAATTCCTTCTGATGAAATTGTTCCAAAGGTTAACAATGCGTAGAACTAATGTAGAATGATGGAAAACTAAAGCTAGAATGAATCTAAATCAAAGCTAAAGTGAAAATATGTGAAAATAGAGAAAACTCAAGAAAACGGTAAAATCGCTACGGAAGGTTAGCGAGGGGCTGAGTCTCTATTAATAGATTTAGGTGAAAACCCTAAATTTCACGTTGCCGCCATGTTTCATGGTCGCGATCTCGTCATGAGGGAACATCCTCGCCTTTCTGCGTAGGACGCCACTGCTGTCGGCCTCGCGGCCACACCTCGTGGTCGCTAGGTGTGGTCGCCGCATGGAAAATCATCACGCCATGTCTCGCGGTCGCTGGGAATGCTCGCTGTCCCGGCATTTCCGCTGCCGACCTAGCGGTCGCAGCTGGTCATGAGCCATCATTTGCGCCAAGATATACCGCCGCTACCGCTACCGGTCTTCATGGTCAAAGAAGGGTCGCCAGGCGGTCGCTAGGCCTGTGTTTTGCCCTTGTCTCTCGCCGTTTCGCTCTATGCTTCGGTTTTCAACTTATAAGCCTATAAAACACCAAACGGAACCCAAGAGCAAGATCTTCCAAAATATGTAAAAGCATTGAGATTCAAGACATAAACGCACTTTATCGATCTAAAATCATCTTTAGAAATCAATAATAAACGTAAATGCACGTTTATAACAAGGTGAAACGAGGGAGAGAAAACGCACACACAAGCAAAAACGCATGAAAACACTGAGTAACAAGGCCAACCTCGCGGTTGCGAGGGTGGTCGCTAGTTATCATTCGCGGCCGCAAACTATGCACGCGAAGGCGCCACAAGAGGCGCAAGACGCTGACGCCGCGTCGGATCGCCGTCAGGAGCCCGGTCGCGAGGTTCACACGACGACAGCAGTAAAACTAGGGCTTTTTTGAAATTTTCAACCCAATTCAACAATGTAGGCAAATTAAACCATTAATATGCATCTAAGAACATCAATATACCTAACATTGAAATAAACCCGCCAAACACCAAGTAAATTTAGCAATAGAAGCCCTAGTTCCTCAAATATTCAATAATCCACAACAAGAAGATATAATGGACAAAACCTCCAATTCATGCTCAAAAGCGAAACCCATGAAGAATTAAGTAAATGTAGCATACCTTGAGTGGATTAGAGGTGGAAATTTCAAGCAAAGTGTAGAACTTAGGGTTATGGTGTTGAGAGAGTGTTTTTGCCGCAAACGCGTGTGTGTGTAAAAATAGGAGGGGTTAAAACCAAGGCATTTTACCTGGTCGTGTCCGGTGTGGGTCGGGCATGCTCAGAGCCGGCTCATGGTTGTAGCCTCGGTCGTGAGGTGTGCCCAAGCTATGCACGTGTTTTCTCGCAGCCAAAACAGCCTATCGTCTGCTTTTTACGACCACCTCGCGGTCGCGAGGGTGCTCGTTAGGTAGGTTTTTTTTTATATAAAAAATAAAGCCATTAAACACCTTGGGACTCAAAACGAACACAAAGGACACCATATACGACAAAGAAAAACAAGAAAACAAAACATAAAAACAAAGCACGAACCGCTGGGTTACCTCCCAACCAAGTTAGATTTATCGTCGCTAGCTCGACGTTACCTCTCATCAATCGGGCGATTCGACAACCGTGGTCTTTCCAAACTTTTTCTTGCCCTTGTACTTATCATTGACAACAGACCACCAATGCGTGTCGAATTTTCTCCCCCCAAACTTGAACGAATCACTCGGATTTTTATGCCGAGTCCACCTCTTCTTTGTAGCGTGCTCGTCTGACGGTCTATTGAAATTCAAGCTCAACAATGGGCTGGCTGTGGTAGTGGTGATGGAATAGCAATCTTCATGTGTTGAGTTATCATCTCTCGTGATGGCATCATAGATCGAAATGGTTAACTCATCTTTGTTCACACGAAAGGTGAGATCACCCTCTTGCACGTCGATCAGAGCCCTGCCTATGGCTAAGAACGGTCTCCCTAGAATGAGAAGCATATTCCCATCCTCTGGCATATCAAGGACTACAAAGTCCGCATGGAAGATAAATCATTTTACTTTGATCAGCACATCTTCCACTATCCCTTTTGGCCTTGTGACTAATGCATCTGCTATTTGGAGAGTAATCGTAGTAGGCTTCAATTCTCCAATCTCCAATTTGTTAAATATGGACAGTGGCATCAAATTGATGCTTGCCCCCAAATCACACAGCACCTTGGAGAAGGTATTCCCTCCAATGACACAAGGTATAGAGAAGCTTCCCGGATCTTTCTGCTTTAATGGCAACTTCTTTTGCAAAGACAAAGACCGCACTCTCGAGGCAAATTGATCGCCCTCAATTTCTTCGCCTTCTTCTTGTTGGTGACGGCATCCTTGAGGAATTTCATGTACCCCGCATATCTTTGAGCGCATCTAGTAAGGGAATATTAATATTCACCTTCTCGAACATTTTCAAAAATCGGCTCACCTATCATCATGCTTGGGCTCGCTGACGACTCAAAACGGAATCGGAGGAGTTTACGCCGGAAATTTCAGAATCAAGCCCCTCGGCCATCCTCGCGATCGCGAGGGCGCTCGCAGGGACATGCACTACGCCGGCTATCTTCTTAGCGGTCAAGCACGCTGGTCGCTGGCTCGCCTAACGCCTCTCCGCTCGGGTCTTCGCGGCCAGCTCAAGGTCGCGAGCTCGGCTGGTTCGGTGGTTCTGCACGCCTTCCACTTCTCAACCGGATAGCAAAGCATCGATTCTTTGGGTTCACTCAGACACACGGAAATTGGCCCGCCTTTGGTCAGGCATTTTTGTGCAATATATCGACCGATTCGATTCTCCATCATCTTCAAGTGTTTGCCCATGGTCATATATCGATTCCAACCGTGTTATCCTCCGCCAAGAGTATCGATGAAAGAATTGTTGTCGCCATTGTTGGTTGCTCACAACCAACTCACTGCATCATATCCTCTAGCTCGCTTCTTCTGCTCGAATCATACCATTCTCGCATGTCAAGTCTCACGGAGGTTGTTGGAAATTATTGGGGTATACGACAAATTAGGATGATTCCTGTTGTTCGGATGGTATGCCGGATTTCCCGTGACGGTTCCTCTAATTTACGAAATTCACGCCCTCCGCCTCGATCCGACTCTTCAAAAGAGTAAACTTCCATGAGATCATCGATTTCGAGTCAATCTCTATGGCAACCGCTGACCACCGCGCCCTCTCCATCGGCCATTGATAACTATCGCCGCCATCTCTTCTATGATGCGGTTGGCCTTCTACTCGGCGGTTCAACAGCATCCCCGCCGACGCATCCACTATGCTCCTCGTGATGCGCTGGCCGGCCCACTATAGAATCTGCGTGATCTGTTGCTCTTCGAGAATCCATGTTGTGGGCATCTTTCAATAGCCTCGAATCTCCCCATGCTTCAAATAATGACTCGCCTCCTTGTTGGCGTAAATGGGAGATCTCGACTATTATCTTCGCGCTTTAGCCATGGAAAGTATTTCAAAAGAAACTCGCAAAGTTTCCAACTATCAATCCCAAGATGGTCCAGTGCTCAACCAATCCTTCGCTCGGTGCAGCAGAGAATCCGAACATGCGATCCGGATTGTGTCTTGTGGCACCCCATCTCGCTTGATGGTGTCATAAATATCGAGGTATGCCTCAAGATGCGCATTCGGGTCCTCCGTGACTCCTCCTCCGAATTGTTCCCTCGAACCATGCCGATCGTACTGGTTTCACCAAAATTGTTTGCATTGACTTCCGCCCCATCCGCCTCCTTGAAATGCTCAGTGGGAGGTCGGTACATGTAGTTAAGAGGTCTCGCTCGAACAGGACAAGGAGTCCCATATTCGCCATCTAGCGCCACATCTCTGTGAACTCACTAGCAGACGCAGTAGCTTGCTCGGAGGTATACCCCATTGGGAGGAACACCTCGCTATGCGGATTCGCCTTGCCTTCTTCTTTCTCGCCTCCTTCTCCCGTGGGAATTTTCGATTTCGGGTCAAGAGTTTACTCAGAGGTCCTGGGACCTTGTGATCATAAACTACCCGAGAAAAAGGTGAGCTTAACTCGCAAGAATAAATAAATATAATAATATATAACTTGAATTAATAACTTCAAATCGTCAAATTATTTCTATGTGATCTTAACAATCAAGAACGGCGCCTAAAATTTGATCGTCACTTTTCTAACACGAAAACGCAAGTATAAGGTAAGCGTAGTATCGTATCCATGTGGATTGTAATGCTAAAACACGTAATCTAACTCAACAATAATTCATCATTATCCAAGCACGATTTGGTATTAAAGGTTTTAAGGATTCGGATATTAAATCCAAAGCAAAGGTGACAACTTGAAAATAAACTAAAGCAATAAAACTCAAAGAGATAATAAGAGAAAGACTAACCCTAGGATGCGTTAATCCTATCCACAACGATGTTTATCCCGCTTATTATTAACCAATTTTAATCCGCATAAGATGGAAGATCACATATGTAACCAACAACTTCAGCCATTTAATTGTGGCTATTGATTACTAATTTTCCTATTATCAATACGCCTCTAGAGGAAAATAAGTAACCCAAAAGGATCACGAAGAATATGCTTCCTACGAATGTTCCTATCTCGCCACGACTCAATGCTTATCCGTGATCATGCATTCAAGATCGATCGACAATTAAAACGGTTAAGTAATTAATCGCAACTAAGATATGCATCAAGATTGATCGTAAATCAACACATAATTAAGCACCAAGAATCATGAATCAATGTCCGAAGGTAAATAACAATAGCAAGAATCACAACATATAGGATAGAATCATGCATGTAGGGAAAACATATGTTAACCCTCGCCCGAGGATCCATCTTGGTGTTTAATTCACCATACATTGATTATAAACCTAGCATGCGCCTATATAATTAAATCGCAACACGTAGGGGTTTTTCACGTGTTTACTCGATCCAAGAGGTCGATGGAACGAGATGAATGGATCGAACGGATCGGACTTGTGCTTTGACCTTCGGATCGATCCCGCTGCCCAATCTCCAACGCCGAGTGAGGACGATCTATGGAGAATACACCGGAAAATCACCCGAGCTCTCACAATTTTCGAAAACTCTCTCAACTCTATGAGGGGGTGACCGAAAATTCTTGTTTGGATTATGTGAGCATTAACCTAGACTTTATCTCATACCTTATATTTATAATGCACTACCTTAATCCCATATGGAAATTACCATAATCCTATATGGAAATTACCATAATCCTATATGGAATATTACCATAATCTTAGATTATTTCATACTTTCGTGATTATTTCCATACTCGTGATTATTACCATAATCTTATATGGAAAGGATCTATGCATATACCATAAATATAATAATATCCTGTGGGATAAAGAGAATAAAATCTGCCTTTGAGAGCTATAGGGCGCCGATTTCACAAAGTTACGGGCCTGACGGGCCACCCTGTGGATCAAATGCAAGGAATAAAGATGGGCCTCAAATAAATTAATTATCTTATGTTCAGCCCGTAACATAAATTAATTAATAAACATTCGATCATGCCACTAGAGAAAGAATGTCGACTTACCCTTTATTACCGAAGTTGAGTCGGGCTTGCACTTAGACATTACGAATCCCTCGATTTAAGATATCGAACGTCCATTAATCATTTACAAAGAATCGATCGCTTAAAACGACACAACTTCATTTCTTAAGTAGTACCACTCAACCTTATTATTGTACTTGAGCTAACTCAACCGCAGTGGTTTAGTACAATAAACCTTTGAGCTCCTTAAGGGACGCCATCATCCTAAACGGATACGTGACTGACACATGATAACTAGCGCGACATACAAGATCGCCACCACCCAAGATGCGGAGAATCTTGGTTAGAACATATAACCCTCACTCATAACAAGTCAGTGATGGTCAAGAACTCATACTCACCTAATACCTTATCGAGGTTTAGATCATCGTAAGTCGCCGAGATCTCGGTTCTTCACGACGGCCGAAAGAAGAACACATCTCACCGTGATCCTTCAATACGCCGTAGACGCATCAAAGATAGACAAGCAACTAAGTCAAGTCACTTCTTATCTATATCGCAGCCTAAACCGACAACTCGCCCTTAAGTTGTCTCACCAGAAACTTTTTATATCTCATTGTTTCGACCAATCATACGTACTCGTGATCTTCTACACACCGTATGATCTAACTTATATATGAGATAAGGGACACAAATATATGCAATCAAGTATTCAAAATGATAGAGATTGTAATAGTGGTAATAGAAATATTGTATACAAGCTCAACCAAACCGCCAAGATACAACCAACAATCTCCCACTTATACTAAAGCAAACTTTTAGTATACAATGTGTCTTTCTACTAGCTATTACAAACAACCATCACTTTGCTTCTCCCACTTATACAAAAGTTTCCTTTCTAAGTGGGTGCCATCAAGCGCAATCCAAGTCCTCTAACGTGTCCATCGTAGACTTTTTTGCGTGCTCTTCGTGAATGGATCCGCTAGATTTTCCGTCATATCAATCTTTTCAATCAAGACGCCACCGCCTAACGATTTCGCATGACATGGTACTTTCTCTATGTGTTTGGTCGCCTTTAGGGTCCGTGGTTCCTTCGAGTTTGCCATCGCACCGAGTTATCACAAGAACTATGATAATCTTGGGCAAACCAGTACCACACCTAGATCCACGAGGTAGTTCTCGAACCATACAGCCTCCTTAGAAGCCTCAGGCGGCTACATATTCGCTTCCATGGTAGAGTCCGCACGCATCGCCGCTTTGCACTCCGCCAGATACGGCTCCTCCTCCCAAGGTAAACACATAGCCCGAGGTCGACTTTTTCTCATCACGGTCGGCTTGAAACCGAGTCTCAGATAACCTAAAGGCATTAGACTATCTCGCATGGTAACCAGCCTATAATCTCGAGTCCTTTCGTACTTGAGTATATGCTTTATCGCAGTCCAATGAGCTTGTCCAGGTTAGATCGATATCTAGCTACTATGCTCACCGCACAGCGTATATCGGCCTCGTGCATAGCATTGCGACATGAGACTTCCTACGCGGAAGCGTAAGGAACTTGTCTCATTCCTCTATCTCCTTTGCAACATAGGTGATTGCGTTTAGATAAAGGAACGCCATGTCCGAAAGGTAGCAATCCTTTTCGGCGGTCCGCATATTATAACGTAGTAATCACAAGATCAATGTAAGACGCCCGAGATAAGCTCAACATTTTCTTCTTGCGATCTCGTAAACCTTGATCCCAAGAATGTACGCCGCATCTCCTAAGTCTTTCATTTGAAACCGATCGGATAACCAACTCTTTACGCCTCGATAATGACTTCACGTTGTTGCCAACTAGAAGGATGTCATCTACATAAAGTGCAAGAAATACCACATCACTGCTGACATCTAACCGACACACAACTCTCGCTAGGCAACCGGGTAAATCCATAGGACTTACCACTCGCCAAAGCGTAAGTTCCATGATCGGAGGTTCGCTTAAGTCCATAAATGGACTTCTTAAGCTTCCATACTAGATGCTCTTCACCTTTACCACATAACCTTCGTTGTTGCATATAGATGTCTCTACCTTCCTCAAGGTAACTGCTTAGAAAAGCGGTTTTAACATCCATTTGCCAAACCTCTAGGTTCAAGTGGGCTGCTATGGCGTAAGAATTCGATGGACTTGAGCATTGCACAAAGCGAAAAGGTCTCATCGAAATCGATGCCCTCAATCTGAGTGTACCCTTTCACCACAAGCCCGGCTTTAAAAGCCGAAACCCTCCATCGTAATCTCTTCCTCTTGTATATCCACTTACTACCCATGGCTTCCTTGCCATCCGGTAGAGTGTCTTTCATATACATCCATAGCCGTTATGGACTCCATTTCAAAGTCCATAGCGTGTGCCATGATCTTGCATCAATATCTTGTATCGCCTCGTATGTCCATGGGTCGATTATTGCATGTTCGCCTCGTCCGACTAAACCAAGATTCACCCACTAACATAAATCGCCTAAGCCGACGAACAACCCTCCCACTACGATTTGAGGTTCTACAGCACAATGGCAACGGTGGGTGCAGATACTTGTGGTTCTCTAACTTGCACAACTTGTGTAGGTACCATCAGACGGTCGGTATCTCCAAGTGGAACTCGACCCACTTCAATTTCTTGAAGTATCCGTGTCGATCCTCCCACTAGACTCGACATCTCGCACCTTCGCCTAATCGGTGGTGGAATACGATCATCTTCAATTCTTCAAGAATGATTTCAACTTTGGACTTATGATTTTCATATAATCCTCTTCAAGAATCGGGCATTAGTGCTAATAATGACCTTCGATCCTTAGACTATAGAATAAACCACCTTTCGCCCTCTAGGATAGCCAATAAACAAACCTTGCGGCCGATCTAGCCTCCAACTTGTCGCCTTTTGTTCAAAGACATGTCTTCGGATCGCCCATATCCTTATGTGGTTTAAACCGGCTTCGCGCCCAAACCACAACTCGAAAGGGTCTTTTCGATCGACTTGACGGTACTAGATTTAGCAAGTATGCCGCCTCTAAGGCATATCCCCGTAACGAAATAGCAATGTAGCATAACTCATCATAGATCTAACCATTTCCAAAGAGTCCTATTTCTTCGCTCGACACACCATTTTTTGTGGTGTGCCGGTGAAGTGCTACCGATGTAATCCCACACTTCACTAGATAGTCCATAAACTCGTTATCGAGGTATTCGCCACCGCGATGGACCATGATGACTTGATACTCTTACCTAGCTTTCGTCTCCACCGCTTTAAACTCTTTGAATTTCTCAAAGCATTCGGACTATGTGAGCGGTATATGTATCCGCACTTGAGTAATCGTCAATGAAAGTGACAAATACTGCACCCTCCACGAGCACAGTGTGGACATCGGTCCACACAGTCGAATGGACTAACTCCAACATTTCTTTGGCTCTATAACCCTTCGCTTAAGGGTGCAGTCGACATCTTACCTTCTATACGTGATTCGCAGATCGGGAACGGAGTAACCGTGAGATTACCCAACGCCCATTCTTAGCAGTCTTTGGATCCTATTTAGATTGACGTGACCTAATCTAAGATGCCAGAGAAAAGTAGAGTCATCTTGCTAAGAAAACTTTCTTTTAGGGTTTGATGTAGATGCAACATAGTTATAGGTATTATGTTTTGCGTAAATAGTATAAAGCTTAATTATATAAAGTGCCAACACGAGATAACTTCGTCATTTCTTATGATAGAAACACCACTATCAAAAATAATGAATATCCATGAGTAAATAATTTCAAAGCGAAACAAGGTTCACCGAAAATCCGCACATATAAAACGTCTTTCAAAACTAAAACTATAGTCCCAAAACATAAAGAAACATCTCCAAGCGCAAAGCAACTTCGACTTTCGCCGCGTTGCCCATGGAGATCGTTATCTCGCCATCAAAGCGACTCCCTTGTCCGCAGAACCCCGCAGGTGTAACAAACATGATCATTATGCCAGATCTACTACCCAAGAATGGGTAGAACAAGTCGCTAAACATGTTTCCACATTAAAGCAAACGGCAGCACTTGAGCCTTGAGCATAGGGCACTTGGCCTCCAATGCCCGATCATCATGACTCAAGCACTGCCCTTCTCCTTCGCTTCTTCAAGCCTCGGTGGCAACCATGTTCTTGCTCCCATTACTCCCACTATTTCCTCGCTCTACCACCTTTGGTACCCTTTTCTATTTCCATTTTGCGATGAAAATTTTGGGCCCTTAGATGCTGCTAAGAGCATGTGCTCTCTTTCCCATAACTCCTTCCAAAGAATGAGATCATTAAGCAACCGACTAAGTGTAAACTCGGTCTTGCTCATGATCGCATTCACGCCGAAGTTCTCAAAAGACTTGGCGGTGTATTGAGGATGATATCGACCTTGGCTTCACGTCGTCAATACCTCCTCCCAACCGATCAAGACTATCCATGAGATGAGTCATGTGGAGACATGTTCATGGACCGAACTTCATTCTTCCATCTTACACGCCAAGATTTCTCTCATTGTGTGGAAGTCGATCGTCCGATCCGATCGCCCAAACTTACTCTCGAGACTCGACCAAATATCGACCACGCCTACCATCGATCGATGTTGTGCGCAAGCCTTGGACATAGTAGTCATCATATAGCATTTAGCCATATTGTTTGACTTATTCCAAAGTCCTGCTGACTGACCGCTCATTAGTCGATGCGCCGATAAGCATCGGGTTTAGGAGTAGTGAGAACAAACATGTGTTCAATGATAAGAACATATTCCATGTTTCGCTTACACTCGATAAAATTTGGACGGATAACGGATTTTGTGCGAGCATATTGATAATCGACGAAGAGACATATCTCAAACGATAATGTAAAACACATAAGCATACGATCGCAAATAATTACGTAATAATAATATTGTAATCTTTTGATAAAACAATATTAATTGAAACCTCCAATCGCCCAAGGAATCCCACATGCAAGCTACGCGTGTGGACGCTTTACATGAACCCTCGACGGACTAAAATATACCTTTTAGTTGTTTAATTTCAATCCATGTCAACTTATCCTTATGACAAATGAAATTAATGATTGGACCTTACTAGACCACATCACTATCGCAAGAAGGGACTTTGCGGGAAGTTGTACTTGAGGTGATGTCTAAGCATTGACCACAATTTTAACAAATAGAAATGAATTTATTAGAATTGGTATACTCACCGGACCATACCGCCCAATTCAAATTCTTTTCTTATCTCATTTTATATCTATCTCTAGAGAACTTATGAAAATCGCACATGCAAGCCACGCGTGTGGGCGCCACACATGGAACTCCCACTTCTCAATAGATTTAAAATGTTTTATTTAGAAATCTCATCTAACAAACTTATGATAAGCAGTGCAAGCCACGCGGCGTGTGGATGTTTACTCACAATCGTCTCACTTTGTTTAGAGATCAAAAGTGGGTCTGACATTTTAATTTGAAAAATTAATTTGTCGGGTTGCTTGCTTAGTCTTTTTATTCAAAAGGTTTGTCCATGCAGATCATGTAATCTAGCATGCTTTTCTATAGAACTCGACATGTAAAACATGCTCGCAGTAATTCTAAAATATGCTTGATAAGCGCGATAAACCTAGCATGCTTACTATGCGCGTCCAATTACGTAAAACACTAAAGGTTTGTCAACGTAATATAAACATACATAGCATGCTACTGCATAATTTAAACATCCACGACATGCATATGAACGATAAAAATAAAATAAAGCGCTCATCGCGCCCAATCGTGAAACCTACACATTTAAATCTAATCTATTACATAGATTTACAAAATGTAAATAAACTTAAACGGGCTTGGCGTGCACCCGCACGGACGGATTCAACAAATGGGCCTCACGCACGGGCACGGACGGAAAACTGGAAAAATGGGTGCGGGCCGGTCGGCCCAATCTTGGGTCAGGCGCTAGGGCGAAAGCCCACCGCGCCCACGCTTTGCCGCACACCGCGTGTCCTCGTGGGCTTCGCCATGATCGCTAAAGCGACCGCGACCCGACGAGCGACATGCGTGGCCACCGCCCGGCGCCGAAAGTCTGCCGAGACGTCGCCGCCGGCGAAACCGCGACCGCGAAGTCTGCCGCAAATCGCCGGTTTCTCACGCGAACGCGCCCCGTCGCCCGCTAGCTCGCCGCGCCGCGTAGCCTCGCGGGTAATCCTGCGATCATGAGCTCGCTCGCTAGGCGCCGAGGATCTCAGCGAACGCGCCCGTCGCCGCTGCCCTCGCGATCGCTTCTAGCGATCGCGAGGCTCGCCATGAAACCGCCCGAGGATCGCCGAGAGACCTGCTTTTTTCCGTCGTTTCGTTCTTCGTTCTTTCGCTTCGTTCTTCTTTTACGGATAAGATTTACATAATAAAATCTAATCTAACTACGGATTTTCTCGTGGTGTAAAAACAAAACCCAACAAAACATTAAACGAGCCACGATGAGCAGCGGATCCACAATTAATTAAACGCGCGTAATAATCAAACGTGAATTAAACCAACAGAGCCAAGATTCGATCCTGTGCTCGATACCAATGTAGAAACATATGTTAACCTCGCCCGAGGATCCATCTTGGGTGTTTAATTCACCATACATTGATTATAAACCTAGCATGCGTCTATATAATTAAATCGCAACACGTAGGGGTTTTCACGTGTTTACCTTTGGATCCAAGAGGTCGATGGAAGGAGATGAATGGATCGAACGGATCGGACTCGTGCTTTGACCTTCCGGACTGTATCCGGTTGCCCAATCTCCAACTTCGAGTGAGGACGATCTATTGAGAATACACCGAAAATCACCGAGCTCTCACAATTTTGAAAACTCTCGACTCATGGGGGTGACCGAAAATTCTTGTTTCGATTATGTGAGCATTAACCTGACTTTATCTCATACCTTATATTTATAATGCACTACCTTAATCCCATATGGAAATTACCATAATCCTATATGGAAATTACCATAATCCTATATGGAATATTACCATAATCTTAGGATTATTTCCATACTTTCGTGATTATTTCCATACTCTCGGGATTATTACCATAATCTTATATGGAAAGGATCTATGCATATACCATAAATATAATAATATCCTTGTGGGATAAAGAGAATAAAATCTTGCCTTTGAGATCTATAGAGGCCGATTTCCACAAGGTTACGGGCTGGATGGGCCGACCTGTGGATCAAATGCAAGGAATAAAGATGGGCCTCAAATAAATTAATTATCTTATGTTCGGCCGAACATAAATTAATTTATAAACATTCGATCATGCCACTAGAGAAAGAATGTTGACTTACCCTTTATTACCGGTTGAGTCGGGCTTGCACTTAGACATTACGAATCCCCGTATTTAAGATATCGAACGTCCATTAATCATTTACGAATCAATCGCTTAAAGCGATTAATAAATTCATTTCCTTAAGTAGTACCACTCAACCTTATTATTGTACTTGAGCTAACTCAACTGCAGGTTTAGTAGAATAAACCTTTGAGCTCCTTTGGGACGCCATCATCCTAAACGGATACGGTGACTCGACATGCATAACCAGCGTGACATACAAGATCGCCACCACCCAAGATGCGGAGAATCTTGGGTTAGAACATATAACCCTCACTTATAACAACTCAAAGTGATGGTCAAGAACTCATACTCACCTAATACCTTATCGAGGTTTAGATCATCGTAAGTCACCGAGATCTTGGTTCTTCACGACGGTCGGAAAGAAGAACACATCTCATCGTGATCCTTCAATACGTCGAGACGTATCAAAGATAGACAAGCAACTAAGTCAAGTCACTTCTTATATATCTGCAGCCTCAAACCGACAACTCGTCCTTAAGTTGTCTCGTTGTGAAACTTTTATATCTCATTAAGCTTGACCAATCATCTGGACTTACGTGATCTTCTACACATCGTATGATCTAACTTATATATGAGATAAGGGACACGGATATATGCAATCAAGTATTCAAAAAGATAGGAGATTGTAATAGTGGTAACAGAAACATTGTATACAAGCTCAACCAAACTCGCTTTCAAGATACAAATCCAACAATGCAAACCCTAGGATTAGAGCGAAATTTAGCTAGACATAATTAACGGAATAAAATACGAATTAACCATAAAAACAAGAATTAAATAGATAAAACCCGTAGGGTGGCATCTGAAGAACAATCGTTGGGTTCAAATCCCAACTGTAGGGAGAACGTATGTTAACCCTCGCCCCGAGGATCCATCTTGGGTGTTTAATTCACCATACATTGATTATAAACCTAGCATGCGTCTATAT
The DNA here is from genome assembly GCA_036937905.1 of Salvia rosmarinus. Classification (NCBI taxonomy): domain Eukaryota; kingdom Viridiplantae; phylum Streptophyta; class Magnoliopsida; order Lamiales; family Lamiaceae; genus Salvia; species Salvia rosmarinus. Next base: position 55,013,483 of record CM072822.1, on the reverse strand, counting down.
AATTAAAGTGCAACATGTAGGGGTTTTCACGTGTTTACCTTTGGATCGAAGAGGTCGATGGAACGAGATGAACGGATCGAACGGATCGGACTCGTGCTTTGACCTTACGGATCGTATCCCGATTGCCCAATCTCCAACGCCGAGTGAGGACGATCTATGGAGAATGCTTCGGAAAATCACCCAATGCTCTCACTCACAAATTTTCGAGAATTCTCTCTCAACACAATGAGGGGGCCGAAAATATATGTCTTGATTAATAAGCATTAACCTAGACTTTATCTCATACCTTATATTTATAATGCACTACCTTAATCCTATATGGAATATTACCATAATCCTATATGGAATATTACCATAATCCTATATGGAATATTACCATAATCTTATGATTATTTCCATACTCTCAGGATTATTTCCATACTCTCAGGATTATTACCATAATCTTATATGGAAAGGATCTATGCATATACCATAAATATAATTATATCCTTGTGGGATAAAGAGAATAAAATCTTTCCTTTGAGAGCACATAGGGGGCCGATTTTCTTGTAGCTATGGGCCTGGATAGGCCACCGAGGATCAAATGCAAGGAATAAAGATAGCCTCAAATAAATTAATTATCTTATGTTCACCTGAACATAAATTAATTTATAAACATTCGATCATGCCACTAGAGAAAGAATGTTGACTTACCCTTTATTACCGGGTTGAGTCGGGCTTGCACTTAGACATTACGAATCCCGTCAGATTTAAGATATCGAACGTCCATTAATAATTTCTAGCAATCGACCGCTTAAAGCGATTAATAACTTCATTTCTTAAGTAGTACCACTCAACCTTATTATTGTACTTGAGCTAACTCAACTGCGCAGGTTTAGTACAATAAACCTTTGAGCTCCTTGAGGGACGTCATCATCCTAAACGGATGCGGTGACTCGACATGAGATAACTAGCGTGACATACAAGATCGCCACCACCCAAGATGCGGAGAATTGGGTTAGAACATATAACCTCACTCATAACAAGTCAAAGTGATGGTCAAGAACTCATACTCACCTAATACCTTATCGAGGTTTAGATCATCGTAAGTCACCGAGATCTTGGTTCTTCACGACGGTCGAAGAAGAACACATCTCACTTTGTGATCCTTCAATACGCCGTAGACGCATCGGCATAGACAAGCAACTAAGTCAAGTCACTTCTTATCTATACTGCGGCTAAACCGACAACTCGTCCTTAAGTCGTCTCGGTTGTGAAACTTTTATATCTCATTAAGCTTGACCAATCATATGAACTTCGTGATCTTCACACATCGTATGATCTAACTTATATATGAGATAAGGGACATGAAATATGCAATCAAGTATTCAAATCGGATAGGAGATTGTAATAGTGGTAATAGAAACATTGTATACAAGCTCAACCAAAGCGCTTTCAAGATACAAATCCAACAATCTCCACTTATACTAAAGCAAACTTTAGTATACAATGTGTCTTTCTACTAGCTATTACAAACAACCATCACTTTGCTTCTCCCACTTATACAAAAGTTTTCTAAGTGGGTGCCATCAAGCGCAATCCAAGTCCTCTAACGTGTTCATCGTAGACTTTTGCAGCAGCTCTTCGTGAATGGATCCACTAGATTTTCCGTCGTATCAATCTTTTCAATCAGCACGCCACTCGCCTAACGATTTCTCGTATGACATGGTACTTTCTCTCTATGTGTTTTGCGCCTTGTGGGTCCGTGGTTCCTTCGAGTTTGCCACATCGCACCGAAAGTTATCACATGAAACTATGATACTCTTGGGCAAACCAGTACCACACCCTAGATCCATGAGGTAGTTCTTGAACCATACAGACCTCCTTAGAAGCCTCCGGCGGCTACATATTCGCTTCCATGGTAGAGTCCGCAATGCATCGCCGCTTTGCACTCTCCGCCAGATACGGCTCCACCTCCCAAGGTAAACACATAGCCCGAGGTTGACTTTTTCTCATCACGGTCACTTGGAAACCGAGTCTCAGATAACCCAAAGGCATTAGACTATCTCGCATGGTAAACTAGCCTATAATCTCGAGTCCTTTTCGGTACTTGAGTATATGCTTTATCGCAGGTCAATGAGCTTGTCCAGGTTAGGCGATATCTAGCTACTATGCCTACCGTGATAGCGTATATCGGTCTCGTACATAGCATTGCGTACATGAGACTTCCTACGGCGGAGCGTAAGGAACTTGTCTCATTTCCTCTATCTCCTTTGCAAATATGGGTGATCGCTGCTTTTAGATAAAGGAACGCCATGTCCGAAGGTAGCAATCCTTTCTTGGCGGTTTGCATACTAAAGCGAGTAATCACAAGATATCGATGTAAGACGCCCGAGATAAGCTCAACATTTTCTTCTTGCGATCTCGGTAAACCTTGATCCCAAGAATGTACGCTGCATCTCCTAAGTCTTTCATTTGAAGCGATCGATAGCCAACTCTTTACGTCGATAATGACTTCACGTTGTTGCCAACTAGAAGGATGTCATCTACATAAAGTGCAAGAAATACCACATCACCGTTGACATCTAACCGATACACACAACTCTCGCTCAACCGGGTAAATCCATAGGACTTTACTACCTCGTCAGCGTAAGTTCCATGATCGGAGGTTCGCTTAAGTCCATAAATGGACTTCTTAAGCTTCCACACTAGATGCTCTTCACCTTTACCACATAACCTTCAAAGTTGTCGCATATAGATGTCTCTACCTTCCTCAAGGTAACCGTTTAGAAAAGCGGTTTTAACATCCATTTGCCAAACCTCTAGGTTCAAGTGGGTGCTATGGCTAGAAGAATTCGATGGACTTGAGCATTGCTACAGCGTAAAAGGTCTCATCGAAATCGATGCCCTCAATCTGAGTGTACCCTTTTGCCAAGCCCGGCTTTAAAAGCCAAACCTCTCCATCGTAATCTCTCTTCCTCTCAGATATCCACTTACTACCTATGGCTTCCTTGCCATCCGGTAGAGGTGTCTTTCATATACATCCATAGCCGTTATGGACTCATTTCTAAGTCCATAGCGGTGTGCCATGATCTTGCATCAATATCTTGTATCGCCTCCTTGATGTCCATGGGTCGATTATTGCATGTTAATCGCCGGGACCAAATTCAAGATTCACCCACGAACATAAATCGCTCGGGTCGACGAACAACCTCCCACTACGACGAGGTTCTACGTGCACAATGGCAGCGGTGGGTGCAGATACTTGTGGTTCTCTAACTGCACAACTTGTCGTAGGTACCACTTGCACGGTCGGTATCTCCGGTGGAACTCGACCCACTTCAATTTCTTGAAGTATCCGTGTCGACCCCTCCCACTAGACTCGACATCTCGCACCTTTGGCCTAATCGGTGGTGGAATACGATCATCTTCTAATTCTTGAAGAATGATTTCAACTTTGGACTTATGATTTTCATGTAGTCCTCTTCTTAGAATCGAGCATTAGTGCTAATAATGACCTTCTCGATCCTTGGGACTATAGAATAAACCACCTTCGCTCCTCTAGGATAGCTAATAAACGACCTTGCGTCGGATCTAGCCTCCAACTTGTCGCCCTTCTTGTTCAAAGACATGTCTTTGGGCGCCCATATCCTTATGTGGCTTAAACCGGGCTTGCGCCCAAACCACAACTCGAAGGGGTCTTTTCGACCGACTTGGACGGTACTAGATTTAGCAAGTATGCCCGCCTCTAAGGCATATCCCCGTAATCTAAATAGGCAATGTAGCATAACTCATCATAGATCTAACCATTTCCAAAAGAGTCCTATTTCTTCGCCTCGACACACCATTTTTCTTGTGGTGTGCCCGGTGAATCTTGCCGGATGTAATCCCACACTTCACTAGATAGTCCATAAACTCGTTATCGAGGTATTCGCCACCGCGATCAGACCGCATGACTTGATACTCTTACCTAGCTTCGTCTCCACTTCCGCCTTAAACTCTTTGAATTTCTCAAAGCATTCGAGACTTCGCGGTGAAGCGGTATATGTATCCGCACTTGAGTAATCGTCAATGAAAGTGACAAAATACTGTACCTCCACGAGCTTGTGTGGACATAGGTCCACAAAGGTCGAATGGACTAACTCCAACATTTCTTTGGCTCTATAACCCTTCGCTTTGAAGGTCTGGTCGACATCTTACCTTCTATACAGATTCGCAGATCGGGAGCCGAGTAACCGTGAGATCACCCAACGCTCCATTCTTAGCCGGTCTTTGGATCCTATTTAGATTGATGTGACCTAATTTAAGATGCCGAGAGAAAAGTAGAGTCATCTTCTAAGAAAACTTTCTCTTTTAAGGGTTTGATGAAGATGCAACATAGTTATAGGTATTATGTTTTGCAGAAATAGTATAAAGCTTAATTATATAAAGTGCCAACACGATAACCGTCATTTCTTATGATAGAAACACCACTATCAAAAATAACATAATATCCATGAGTAAATAATTTCAAAGCGAAACAAGGTTCACGAAAATCCGCACATATAAAACGTCTTTCAAAACTAAAACTGTTGTCCCAAAACATAAAGAAACATCTCCAACCGCATGACTTGACTTTCGCCGCGTTGCCCATGGAGATCGTTATCTCACCATCAAACAGCTCCCTTGTCCGCAGGAACCCCGCAAGGTGTAACAAACATGATCGCTATAAGCCAGATCTACTACCCAAGAATGGGTAGAACAAGTCGCTAAACATGTTTCCGTTACTAAAGCAAACGGCGTACTTGAGCTTGAGCATAGGGCACTTGGCCTCCAATGCCCGGCCCACCGCACTTGAAGCACTTGCCCTTCTCCTTTGGCTTCTTCAAGCCTCCGGTGGCAACCATGTTCTTGCTCCCATTACTCCCACTATTTCCCTTGCCTCTACCACCTTTGGTACCCCTTTTTCTATTTCCATTTTGCGATGAAAATTTTGGGCCCTTAGATGTGCTAGCAAGAGCATGTCTCCTTTTCCCATAACTCCTTCCGCCGCAACGAGATCATTAAGCAACCGACTAAGTGTAAACTCGGTCTTGCTCATGATCGCATTCACGCCGAAAGTTCTCAAAAGACTTGGGCGGTGTATTGAGGATGATATCGACCTTGGCCGCCGTCAATACCTCCTCCCAACCGATCAAGACTATCCATGAGACGAGTCATGGGAGACATGTTCATGGACCGAACTTCCTTCTTCCATCTTACACGCCAAGATTTCTCTCATTGTGTGGAAGCGGATCGTCCGATCCGATCGCCCAAACTTACTCTCGAGACTTGACCATATATCGTCAAGGTCTACCATCGATCGATCTGCAAATGCAATCCTTTGGACATCGTAGTCATCATATAGCATTTAGCCATATTGTTTGACTTATTCCAAAGTCCGCTTGACTCTCGCCGCTCATTAGTCGACGCGTCGGTAAGGGCATCGGTTTAGAGTAGTGAGAACAAACATGTGTTCTTCAAATGATAAGAACATATTCCATGTTTCGCTTCCACTCGATAAAATTTGGACGGATAACGGATTTTGTGCGAGCATATTGATAATCGGCGAAGAGACATATCTCGAAACGATAATGTAAATCACATAAGCATACGATCGCATATAATTCGTAATAATAATATTGTAACCTTTTGATAAAACAATATTAATTGAAACCTCCAATCGCCCAAGGAATCCCACATGCAAGCCGCAGCGTGTGGGCGATTTACACATGAACCCCGACCGCACTAAAATATACCTTTAGTCGTTTAATTTCAATCCATGTCAACTTATCCTTATGACAAATGAAATTAACGATTGGACCTTACTAGACCACATCACTATCGCAAGAAGGACTTGGCGGAAGTTGTACTTGAGGTGATGTCTAAGCATTGACCACAATTTTAACAAGAAAATGAATTCTTAGAATTGGTATACTCACTCGGACCATACCGCCCAATTCAAATTCTTTTGTTATCTCGTTTATATCTATCTCTAGAGAACTTATGAAAATCGCACATGCAAGCCACGCGTGTGGGCGTTTACACATGAAACTCCCACTTCTCAATAGATTTAAAATGTTTTATTTAGAAATCTCATCTAACAAACTTATGATAAGCAGTGCAAGCAAGCCGCGTGTGGATCGTTTACTCACGCGGTGCGCCTCACTTTGTTTAGAGATCAAAAGTGGAGGTCTTGACATTTTAATTTGAAAATTAATTTGTCGGGTTGCTTGCTTAGTCTTTTTATTCAAAAGGTTTGTCCATGCATCACGTAATCCTAGCATGCTTTTCTATAGAACTCAACATGTAAAACATGCTCGCAGAATTCTAAAATATGCTTGATAAACGCGATAAACCTAGCATGCTTACTATGCGCATCAAATTACGTAAAACACTTAAAGGTTTGTCAACGTAATATAAACATACATAGCATGCTACTGCATAATTTAAACATCCACGACATGCATATGAACGATAAAAATAAAATAAAACGTTCATCGCGGCCCAATCGTGAAACCTGCACATTTAAATCTAATCTATTACATAGATTTACAAAGTACAGTAATAAACTTCGAAAACGGGCCTCGCGTGCACGGGCACGGACCGGATTCAACAAATGGGCCTCGCGTGCACGGGCACGGACCGAAAAACTGGATTGGGTACGGAAAAGCGGGTGCGGGCGGGTCGGCCCAAAGAGTCTTTGGCGGGCCGCGGCAGGGCAAAGCCCGATCGCGCCCAGCCTCGCGCGCCGCCTGCCCGCGTGCTCCTCGCGGGCTGCCTCGCGGTCGCTAAGGCGACCGCGACCCGCCGAAAGCACACGCGCGCGGCCTTGCCCGAGCGCCGAACGCGTCGCCGAGACATCATCGCCCGGCCGGCGGCTTCGCGATCGATGACGTCTCGGCGCGCGCCGTCGCTTCGCGCTGAACTTCGCGCCCGTCGCCGCTAGCTCGCCGCTCGCTTGCTTGCGGCCGTATCTCGCGATCGCCGATCGCTCGATTGCTCGCGTGGCGCCAGGGATCTCGTCGCGAACGCACGCACGTCGTCCCGCGCCCCGCGATCGCCCCGCGATCGCGAGGCTCGCCGCGAGATACCGCCCGTCGAATGATCGCCGAACTACCGTTTTTCCCGTCGTTTAGTTCTTCGTTCTTTCGTCTTACGTTCTTTTACGGATAAGATTTACATAATAAAATCTAATCTAACCACGGATTTTCTCGTGGTGTAAAACAAAACCAACAAAACAAGCGAGCCATAATGAACGACAAATCCACAATTATTAAACGCACGTAATAATCAAACGCGTGAATTAATCCAACAGAGCCAAGATTCTCGATCCCGTGCTCGATACCAATGTAGGGAGAACGTATGTTAACCTCGCCCGAGGATCCATCTTGGGTGTTTAATTCACCATACATTGATTATAAACCTAGCATGCGTCTATATAATTAAAGTGCGACACGTAGGGTTTTCACGTGTTTACCTTTGGATCTGAAGAGGTCGATGGAACGAGATGAACGGATCGAACGGATCGGACTCGTGCTTTGACCTTCTGGACTGTATCCCGATTGCCCAATCTCCAACGTCGAGTGAGGACGATCTATGGAGAATGCTTCGGAAAATCACCCAATGCTCTCACTCACAAATTTTCGAGAATTCTCTCTCAACACAATGAGGGGGCCGAAAATATGTGTCTTGATTAATGAGCATTAACCTAGACTTTATCTCATACCTTATATTTATAATGCACTACCTTAATCCTATATGGAATATTACCATAATCCTATATGGAATATTACCATAATCCTATATGGAATATTACCATAATCTTAGGATTATTTCCATACTCTCAGGATTATTTCCATACTCTCAGGATTATTACCATAATCTTATATGGAAAGGATCTATGATATACCATAAATATAATTATATCCTTGTGGGATAAAGAGAATAAAATCTTTCCTTTGAGAGCACATAGGGGCCGATTTTCTTGTAGCTATGGGCTGGATAGGCCACCAGGATCAAATGCAAGGAATAAAGATAGCCTCAAATAAATTAATTATCTTATGTTCACCCGTAACATAAATTAATTTATAAACATTCGATCATGCCACTAGAGAAAGAATGTTGACTTACCCTTTATTACCGGGTTGAGTCGGGCTTGCACTTAGACATTACGAATCCCGTATTTAAGATATCGAACGTCCATTAATAATTTCTAGCAACATCGCTTAAAACGACATTAACTTCATTTCCTTAAGTAGTACCACTCAACCTTATTATTGTACTTGAGCTAACTCAACCGCAGGTTTAGTACAATAAACCTTTGAGCTCCTTAAGGGACGTCATCATCCTAAACGGATGCGGTGACTCGACATGAGATAACTAGCGTGACATACAAGATCGCCACCACCCAAGATGCGGAGAATCTTGGGTTAGAACATATAACCCTCCTCATAACAAGTCAAAGTGATGGTCAAGAACTCATACTCACCTAATACCTTATCGAGGTTTAGATCATCGTAAGTCACCGAGATCTTGGTTCTTCACGACGGTCGTAAAGAAGAACACATCTCACCGTGATCGCTCAATACGCCGAGACGCACCGGCATAGACAAGCAACTAAGTCAAGTCACTTTTATCTATCTGCGGCTAAACCGACAACTCGTCCTTAAGTCGCCTCGGTGTGAAACTTTTTATATCTCATTAAGCTTGACCAATCATACGGACTTCGTGATCTTCTACACAATGTATGATCTAACTTATATATGAGATAAGGGACACGAAATATGCAATCAAGTATTCAAATCGATAGGAGATTGTAATAGTGGTAACAGAAACATTGTATACAAGCTCAACCAAAGCGCTTTCAAGATACAAATCCAACACCAACCTCGTGAAAACGGAAAAAGATGCAATTGCTCGACGAAAACGCTCCAAATCAATAACAATGCGAGAACAAATGTAGAATGATGGAAAACTAAAGCTAGAATCAATCTAAATCAAAGCTAAAGTGAAAATAAATGAAAATAATGAAAAACTGAGGAAAAACGTCCAAAATCGCGCTGGGGAAGGTTGGGGGCGCGAGGGGGCGGAGCCCTATTTATAGAATTAGGGTTGAAACCCTAATTTTGTACTCTGCCGCTACGCTTCGCGACCGAGCTTGTGATCGCGAGCTCGGTCGTGAGGGAACATCCTCGCTCGACCCTCCTTGTCTTCTCGGCTGGGTGCGCGACGCGAGCTTACCTCGCGACCAGACCCGCGGTTGCTTGGTGTGGTCGCGATAAATCGGGCAGTAGCTCCTTCGCACGTTGGGTAGCTCGCGGGCACTATCTCGTGGTCGTTGCTCGCGTTCGCGTCGCATTGGATTTCCTCACGGCCGACCTAGCGGTCGCTAGGCCGGTCGCGAAGCTTCAGTTTCGCGCATCTATTGTGCTCGCGCTCGGGCTAGCGGCCGCGAGGGCGGTCGCTAGGCCCTGTTTTCAGCCTTCTTTTGCTCGTGCTTCGTTCCATGCTTTGGTTTTCAACTTATAAGCCTACAAAACACCAAAAAGGAACTCAATAGCAGTATCTTCCAAAAATATGTAAAAGCCTTGATATCCAAGACATAAATGCACTTTATTGATCTAAAATCATCTTTAAATATCAACAATAAACGTGTAAAATGCGCGTTTATCAGCGGTCTAGCTCTAGTGCTCTTACGCGGCGTAGTCCGCATCTTAGACATCCTAAAATAATAATCATAAATTAGATATTAGGACAATAACATCCTTACGTCCCACTTCCCAACTTAAGATACTAATCAACTTGTATGCATAAACATCTCATACAACATACAATACTAAGCATATAAAGATCACTCGAAACCATAAGCAGTGCTCAAATAATTCTTAACTCTATATGCAAAAATTAACTACTTGTACCTGGTTGTGTTGGAGATGACGAACTTGATATGCTGAGCTTGAATAATGTAGGAAACTGGGTTAGACTCAAGGAAGACTCACAGGACCAGAGCGAACAACTGCTCTGATACCATTCCGTCATAGTCTGACTAATTAATTATGGATTAACTAACTAACCGGGTTGCGGCTAGAGGAAAGATATAAGATAACTAACTAGTTTCAGAGGTTCGTAGGGATAAACAATTATCATTCTAAAGAAAGACAAGTCATTGAACTTGTGATTAACTAAATAATCAAAAGTCGAATATTAATTAATCACTATTTAGGAAGTTGATGCAACAATCTTCGACTTGAGTTATACATGTTTATCAAATGTCTAACCCATTAGACTCGAACACATAACATATTACAATCCATAAAAGAGTTGGCAAAGAAAAGAGTAGTTGAGTTTATGTGTGAAGACATAAACCCAGGGCAAAACATATTGCATGACGATACAAGTCTTCACTCAGCATTCAATTCCCGTCATCAGCTCCTACACAACCTGCACATTTAGAAATAGATGCACGGCGTGAGTACTTAATGCACTCTGTGGGCACTTGCCGAAAGCAACTAAAAACATGCTCTTAGAGCTATATAATCGACTTGCCACTTAATAGATTCACAGGGGTTTTAAGAAAAATCCTATCAAACTTTATGAAATCACTTACTTCATGATTAATGCATGTGCTAACAATTCTAGTCATAATATGTCTGTAGACAATCATCAATAAACACCATATCTACGTACAAACGTGTTGAGAAGTAGGCCTCCTCCTCAACACCTTGGCCTAAGGCCACCTGTGTACACATACCCTTACTAGCAGCTCGTCTAGCATAGGGTCGATATCGTCATTCTCTCGTAGATAAGCAATATGCAATGTGCTCAAAAATAGGCAAGTAAATTAACTTTTTCAAAAGAAGCATATACTCTTTATCATAAACTAGTGCACACACATTTTAGTTTAGAAAGCCCACCTGGATATCTTGCCTATTCGAGACTCTCGACTTTTCCTTTCTTGATCTTTATCCCGCTCCCACACATATTAGTGATGCTTAAACCAATTATTTGTGGTACTTAGACCTTAATTATGTTTAAGGTAACCAACAAAACGAATTAGAATCGATTCGGAGATCGAAAACTAGAGAAATCAAAAAACTAGTGACTAGTCCTATCGGATTAGGGTTTTCTGAATAGCCTGAACATAGAATGAAAGATCGAGAATGAATCTCAACAAAAGGATTTCATTTCTAAAATCCTCTCATGAAAACATGTGAGAATCGAAAGAATGAGAATTTTCGGCCATGCTCGCCCGGTCAGTCTGAAAAGTACTATTAACGAGCCGGAACAACTTCCAGCCCGTGCTATTCATGAAAATTAATGATAACAATCAAAATCAAGGAGGAATATATTATTATGAATTTAGAATTCATAAGAATCAATTTCTAAAAGAAATTCCCGAAGAACTTAACCGAACGCCGGGAAAATATACCGAAAAAACCCTAAACTATCCGAACGACCCGAAACTTGAACCAAGGTTCTAAATCAATAAGAAATGATTTATAAGACTCAAATTAATTATGAAAGCTCAAGAATTCAATAGAATTTTCGAATGAGCATAATTTAATCGTCGGACGTTGTTTTTCCGCGATAATTCGAAATTGACTTACCGGATCAATTCCAAACTTCATGAAATTATTTTAAACTATGAAATAAGTCTTTTTAAGGCTATTTAAGAAAATAAAACCTTAAGTTTCCAAGAAATCAATCGAAAGCGCAATAAAACTTAAAGAACCGGTATTAACATATCAAATCGGGTAATTTGACTAGTATTCTCCCAACCACCACAATGGACCACTAATATAGGCTCCAAACAGCTCATTTCTCAGCTGAATAAAGTAGCCAAAACCGATCCATTCCTCTCTCTCTTTTGGAACACACTCTTGTTTTTCAAATTTCTTCACCTTCTCCAAGCCTCAAATCCTCCCCTCCAACTCTCCAATAATTTTTCTAAGACCATACAAAGGTAGCATCCATCATTCTCTTCATTTTTAATGGAGTAGAATTTTTTTAAGATTTTTTTTGAAATTATTTCATGAAGAACCCTAGTTTTGTTCTTCATTTTCTTCATGACTTTTGAGCCACCAAATGCTCTCAATAAATGAATGAAATATGCTTAGAAATGTATTCTAAGGTTAAATTTAAAGTTTGAGAATTTTTGGAGCATGTTTAATATTTTTTTATTTTTGTTATAATTCTTTTTATAGAAGATAAAGCATGCTTTTATGAATACTATTTCATATTGTTGCTTGTTGATGTATTAGGAGTATGTAGAATAAATATGGGAATTTTTGAATTTTTCTTGTATTTATTTTGATTTTATTTGTTGGAAAATTGTTGAGGTATAGTGTTTAATATATGATATGAACATCATATATTAATCTTGAAATTATTGAAACACTACTCCTAGTTTTCACAAATGGGAAAAATTTATTTAAGTATTTTTAAGCCATTGTTTGATTTTATTTGTTGAGAAATAGTTGAGATATAGTGTTTAATATATGATATGAACATCATATATTAATCTTGAAATTTTTGAAACACTTCTCCTATTTAAATGTTAATAACTTAAAACTATATATATATATATATATATATATATATATATTAGATTTATTTTATTTTATTTGTTAAAAATAATATGATATATGATGTTCGTAAATAATATGAACCTAATATGTTTTGTTGAGAATTTATTGAACACATATACAATATATGTGTAAGGACAAAAAATTCCAAGCATATAGTTCATATTATAAATATTTAGTTGATGATTAAAGTTAATATTTCATGTTTATTGCATAGTATAAACATAGTGTGAAGTGAATGGAATTTATTGAATATATATGTATATATATTAAAATTTACGAAAATATATATGTAGTAAAAGCTTGTGTTTTAATTTTAATGTATGATGTGAAATGATATTTCATGTTTAGTATATGATATAAGCATGATATGATTTTTGTGGAATTTATTGAACACCAATGTTCAATAAATCATAATCCGAAAATAATAGTTTATATTAACTCATGATTAAATTTTTATTTGATGGTATTCAGTTGATAATTAAATTATATGATATGATAGGAGTATATCATGATTTTATTGGAATTTATTGGATACATATGCTAATTATTGCTAATTATCGAAAACGAAGCAAAATGGTTAAGTATGAGTATAATTTTAATGGTAAATGATGCTATGATAGTTAAACTATAAGCTTGGAATGAATGGTTGTGATGGTGATGAATGAATGGAACACTTTTGCACACATACACAATGGTTTTGCATTATGTTAGAAATTAGGGTATTCTAATGCTTTAATATAGTTTATGTCGTGTATGGTATTGTATGGTGTTGAATGGTTATGTTTATGTTGTGCCGATAAACAAAACCCCAAACGTAAACAACATAGTACTTTATGTACGAGAATCCAAAAGAAATTGACAAATTTTGATAACTTAAGAAGGAGTTAATGAGAATCAAAGTTAGACACAAATTAGGGTTTTCTATTAATAATAGGATAAGTGAGTTCCTAAGTTAAAGAAACCAAAAGCCGAGTTACAATGTTAATACTCAACAACGACAACCTAATACGATGTTAGATTGAGCGTTAAGACAACTCGACAACGAATAGAGATTTTACAACTTATATAATCTCCGAAGCGAGTTAAGAGGAACAAACAATGTCGTAAAGTGTAAGTAAAGATTCGAACATAAGATGTTGATCCTTATGTCTCAAAGGTCGAGTTAATATTTCAAGAACTTCATCTATTCCTAAGTACTTACTTACATGATAGTATGTGATCACTTGAACCATAAGTCAATGCTCCCTTTATTCATCGTGTTAATCTGACATGTCGTCAAACATAACCTACTAGACGTAACTATAATTGTTAAGTCTAGTTATGGCTTGAGAATATCCTAATATACCATTCATAACTCAATATTAACAATCTATAACGTAATAACGCTTAGAAGAACACTGCTTAGAGTCGAGGCTAGACTCGGAGTATATGACTCATAAGTTGAGGTTCGTCTATGAACGATAAAGGAATATAGTTTGGGAATTGAGAATGTAAGATAATAGAAACTTATCTTAAAATCATCATACGAAATCACAATGAAACCCTAATTGGGAACTTTAAGTCGTAATTTATAAACGACTCTCGACCAATAGAAGGAATCTAAGAAATTTTATTTTCTTATGAAGGTCCAATTCGTACGTAGTTGCCGAGGAATGACAACCACACTCTGCCCCGCTTAGAACTTATAGCTTCGGACTAGCAGGTGGGCTCTCTTGAAATAAAAATGATATGCATATCTATCTCAAAGCATGATTTACAAAATTTTTATGAAATATTATTCCATAAACTGTAATTGATTGCCAAATGTTTATGTTTTGTTGTGATCCTATCTGAGATTGGTATATCCAATGTGGTATGTGAATGTGTTGGTCCACTGTTTAGTATGATTTTGAGCTTAATCTTGGTATTCTTTTGTATGTCATTTTCAATAGTTTGTCCTATTTATGTCGTTGGTTTGATTAGTATTGATCGAATTGGACTTATTTGGTTTCCTTCGATGTTTTGCAGAAAATGGAATTAAATAGGATAAAATTTATCTACCAAAATGATCCTATATTGACGAAAGCATCTCGATAGGAGTCCGTAAGTTTAAACGGATCTCAATTCGTAGTTCGGACGAGAGCGAACGGATTAAACAAATAAGTCATGCACGGGCAAGCCCCAGCGCGCGCTCACACGGCGCTGAGCTCGCCCAGCGCCCTCCTAACCTCCCAACGCATGCCCCAACGCCCTCCTGGCCTCCCAACGTGCGTTCTCCACCCAACGCCCGCTCCATGGCCTCCCAACGACGCTGGCGCCCCTGCCGCCCGCTTCATACCAGCAAGCGGTGACCTTGCCCCCGTAGCGCCGGTTGCATCGCGACGTCCTCCGTGGAGCCAAGCGTCGGACGCATCCCAGCGCCGGCCTCAAGCAGCTAAGCTTGCCCCCTCGGCAGCGCCGGCCTCACCTCCGTCCAGCGCTGCGTCCGTCAAGAGAGTCGTCCAGCGCGGTTTCGCTCAGACTGGGCGGGTGCCCTCCGCCATTCGAGAGCGCCGCGTCGACGCGTCGTCCCATCCGCGCTGGACGGTATTTCGAGCCCAAATTCGGCGTTTTAAATGGGCTTTTCGAGGGTTGAATAAATAGAAGTATTCAGCCACACACATTTTGACATCCTCAGACTCACGCACACACGCATTCTCTTTTCTTTTCCATTTTCTTTCCATTTAATTCTTGCATCTTGGATTAACAATTCGATTGGGCGATTCGGATATTTGGAAGACTAATTTATCTATGAATGGTTTGTAAGTTTTTCGCTTTCATTATGTCTATGTAATTGGGATTGGAATAATTTCTACCATGAGATAAATTATCGATTTGTAGAATAATACATGTTAGGTTGTTCTTATCTTGAATCGTGATTGTTAGATTGATGATTTGCGAATTTCTTATCCGTATAAATTATTTATTTCATGATCTTCATACATGGTGTTCGAGAGAATAGTGTAGGTTGATTATGTGCTTATGTTTGATTATGAAGTTACGCGAGAGCAGATTTATATTAGATATAAGTTTAACAACGAAAATGATCGAGAGATTGGTTTGTTGTTGAGTAATTAATATATGTGGGTAGGGTTTTTGCTATCGTATGCTTTGTATTAAAATATCCTTCGTAGTTGATGGTGGGTTGATTGAGAGATCCCTTGTCATTAAGTTCGAGTCTAATATTGACGTAATCGAGAGATTAGTCAGTGTTGACCGTTTGGTGAGAGGCGTGGGTGTTTTATGCATTGTGTACCGGTTCTTGATTCATTAATAGCGAGGATAGATTCGAACCCTAGAACACCGTCTCCAATTCTGTGTATCTGCCAATTCCTATTGTTGTCCAAGTATATCCTGCTTTACCCTTTATTTTATTTCATGCTTTCGTCCGCCGTGATGCACCCTTACTTTAGGACGTTAGTATTTCTTTTACATTTTCGTGTTTGACATAGAACCGTAGCCTGTTAAGCCTTCCTGAGAGATTCGACTTGGGTCGACCTTACCGCCTATAAGGACCTCGTACTATTGCGAAGCGATCGAAAAGAACAATTTGTTGAACATCCACCAACGTTAAAAAGGTATCGATCGGATCCGACTTAGTTAAGGACTAACTCGGATTATGTACACGTGTGACTGTGTGTTAAGGTTAGCTAACTCGATCGGCCGGTCACGGCGACTATGTGTAGGTGGCCACCTCCATAGTGCGCGATTGAATGAATGAATGAATGAATGATCGATATGGAACAACGTGGATGAAATAGTCCGCGGACACTTTTGGAAAATGATAAAATGTTTGATAGGCATGAGTCTCTTAACTAAAATCCTCATGCGCTATTGTGGGCAGTTCAATAACTTTACAAATAAAATGTTTTCGGCAATGAGTCCACTGAGTACTTTTGTACTTAGCCCTGCATCTCATTTTTGATGCGTAGGTTGAGCAGGGATTGACGATGAGTGCGAGGTGGTGCAGAGTGGCAAGTGTTTTGTTGGTATAATAGAAATGATTTCTAGAACCTGGGCATGTATCGTCATATGCATATCCACACGCTTTCCGCTAAACTCGATATTGTTTTGTGCCTTAGTTATAAATGTTATTCATTTCCGTATTTAACTTGAGGTCGTACCTCATTCCTTGAATTGCACACTGATTGGGTTATATTTGAATATTGAACCTTTTGGCAAGTCCTTCGTGACTTGAGTTGGTATTGAAACGATTTTATCCCTTTCACCATGCGTTTATGAGTAATTTAATGGTTAATTGCATTGATTAGTTATGTATATATCATTGCAGATTACCATACCAAAGGACGATCCGTATGATCTGTACTTCCTTGAGAAGTCGGTCATCACACAAGCTCCTTAAATTAAATAAGAAGAATTAACACGGAAAGAGAAAATTAAGAGTTTCTAACTCTTGAGCCTCTACTAAAGTCTCTCAGATACTAAGGTCGGGCTATGCTATGCTAGGTCAATGCATCCATAACTCAATTATTCATATCATATTATTATAAAAAGTAAATTAGTACAAACTTTAGTCTTTCACTTTCTTATATATATATATATATATATATATATATATATATATATATATATATATATATATATAAGTAATACCTTTAAAGATAGAAGATAATTTAACTTATTAATCTTTTCAATTAGAATCTTTGATCAAGCTAGTCTTGATCAAGCTAGAACATCATGAAAATCCATATTTTGAAATCAAATCCCAAATATCAAACCATAATCATAATGTCCTTTGTAAATATATAAACTAACAAAATCCAACTTTACATACTAGTATAGAAAATTCTCAATAAATCAAAATAAGTTAATTTCATATACTAGATCACAACTATGAAATCAAGCTAATCAAATAAAATCAAAACAATAACTTCGAGACTCCATAATCATATCAAATTAGGGTTTTCACGGAAGTTGGAATTGACTCAAATTCTTTCACAAAACAAGATATAATACACTTAATTACATAACCATCGACTTAATTTAAACAAACAAGAACAAAATCACCTTGAAATTGAAGCCCCAAATTTCGCCATAATAGGAAAAATGAGGATTCGATTTTGTTTCAATAATCAACTCTAAACATGTTTAAACACATCCAATTACATAGATATAAGCTCAATTTAAACAATCAACAACAATTAATCAATATAAGAATTAGGGTTCTTGAGAAAAATTGGGATTTTTGAAGTTAATCAAATTAAACCATAATCCAAGCATAAAACACTTGCTTAAACTTGATTTAGCATCAATTGATCAATAACATCAAAGATCAAAGTTTTCCCCAATTTGAGCCCAAAAGGGCTAAAATTATAGGTTCATAGAGGGTTTTTCTTTAATTTCTCAACACAAAATCACTCATAAAGGGTAGATCTATGCATAAATGAGCTAAAAATTGAAGAACAAAACATGTAGGAAAAGGGCCATAATGGCCGAAATTTTGGGGGTGTTGGGGAGGGTTTTAATTTGAAATTTTCACTAAAACCTAGATAAAATTAGTAATTACCTCTTTGAGATGTTAATCTACTAATTTGAGATGCAATGGAAGTTTTAATCTTGAGCTTGATGGAAGAAAACTCAAAGTGTGTGAGTGTGTGTATTTTGAAAATAGAGAGAGAGAGGATGAGATGATGAATAGTGGTGTGTCTTGTAAGCTAAGTAGTGCATATATATATAAATAAATATCATTCTCACTATTTCACTCTTCTTTGAGAAGTCATCGACTTTCTTTCATATTCTAGAGAATTCTTAGCTTATAACATAAACTTTGGTCAATTGGGCCTATACTACATATTGGTGCTAGCTCAATTAATTATGGATATTATGTCCTCATTCGGATATATTTATCAGAAAAATAAAAATATAAAAATATAATATATCCTTTGAAATTAATAAATCAAATAATAAATCAAATAGAAATATAGAAATTGTTAGTAAGTTGGAATTTTTCATAAATCCCTCTTTCTAAAATAAATGTTGAAATAAAACAATAAATTAAAATTTATTGTTAAATCAAACCAACTTTAGAATTCTAAAATAAATCTTTGAGTTAGAACTTTACGTTATCTTATCTGATGATGCATTGTCCGTAGTCAATTACGTAATTAATCTCTAATTAATCACGTAATTAGTGCCTAATTAATGCTATGGAAATCCGGGGTATTACAGTATATGTCTGTTGTTATTCCTTTCTTTTGTTTCGTTTTTCCCTCGTCCCGCCCAATTGCTTAACTAGTTATTAGTTATGGGATCAGGGCGTGACAACATGTTTCCAAAAGACATTCCTCTCATGATGCAACATATAAGTTTCCATATCTTGCTCCTCTTAGTACAATCTGCTTTAAGCTGTTCTTAATTGTGAATTCATTATTTTGAATCTTAACAACATAATTGTTATCACAAAATTGACAAACATGTAAGAGATTATGTTTCAGATCAAGAACATAATTAACATTAAAAAATTTAGTATTGCCGATCAAAAGTATACCGTAGTCTTTGGTGTATCCGATAGAATTATCACCCAAAGCGACTTTTGCGCTTTCCTTCTCCATATAGTCAGACAAGTATTCATTGCAGTCAGTCATGTGTCTTGAACATCTGTTGTCCAAGTACCACATGTGCTCTGGGTTAGAAGGTCTTTCTTCTTCTTCGATCGATCAAGACGGCTGTAAAATCATATCTTAAGTACCCAATATGAATTAGGTCCTTGCAATTAGTAGTTCCTTTAGGAACCCGTGATCTACCGATGATTCGCTATTGTCGAATGATCATCTCCTTGAAATAGATGTAAATGTCCTCAATTTCTTTAGTTGGATCTTGGCCTTATGTACAGTTTGAGTAATGGGATTGGGCTTGTATTGTACTGATGTGGTGCACGAGTGTGTTTTGGAGGTGTAAAGGAAGTTTTACTATGTCAAGGATGTCTATGGTAGACTGGGATACATACTAGTGCATACTTCCTGGCAGGAGGTGCTTTCAGCACAGGCCTCATCTACTGAGGATACTTACACTGAGAGTGCCTCAGCTGAGTAAACTAGGGTTGTATGATAGGATAAGTTTTTCAAAATAGTTTATATTTAGGCCCTTGGGTAGGCACAACTTGCCTTGTATCCTTTGCTTAGTCACTAGAGCTTCAAAGATCTCAATCGACTTAATGAACACAGTTTTGGTGCCACTCGTGGATGTACTATTCACCGCTTAACTTGGATCATAGCCTAATCCTGTTCTAATCAACGGACATCTGTTAACAAATTGGACGAATTCCAATTTCTTCGTAGTCTGCAGTTAGTCCGATCCTTTCTTAGAGTGAAGCTTACCTTTGTCAAGCTTCTTTGAAATTCAAGCTGATCTCTGTCAGGTCAGTTCTCAGTTGAACTATTTTCTTTCTTTGCTGAGATTGTTCAACCTTCAATTCCTTAATCATGCTGGTTTGATCATCATGTCCTTGTTTCAGCTTTGTCAGCTCAACAGTGAGCTTCAGTTCCACTTCTGATGGGGTAACTTACTGGTGACTTTTTTTAGTGAACTAAAGCTTCTTTGTCTGCTTATAATTCTCACTCATTTCTATCTCGTACATTTTCATAACTTTCATGTAATCAGCCACGATATGCTCAATCTCATCCCACTGACCGAGGTGTCTTGATTCGACACTGCTCGTATAATATAATTGTTTTGGAGAGATTTTCAGAGAGAGTCGGAAGTTACCACAGGTTCATCGAGGTCATTATCAATTACCACCATGCAGCTATCCTCGAAGTTGCTGATCTCTTTAACTATCAAACTCTGGCATTCGTCATCAGGGCTTGAGAAGTTATTGGAAGAACTGCTTGATGAACATGAAGTCTCCGTCTTCTTAGTAACCATCGCTTTACGCTCGTTTAGTTCCCTATTGCGCTTGGCTCGTAGTGGTTTCTTCTTATGGCTCATTTCAAGGTGAGTGGTCCGAAATTCCTTTACCCCACAGCTCAAGCACTCATCATTTTATACTTAGGTCGGCCAGATTCTCGCCACCGATCCTTGTGAGTTCTTTCTTTTGTCTCTTGTAGTGTCCGCTTCTCTCTTTTCGGTACTTGTTGTACCTCTTCAGTCGGGGTTTCATTTCCGTAATCTTTAAGCCATTAGCATATATTGAGTTAGCAACTCGTTGTTGCTGCACTCAACCTTATCTTTAGATGTCTTCTTTGTCTCCTCGCTCTTGTCGACTGTCAGGGCTATGTATTTTCTCGTGCTGACTTGAGCTTCTTCTTCAGATATGTCAGCCTATGATGACTCTTCTATACGTCAAATGTCGAACTTATTAACCTTTAGTGCTGAGAAGAGTTAATCAGTTGACATCTCGTTGAATCTGACTTTCTTATGAAGAGCTACTATATAGACTTTCCAGTTAGTAGCTGGGAGCACCCATAAGACTTTAAGGTTGATCTCTCGTTGTGTGTACTTGTCCTTTCGCAGGGCTGGGATCTTATTGATGATTGTTGTGAATCTGAGTTCCATATAATTAATGGATTTTCCCTTCTTTTATTTGAAATTATCAAACTTTTAACAAGCTATCGTCAACTTATTCTTCTTGATCTCCTCAGAGCCAGTACAGAGGCTCTCTAATGCATCCCATATCTTATTTGTTGTCTCACACTTTATCAACTTCTCGATGTGAGAGTTGAGAACTTTTCCGGAGATGATATTTTTTGCCAGGTTATCAAGCTCATCCTATTTTTGCTCTTCTGACATAAAGTCAGCTCGATCTTTCAGTCTGTACTCGTA
Source organism: Salvia rosmarinus (assembly GCA_036937905.1). Classification (NCBI taxonomy): domain Eukaryota; kingdom Viridiplantae; phylum Streptophyta; class Magnoliopsida; order Lamiales; family Lamiaceae; genus Salvia; species Salvia rosmarinus. The sequence goes on along the minus strand of CM072822.1, from coordinate 54,992,097 downwards.
TGTAGGATCCTTTCCAGCTTCTGAGCTAACTTTTGTGACCTTCTCTCATATGATGATTGGCCTGTTTGTGATGACCTTCCACAGCGACAATATTAGGCAGTGAGGTAACTTTTGAGCCTAAACTTCCAGATCTCGTAAATGTCTACAGCGAACGTGGGGAGAGAGGTTGATTTGCTATAGTTAGTTTCCATCACATCAGGTATGCTGCAGTATGCAGAAAAATATTATTTGTAAGATCTATTCGAAAACAACGACCTCAGGGGAATTAGTTGTTCTTGTGAAAAACCTGCTCCGATACCAATTGATGGGTTCCTCGGGGTATGTACCGATGCATGGGGTGAGTGAGGAATACACCAGTTAGGTAAAACTTAAAACTTTTTCCTTACACAAGACTTGATCAAGCACTTGGACGAAGCTGATCGGATAATCGGTGTCAAGATCGAGGGTCGATTCGGTTAAAGAGAGTCATATATCGAGTGATATCGGTTAGCAAACCTACTAAGCTCACGAGACAAATGGTAAGTTGGATCGATAATCGATGTGCCTACGGAATGTGGTGGTTTCTGCATTTGCCTTACTAAAAACATAAACTCGCTTAAAACACTTAGTTGATATTTACTTAGTCGGTTTTTAGTTTATCTCTCAAGTATCAAATTGATACAGATAGAGTGTGTTAAATCGATGTTGTGCTGATGTGTGCTGGCGATGACTGTTCAATAATATGCAGAATAAATACGATACTGAATTAAGGAATTGGAAATAAATAACATATTAAGTTTTACGTGGTTCAGAGAGATCAACTCCTACGTCCACGGATTGATTTCTCAGCCAATTCACTAACTTTGGATTCAGTCATGTTTACGGTACAAAACTAAACCTTGATACAGAGTTAACCCATCAGATCCCGCCTTACTGCTCATCATATGCTTTCATGAGTGCTACAAAACCTCTGACGATACCTTTTAGTATAGTCGACCTAACATTTCTTCACGGTGCAAGATAACCAAGCTTTCAATTACTAATACTTCGCTGCCTACTTGCTCAAACTTCTACTTAAACGGGGTTTTTAGAGAGGTTTTCTAACAAAATATGAGTTGTCAAAGGCACAAGCGAGAGTGTCGAGGCTTAAGATATACAATGGGTAGTTGATCGTTATAATTTCTACCAAATAATGATAGTAAAAAAACAAGTATTATATCGTATCCATAGAGACTGGTAATCGAAAACACAATGAATAATTAACACATAATCTTTATTATTATCCAGGCAACTGATATCAAGGGAGGAATATTATCGAACTAGACACAAATGAAATAAGATAAACTCAAGATTGAAAGACTGACCCTAGGGATGTATTTAACCTAACCAGATTCACCAAATTAACCTATTAATCCGTTTACCAATTTAATCCAGTCAAAGATGAAAGATCACATAAGTAACCATCAATTTCATTCACGACAATTGTGGATGTAGATTACTAATTTATCTATTATCATTACGCCTCAAGGTGTAAATTAGCAACCCAAAAGCTCACAAAGAATATACTTCCCACGGATGTTCCTATCTCGCCACGACTCAAGCTTACTCAGACAGTATTCAAGATCAATTGACAATCAAACTGTTAATATTCAACTGGCAACTATGTATGCATTAAAGTTGATCGTAAATTAACACATAAGATCAAGCTCCATGAATCACAAATCTATGATGGAAGGTAAAACAGTATCAATAGATAAACCACAGAAATCTAGTCAGACATACTAAACCTAGGATCTATACTGAAATTAGCTACTCATAATTGAAATAACAAAACAAGAATTAAATAAATGAAATATAAACTGAATTGAAAAAATAGAACCGTAGGAATTCACGATGAAGAATGTAACAACTTCGATCCGTAAATAAACTGAAAGCTTGTAGGAATCTAAAGATGAAACTGGAATGAAAATAATCTAATATTATGCTATGAAATTGAAGAACAAGAATGAAAACTATGGAAACTAGGGTAAAACTGAGGTAAAACGTGGTTGGAGAGGTTGGGGGCGCCTAAGAATGCTTTGGGGTATTTGTAGATAATGGGCTTCAACCCTAATTCACGCCAAGCCGCAGCGCCTAGCGGCTGGGCTCGCGGTCGCGAGCCTGGTCGCTAGCTATGCGGCAAAACCTTTCGCGCTGTTCTCGCGGCCACCCTCACGAGCGCGAGGGTGGTCGCGAGCTTTAGTGCAGAATGCGTGACTTCGTTGTTTCGCTCCGTTCTCTCACATCCGAACTTCAAATTGCGATCCGTTTGCGCCTATGGACTCCTATCGAGATAATCGTTAACATTGTAAACTTTTCACATCCATACTTGTCATATCCATTTCATCATCTTTGGTTACTTCCTTGCCTTGTGCATTGATTATCACCTGAAAATCCTACAAAACACCAAAGAGGTACCCCAAGAGCAGTATCTTCTCAAAATGGAAAAGCATAATATCAACTATATAAACGCACTTAAACTTATCTAAATTCATCACAATATATCATTATTAAACTAGTAAAAAGTGCGTTTATCAGTAGTATCCTAAACTTAAAGAAGTATATACGAAAACCTTGAGCAGATAATTATATGTGAGCACTGCTTTACCGATAGCACATGAACTTCATTCTTCAAAATCGTTGTTTCATATACTGAAGTTTTGAGCTGGATGCTTTGGACAATATGAATGTGCAGCGTTCGATAACTTTCAAATGTTAGATTCTCGATATATTTATAGAAGATGACGAATAGTGTCAATGGAGGGAGCACCAATCACGTCCTTCTAATTATCATTTTGAATTCTTCCCATTTCAATCCTCGCTCATTTGTTAGGTCTCGTGATCATCGATGTCAGTAGCTATGTAACTTTGAAAATATATTCTGCCATGTTAGGATCCTCTCCAGATACGCTATGACATGTGGCAAGTCAAACACTCAAGACTTAAATATTTTCTTGTTTCTCCAATTGAGTTGACTCCATATGTTTTCGACGCCGACTTTAGGTCGAGTCGATGATCGCCCATCTTTATCGGCAGGCTAGACTCGATTGTTTGTCAGTTTGAGAACCTGAGTTAGCTTGATGCTTTCAGCTTGACATAGATATAGCCAGCCTTGATTTTTTATCAGCCAGCTTTGACTTCGCTTCGCTAGCTTTGACTACTTGTCACTAGCTTTGACTATAGATCAACAACTTTGATTTCCTATCGCCGATTCGACTTACGGTAGCCGACTTTGACTTAACTTCGGTGTGACTTTGACTTCTCAAAGATGGATGCTAGTTGTCAGTATGACACTTAGTCATATCCTGACTCTCTTTGTACCCAGAAGCGTCGAGTCTTCTGTCTCCGATCTTCAATCTTCAGTCTTCCGACGTCAATCTTCGGTCTTCGACTTTTCTCCAGTATCTTTGTTCATCGGTATCGATATACTTCAATCTTCAGACATCAGTTGGCCTGACTATAGTCTTCAGCACACGATCCTTCTGTTGAGCTTCTATAAGTTGCGTTGCACTGATACTACTATCAATATTGTTGGGCTTCAAGATCTTCTTGAACTCCTTGATTTTGGACCTATCCAAGTTGGTAGTTTTCTCCGAAACCAGTAACAAAACATCTAAATCCGTAACAAGTGAGCAACATTAGTTACATCAATAGGCAATTATTAGAGGTTCTGGAATCTAATCAAAAAACAATAATATATTATATATATCCACTGTCTAAACGTCTGTATAGTACACGGCATGCGTCAAATTTGCAGGAAAATATATACCATCCCATATCAATAAACTACGAAAATCAACCTGGTTGATCGTTTCAAGAGAGAGATAATATGAATTTGCCGCAGGCGTTGATGTGGAGAGGGTGTGGTGGGATTGGAATTAAAGTTGTAAGCCTTTTGACAATCAAATGAAAATATATACAGCTAATATATATCATCAGATGTGAACTGCAAGAATCTGCATAAAGCAGCTTTAGCTAAAAGCAGTGCCCAATAATTAGTGAATGATTTATCATTGTCGTTAATTTTCTAGAAAACATTTGGGGCCTAATTGATAGGAATAGGCATAATCAACAAATCCGCTTTCCAAATGCAGCTACATATCGTTATTATTTTGCTTTATGTTTGTCACGTATTAATTCTACTACTATGCTTTATAGTTCCGCCGAAGAAAGACAGAAATCCAGAAATCCATCAAGCCAGGCGTCGAATATATCTACGTTTAGCTAACTCAAAACCGTAAATACGTCGTATTAGACTAATCAAAACTTTTCTTTTTCTCGAAATAATTTTATATGAATTAAAACAATTCATTTGAAACTCATTGTAACTAATGCCTAGACAGGCATTACGGGACATGCTAAATGTTGGGTTCGGAAGAATAGGAGATACATAAAACTCTCGTGATCTGTTCGCATCGCATTTGCGGATGGACAAAAGACTATTTATTCTTAATAAAATATCATTTATCTTGAAGAAAATATCATTTGTTTTTACACTCGTAATTCAAAATATCATTTCTATCAAGAAAAGTATAATTTATACCTTGAAGGAAAGTATCATTGTTCGTGATATACTGAACTTCCGCATGTGAGAGATCACCTCTAGGAGATATAACCATAATTATATTACTTAAATTTTCATCTTACATATTTAATTCATGTTATTGTATACTTTAGCGAGTTATCACGAGGACTAAATTAAAAGACAATTCAAAATTTTATTTATAACTTTCATTTTACTTTACCCCATTTTCTTCATTAGATTATAGTATATTTGTCTTTTTGAAAATTTTTCATATATTCTTAAAGATTGGTTTTAACTTCTTTAATTTTGATTAGTTCTTTAACGAATTCAAAATGTTAGCTAATTTATGCAAGAGATTATATAGAGGAAAAGTGATGCTATCTTTTTTATTCTGGCAAATACTGAAGGTTTTAGTTTGATTTTATCTACTTCAATAGATTTGAGATGTTTGACCAAAATTATGAGTTGTAGTGCAATTTCTTGTGTTCGTTTCAAATCGTTTTATTATGGAGACATATGTTGTGGTATTGTATGAACGATGACATAACATTTTATTCGAGCTTGCTTTCGTACTTACATATTTTTGGGTCCAATATTTCGTATATCGATATATATATCTACAATTTAATTTTAGTAGGTAGCTATATAATTTTTCTAGTAAATTTATGATCTTCAATCATCGTTTAATAAATTATATTTTAATTACAATAATAACAATTTTGTCAAATATGCCAAAGATTACGCCTTAAGATGAAGTGCAAAATATTAAATATAAGAGGATCGAATAGATCCGGATCAATAGTGGTAGTTTAGTAATTAAAATCACAAAATAAATATATGTTTTGGGCCCATATTATCCTTAGTTAGAAAGTATATGTTTGATCACTAAAATCCTAGCAACAAATAATCGTAACTAATGGTGTCTATTATAGTAAGACAATAAGTAAAGTATCGTATCCTCATGGACTAGGGGTGTAATCGACTGAGCCGAGCCAAACACCATCGTACTCAAGCTTGGTTTATTTAGTATCGAGCCAAATCTTGAGCTTTATTTATCGAATATTTTGTGCCAACGAGCTTATTCGAAAACAAACTTTCCAAATTTAGATATGTATTTAGAATATTAATTAGTTTATTTTAAAAATAAATTATTTCATCCACAATAACACAATATATTTATTAATTTCTTACAACAGATAAAAATAGTTAGAGATTTAACACAATAATTAATAATTATAGAAAGAAAATAATTGTGTCTAGTTAGTATTTTTATATTTTCAAGCTAAATCGATTAATCTAACTTATTCACTAGATAACCAACCAAATACTACTATGCTCAAACTTGGTTTGTTTAGCTAATGAAATTTACTAAATAAACTCTAATGAAATTTAATCGAAGGCTCCGAATATCTCACTTAATAATTTGCTCATTTACTGACCCTATCAAGGACTCGATATCATGAAAAGACAAGAATTATAACAACAATGTATCATAATTATCCAAGCAAATAAATAGTGTGGGAAGATTTGATAAAACCGAGAAAATACAAGATAAAAGCAAAATAAAAGGATCGGAAGAAACAAAAGATAAAGAAACTAATCCTAGGGAATATAATAATTATAATGAAAATCACACAATCAATCTATAGCCCTATTAACCACAATTAAGTTAATTCAGATGAAGATTCACATAAATAATACAATCTTCTAGATCGACAACATGTAATAATAGATTAAAGAGAGACGCCTTACATGCCGGTATGCACAGAAAGATAGGAGACAAAATTGGGAGACCTAGCACCCAGAACTCCCCATACCAATCCTGTTTGTACAGAGCATTCCCAATGGAAATTATTTGTGGAGACCAAGGACAACAGAACGCGAAAGAATCCACGAACAAGCTCCCTCGCCTCACCGCCAGCCGACGCTAGAGCATCACCGAGCGGTGAGCACCTGTGACACCAAGGCACTTGCCAAACCTCCAGCTATCGCCCGTCATTCGAATAACGAAGCAAGAACTGTGAATGAAGCACATAATGGTAGCTAATTCACCCGAGGATGAGGAAGTCAAACCCTATAAGGAAAAAATCAACCACTTTGGATATAACGAAATAAGAACGAGCGAAGAAGGAAAGAAGCATCCATCCGATTCAGGAAAGACCTAGAGAAAGAAAAAATCATACATAGATGGCCATGAAGGAAAGATAGAAAATGAAGAGGTATTTATAGTTGGAAAAAGTAAGTCCAAGATGTAACAGGCTCCTCAAAAGTGAAAAAGTAACCGACGATCCATTAATAGCACTCGACGGATTCGAACTATCATCTCGCAAAATAAGATACACCAAATATTTGGTATAGAATGAAATCTTTACATGTAGATAAGAAAAGATCCACAAAAGTAAAGGAAGATTAGGAAAATCGGTTAATATGGAAAATAAAGATTTGTTCGTAAAAGACGACTCATCAAACCGAAGAAGATTGTGAAATAGAAGAAAACAAAGTCTTTCGATTCCATAAGTTTTGATTACGAACAAAAAATCAAAGGAGGCACAACTCCTTCAACATCAACATCGATCTATCTGCCATGAGGTCCGCCCAGAGTCACCTGCTTGAACGCCTGCATTCCAAGCCATCTACTCCAAATAGAGACGCACCTTAGAGTTGGCAGAGGAATACGCTCTAGCCATCTTCCTTACTTCCTTTGTAGAAGTATTAGAAGTGTCAAACGTGGAGATCAACAAGATAGTAGGAAATGTCCGGAAGATGAATGTGGTGACGATGAAATAGATCCAGAGCATCAAGGGCTCCTCCACAAAAGACCGAGCAGCTTTCCGCACGGGTTACAAACCATTAGGGAAGTCTTGAGCCGAGATTCATCGGTTTGGAAGCCAGGAGAGGAAGGAGTATCCAGATTGATGGCATCTATTTGGTCATCCATCCACTCGCCAAGAGCTCCTAAAAGCTCCCTGTAGCCCTCGAGTATCCTCTATAGCATAACCTCAAAATGATATATCGATGAGACATCTAGGATAGGAAGGCAGGAGTGGAGGTAAGCTTCCATCATGTCCGTCTCAAGGATTTGAAGAAAGTGTTGTCCAACAAGAGTCGCTAGGATCTGTTATAGAATTTGATGTTAAGTGCCTAACCATGACACTACCTTCCTCTTGATCTTGCTAAAGAGCATTGGATAAAACAACACACGGAGCTAAGTCATGGTATGCCTTGCACTTTTCTAAAGAAGCAGATGCTCTCGGACTAGGGTTTCGATAGGTATGCACATCTGCCTCCGAATCAACAAGACGTTTCTCTAACTATGCAATTAAGTCCATTTCAGATAGGGTATGCACATCTTTAGCCTCCAACTCCCAAAAGTAGCTTCGATGCCTTTCACGAGAGGCTCATCTCCTACTAGTAGTTAGACAACAAGCGTGATCTTCTTGGACACCCAAGATGACATAAAATAGATAAGATAGTAAGGAATAAACATGTGAAAAAAAATCCATATGACCTTTACGCTAAGCGAGATGGCTATAGAAGATATCCGATATAACCAAACCGAAGAGAAAGCGCAACTTATACCGCCCCAAAAGTCTCGAGACTAAAACTTGATTCATTGATAAAATCAAACCGCCGCACACCTATCTATTAAATAATTGTCTACTCTTACCAAAATAGAAACCCTAAATACTAAAATTAGAAACATAACACAATAACTAGAATTAAAACTCGAACAAGAATATCTCACCACGAACAAGGCTCAAGCCCGTCCGTCGCCTTGTAAACCAACAGAGGCCTCGGCCTCCTCGCCTCCTCCTCCTCGACGCCGCCACGCCGCTCCCGTTCTCTATCAACTCCATCATCCTTCAAACAACCTTGTCCTCAAGGTTGAAGTCCGAAATCGCTCAAAACCGACTTTGCTAATCCAAGTAGCCTCATCAACCGATCGCCCACCCACTTAACCAACAGCTTGTTCCTTATCCTCCCTTTCTCATGACCATTCCGCCAAGCTAGCACCTCTCGAGCTCAAACACCGCCCCACCGGCAATTCCAAACTCGCGGTAACTCCGCCTCCACGGGATGGTCGCCCACCACGCCGTGGTTGTGACACATGAAACACGGGTGTATGCGGCTCGTGGGTGGCAAGGACAGCCTGACGCCGTGGCACCCACGCTACTCAACCAAAACGGCCCAGAAACTTGGGTGACACTTATGGCGAGGCCGACGAAAGTCAGATTGTCGACGAGGCCGAACCTTCGTAAACACCTTATCCCCAACCCGAAGACCACCTCCCGACGATGTTTGTTAGCCCGCCTAACCATGCTCTGCTGCGTTTTCTCCAAATTAATCTTCGACGCACCATCATGGCATCCCGACTACCTAGAACGCCGGCGCAGCAGCCACCCTACTCTCACCGGCAAAATCGCGGATGGTGGGAGGTGCCCGCCCGTACACAATCTCAAGGGGTAACCCGGCAGCCGCCTCAAAAGCGATGTACCAAGATCTCGCCCATGGAAGCCACCAGAACCACCGCTCGTTGTTCACAAGTAAACAACGCAAATAGGTCTCCACCACCGATTCAAGACTTCCGTTGACCATCCGCTACGGATGATAAGCGAATCAACTTCACCGTGTTCCGGATAACGCGAATAACTCTTTCCAAAAGGCATCGACAAACAAGGAGTCACGATCACGACAATCGACCGCTGAATCCCATGCGGTTGCACTACTTCCTCGCAAACACTTACGCGAACGCGCCGTAAAGCGGTTTAAGTGCTAAAAGTGCCTGCATTGACAAGCGGTCCACCACCACCAGAACTGGCTGTACCCTTCGACTTGGGCAAGCAGTGATGAAATCCATAGAAATGTCCTCCCAAATCAGATCCGAATGGGCAAGGTCAGTAGCAGCCCAAGCAGAGACATCGCCTCGTGATTGCCTTGGCAAACCAAGCATCGGGCGATATAACTCGCACTCGTGAACATACCTCTCCAATACACATTCAGCGCCAATCTCCTATAGGTGCGATACGCACCTGCATGTCCCCGGTCGGTGTATCATGGAATTCCTCTAACAGGCGAGGAATCCACTTGGAATCGGAGGCCAAGACCAAGCGTCCCTTAAAGAACAATCGGCCCCCTCTCAACTCAAATCCCGGTTTACTAGTGGGTTTCGTGTCCAAAGCCTGCACAATGCCCCGTACAAACTCATCCCGTTGTTGTTCTTCCCCCACATCAGCCAATCCCAACCACTCCGGGCCACTGATCGCAGCCAATGAGGCCTCTCCCCCCCTTCTTGAAAGGGCATCCGCCGCGGCATTTGAGATGCCTGTTTTATATTCAATCACAAAATCGTACCCCAATAACTTTGCCACCCAAACCTGCTGCGATGGCGTCGCTATGACCGAGTGAGAGATGTTTGAGGTCATGTGATCGGTCACACCACAAACCGCCGTCCAATCAGGTATGGCCGCCAATGTTGTACTGCTAAGGCCAACCCCATCATTTCTCGCTCATAGGCTGACTTGGAGAGGGTGCGGTCAGCCAAAGACTTGCTGAAATACGCTATGGCCCGCCGCTCCTGCATGAGCACCGCCCGATGCCGGCGGTACCGACGATCACACTCCACCACAAATTGGCGATCAACCGAGGCATAGCTAACACGGAGCCTCGCTAACGCTTCTTAAGGCGTTGAACGCCTCGGCCTCTAAAGGCCATTCAAACCGAATCGAGCTTTTTCTTTAAAAGGGCCGTGAGTGGCGAGCAACAAGGCCATACCCCTCACAAACCTCCTATAATACCTGTTAGCCCCCAGAATCCCGGACCTCCGCGGACCGAACAGGCTGCGGCGTCCCACTACAAAGACCGACTTTTGTCGGGTCCATCGCTACCCGCCAGCGAAATAATATGTCCCAAGTATTCAACCTGAGACATCCGAATGCACACTTCTTCCTATTAGCTCAAACCGATTTCTCGCCAAGTGTCATAAAACCAAACTCAATCGCTGCTCGGTGGTCCTCCCAAGATCGTCAGACACCGTAATATCATCAAAACCAATACGAACTTCCGCAAGTACGTCAAACAAGTCATTCATGGCAGATTGAAATGTAGCTGGGTATTCACAATCCGAAGGCATTACCAGAATTATAATGCCGCTATGCGTCCTAAACGCTGCCTTATGGATGTCGGGACCAGCCACCCTCATTTGGTGATAACCGAGCGTAAATCTATTTTGAGAACACAATCATACCGCCAATTCATCCAAAGATCTCTCGAATCAAGGGATCGATATTTGTCCGCACTGTGGACTTATTGAGCTCCCGATAGTCCACACAAAATCTCCAATCGTTATCCTTCTTTAACTAATAGTACGGCTCGAGAAAGGACTCGAACTTGGCCGATAATGCCCGCCGCAACATGTCTTCTACCAACCGCTCAATCTCATCTTTCTCGCAAGAGGTCCGATCCGTAAGGTCGAATCGACACCGGCTTTGCCCCGGGCCAACTCTATCCCGTGGTCCGTTCGACGAGGGGTAGCCTTGCGGCTCCTCAAAACCCCGCATGCTGCCCGAGGACATCATCCAACTTCCTACCGTGGCCTCGAGATAGTTTCGTGGGTTCGTGGTCAAGAACAATCGCCCAAAATTCAACCTCGGTCTTGATCAGTGCGAAGGCTCACCAAGTTTCGACACATTGCGGATCCCCTTAACTCCACTCGATCCCCATTCCACTCAAAATTCATAGTCAAAGTCTCCCAATTAGTGAATCTTCTCCCAACGTGGCAAGCCACGCAACTCCCGTAATTATATCAACGCCACCCAAGGCAAACACATAACAATCGCTTTAATAGCACATCCCGCAACGAGATAGGTAGTTGTCTCGCATACTCCTTCCGATTTCGCCGATGTCCGCCCCAACCGCACCTTTCGACCGCCTGCCTTATCCGGTTTGGTCGTAGTATGGAAACCAAAGATGAAGAAATAAAGTTGTGGCTAGCCCCACTATCGATCAAGATTGTCACCAGACACCTTCCACCACGCCTCGCAGCCTCATAGTACGAGGGTGAATATTCCAACCATAGAATAGGTGGAAAATCTCCACCTTCTTCTTCTCGAACCCCCGATCCTCCCGAACTTCCTCCTCGCCCCAGAACCTCGCAATACTCATACTGTTGAGATCCAACCTCGCCCTCCTCGCCTACCATCACCCTCAATTGCTTGAAAGGGCCATGTCCGGGTGTAAAGGGCTTCTTACACCTAAAACACAATCCTTTCGCCCTAAGATCCTCTAACACTTTTGGAAGCCGAGTGAACTGGAACGGGCAGGCTGGACTGCCCGGACAGCCCCGAATTTGTCCCCGAGGACCGCCCTTGCCGCCTTAGAAAAATGCCGCCGACCCATAGATAGTGCCGCTCGCTGTGTTAGTCCCCTAGCGCCTCGAAAAATTTCAACGATCCTCAACCACCAAGGTCAGACTCCCTCGCCCTCCATTCGAAAGGATGATTGTCTCGATATCCTGGCTAACTCCATTGCTGTCTCCAAATCATTCGGGCGAAGCAACCGTAATGAGCCCGAATCGGACCCTTCAACCCGCTCATAAAATACCCCAAATAATGTGCATCCGACAGCCACCGAACTCGACTCGCCAATTGACAAACAACGATATGTAATCCTCCACGCTCTGTTTGTTCGACCGACACCGTCAACCTTCCGCCTTAAAGCGGGTGTCAAACCGTGCTACCATCGCTGGGTGAACTCATCCCACGACATTCTTCGCTTCCTCGCTCAACCACGCCAACCAATACAAGGCAGCCCGTCCATGGCAACCACGGCTGCTGCGATCTTCCTTTCGTGCGAGTACCATGTATCTCAATTGCCGCCGTCCTTGCTATCCATCCAATCGGTCTTCCTTCAAACGTCGGCAACGGTGCTATGCCCTTCGCGCTGGTCGTCCGCGGATGGAGTCTCCGTGTCTCCATGCGTCGATCTCGGCGAATGCTCCTCCGTCGATGACCGCAGATCACCTTCGACCGCTGCTAAGGACTCGCGATCTCGGCCGATTCTTGTTACTACGGTCTCGTCCTTGTCATATCTCGCCTGATCGGCCTCCAATTTGTCCATTCGGTCGCTGTTGATCTCGCTATTCCAAGCGGAACGGGATCCGCAGGTCGGACCAATTGATATAACCGTAAACCGAAGAGAAATCGCAACTTGCTTGCTGCCCAAAAGTCTCGCATTAAAACTTGATTCATTGATAAAATCAAACCGCCAGACACCTATCTATTAAATACCTATCTACTCTTACCAAAATAGAAACCCTAAATACTAAAATTAGAAACATAACACAATAACTAGAATTAAAACTCGAACAAGAATATCTCGACCCAACAACAGTGGCTCAAGCCCGTCCCCGTCTTCGTAAACCAACGAGGCCTCGGCCCTCCTCCTCCTCCTCCTCGACGCCGCCACGCCCGCCCCTGCTCTCTATCAATATCATGGGTCGATCGATAGAATATTAGGCTACGCTAACCACATCCGCCTTAGTACCAAATACCCCAAGAGTTCACTACATCGCTTATGCATCGATCCATCAGGTTCCCGTGAAAGTGGATAGAAATTGCCAAAGCGAGATGGCCATGTCTTTATAGGAGACTTGTCTTTCCGGAAGAACCAGCTTCCGGTGGGATCAAAGTTGAGGGCTTATGAATAACTATCCCTTCGCCACCGGCGCGACGAAGCAAGATGTGTAAGACACTTCTACAAACCTCGTCAAATGTTTGAAGGGCCAATCGGTCCCATAGGAATACCAAAGTCAAGTCCCTCTACCATTCCTCCTCCCGATTGTCGATGGTCAGAGTCCCGATGGGCTCGGATCCATGCCGAGGATTAGATGTAGTATCTGACTAGGTTAGTAATCTCCACCTCCGAGCCAAGGTGTTTGGAAATAGATCAGCAGAATCTCGGGGAAAAAAGAGGTAGAGAAGATAAAGGTAGCCTTAGAAGCCGGAGCCCTATAGGTGTTGGCATGAGTATTTCCTCCAAGTTGGTGGCTCATCAAATTGACGACAAGCCGATAGATGCTCGCCAAGTAATATCTGCGAGAACAAGAATAAGCCGATAAGTTTAAATTCTATAGAGATAATAGTAATATATGCGGAAGAGTTACCCATATCGCCTTCCACTCATGGCCGATAAATAATCCATAATAGATTAGGACATTCTAATCGAGCATTATTTTGGCCGAAGGTCATGGTCATGGCGAATTCTCCATGGATCTCCATCAAAACCTTTAGGTCATCAGGCGTTATTACGTCAAGACTTGGCATCTTAACACCTAACGGTCGGGCCCGCACTCACACTCTCCACTAGGCGGGTCTCATCGCCTACAAGGGTGATGAAAAATACTTGATTGATCCAATCCTTTTCTAAACTAGGATCTTTGCCGATAGATGGACGATGCGGTATGTTTTTTGTAAAATAATAAAACATACCACAAACATAAACATTGTGGGTAAGGAAAAGATACGAGAAGTATCAAAGATTGCATATTCCCAAAGGATAATATGGAAGAAGAGAGCTTTTCAAATAGAATAAGGATACGGTTGGTTCAATGGAATATTATAAAGCATGGATACTTCCACTAGAAAAATGTAAGGAAACGAATACCGCCTTTGACTTGATGAAGCTAGAAGGTCATGGTGGGAGGATCGGACGCCAATGACTATCATTATGTGCGGGGATGAAAAACGAAACCAAGACGAGAATGAAGAGTTTTCAATAATTCATTGAATTTCTTACCACGCACGGAAGAAGCTTTAAATTTTATTTTCATTAGTCATAAGATCAAGATTGTTAAAGGGTTTATGATTTGCTTGTTAAAAGAAAATATATCTACTACCGTAACATGTTAATGGAAGAAGAAGAAGAAGAAGAAGAAGAAGAAGAAGAAGAAGAAGAAGAAGAAGAAGAAGAAGAAGAAGAAAAGGACCCGGACATAAAATACCTAGAAGGTGTTCGAAAGAAGACAAATATCTCCAAGGCAGGCACAAAATGAACTTCACGCGAAAATAAAGGGTGAAGTTCTAAGAAAATGACGTAAGTGAAAAAATTGAAATTAAATAAGATGGCTTCTTAGGAGATCCTATAACAACCCCTTTGAAAAATAGAGGTTCAGATCATGGGAGGACAAACATTTTCAAAATCAAGGGACAAGATCAAAAAATAGTTGAAAAGTTGACGAAACATCGGAAGAGCGAGCTCACTTTTCGAAAAAGCTACTAAAAGTGCACCACTAATGTAATGCATGACGAGAATGAAAGGAGATGTAATATCGGATTCGCCTTCTAGATTTAGCACCAAATATAATCTACTCCGACGTAAAGCTTTTGATAGACAAATCTCGTAATCGGGGAGGCGGTTGTTATGGAATAAATATCGGCTATGCTAATTCATCAAAAAGTACATGTGGACCACCCACATGTATCATATCATGACACATAAACGCATGAGTAAGCACAACAAGCCAAGGATACATGCAAGTTGCACCCATAGGCCCATTCTATATGATCAAAATGCTCATTTCGAGTAGAAACAACATCTATGTACTAGTGAATTATAAGCGCAAGGACTCATATCTACGGATACGAAATGACTCTTGCATCTGGATCTTCATGAAATATACGGTGTAGGACTCGAGGATCCGTATATATCCTATTCCTATAAGATTTTGGATCACCTTACTTCAAGCCATATAACATCTATAAATACCTCATCATTCAAGGTTCAAGTAAACAATCTTAAGCGGCCAAAAGCCTAGCATAATATATTCTTGACTTAAGCGTCGGAGTGTCACAGGAGACTCCTCCGGCTCTATTTTGGTTGGGTTGGCCCAATTACGGCATATCCCGATGGTTTAACGAGATAGTCCGCCACACGCTCATGACCATTATTCAAGAATTACCACCGGTACATCATCTACTAGATTTACAAGTTGAATCTATCACTACCGATAATAGATTACTAGTTAAATCTATAGGGCATACATAACTATTGCAGCAATGTTGATTAAAGATGAGTGAGAAAGCAAACCTGCGAACAAGGTTTGAGCTTGTTCTTTGTAGTAGATATCACTATTATAAGAAGTTTTTTTGATTTACAGTAGAAGAAAATTAGGGAGATGAGAGAAAAATTTACCGGACTGGTATCTCGGAGGATAAATTGCAGCAAGGTAAGAATAGAAAGGATTCCAGATGAAAGATTTAAAAGGATTGATGTCGTAAAATGAAGGGTTACGTGGAAGTTGCTGCATTCTTTCATTTTTAAATGTAATCGAGCTCAATTAACTTGTCATTATTATTAACCATTCAAATAACTACCGCTGGAGGGGAATATGGCCTTTTACCACCTTAACTAGCTCAAAAATCAAATGTTAAAGAGCTCAATAGATTTTATTTATATGCCCATTCGTTTACCTTACATAATTAAGACCCAAACTCTAAACTAAATAAAAAAACATAATTATTAAATCAAGTTCACCATCTTAAATTTTCATAAGAAACTACTATCCCAAGTGTAAACATAATTCACATAGCTGTATCTAATTTAGTATACAAAGTGTAAAAATCTACAATATTGAATTTTATATACAAAATCTTAGAAATTTTATTTTCTTGGAATTAAGTAAAATTCCTTTACCTTATTCACGCTTGAATCGACTTGAATTCTTAGATCCAAAATTTTCTTGAAATAATACTTAAAAGTTCGGTATATTACCAAAAGAGTGCCAAAGTACTTCTCATATTTAATATTTCCAATATATCAAAGGTCTACCTTACAATAGAATGAAATATCCGACATACTACTTTCTTGTAAAAAGTATAACCGTAGGGAAATTTGATTTTCACCGTCTCTCGAGGATCTATCTTAGATGTTTAATTTACCATACATTGATTATATCCCTAGCATGCACCTATATAATTAATTGCAACACGTTGGTGTTTTCTCGTGTTCACCTTCGAATTTGTCGGACAAAGAATCAGATCAAGACACGGGCTTTGATCTTCTGGACTGTATCCCGTTCTCCAAAACTCCAATGCTGAGTCAGAGCAATCTATGGAGAGTGCTGCAAAAAATCGTCTTCTTTCTCACACTTGGAAATCTCGAAAATCACAATGTTCTCAATATAATTTTCGAAAATCTCTTAGCATTAGGATCCACTAATTTTCTCTCACCTTATATTTATAATGCAACCCTAGGATCCTTTGGGATAGGATCTCTGCATATCTAATAAATATAATAATATATTTTCAGATAGAGATGATCAGAACAGAGTCCCAATGGGACTCTTTATGAGGTGGATGATTTTTAGTGCAGCTCCAAGCCTTAATGGGCCAGCCCAGAGATCAAATGCAAGTAATAAAGATGAGCCTCAAATAAATTAATTATCTTATGTTCAGCCGAGAACATAAATTAATTCATAAATATTTATTCATGCCACTAGAGAATAAATGCTGACTTACCCCTTTATTTCTGAAGTTGAGTCGGGCTTGCCCTTAGACTTCACGAATCCCCGTATGTAAGATATTGCACGTACATTAATTATTTATAGCGTTCTGACTGCTTAAAATAATTAATCTCTTTAATTCCTTAAGTAGTACCACTCAATCATATTATTATACTTGAGATAACTCAACCTGCAGGGTTTAGTACAATAAACCTTTTGAGCTTCTTAAGGGAACGTCATCATCCTAAATGGATACGGTGACTCGATACATGTAACTAGCATGACATACAAGCACTCTCACCACCCAAGATCACGGAGAATATTAGGTTATCTCATGTAACCCTCACCCATAACAAGTCAGTGATGGTCGAGAACTCATACTCATCTAAAACCTTATCGAGGTTTAGATCAGCGATAAAGTCACCGAGATCTAGGTTCTTCATGTCGGTCGAGATAGAAGAACTCATCTCCTTGTGATCCATCAATACGTCAAAGACGTACCAGTATAGACAAGCAACCAAGTCAAGTCACTTCTTATCTATACCGCAGCATATACCGATAACTCGTCCTCAAGTTATCTCAATCTGTGATCCTTTTTATATCTCATTAAGCTTGACCAATCATACAGACTTATGTGATCTTCTACACACTGTATGATCTAACATATATATGAGATAAATGGACATACATATGCAATCAATTAACAATTCGAGATAGGAGATTGTAATAGTGGTAACGAGAAACATTGTATACAAGCTCAACCAAAGCGCTTCAAGTATACAAATCAACAATCTCCCACTTATACTAAAGCAAACTTTTAATATACAATGTGTCTCACTACTAGCTATTACAAGCGACACCATCACTTTGCTTCTCCCACTTCTAGAAAGTTTCATTTCTAAGTGGGGCCGTCTTCTTAATCCAAGTCCTCGAACATGCTCGTCAGTAGACTTTTACGGCAGTTCTTCGTGAATGGATCAGCTAGGTTATCCATGATACCAATCTTCTCAATCAAGACATCTCCTCGCCTAACGATTTCTCGTATGACATGGTGTTTCTCTCTATGTGTTTGGTCGCCTTATGGGTCCTTGGTTCCTTCGAGTTTGCCACATCGCACTGAGTTATCACAAGACACTATGATACCATTGGGTAAACAAGGTACCACATCTAGATCCATGAGGTAGTTCTTGAACCATACCGCCTCCTTGCAGACCTCAAGCGGCTACATATTGATTCCATGGTAGAGTCCGCAATGCATCGTTACTTTGCACTCCGTCGATATCGGCTCCTCCTCCCAAGGTAAACACATAGCCCGAGGTAGATTTTTTCTCATCACGGTCAACTTGGAAATCCGAGTCTGAATAACCCAAAGGCATTAGACTATCTTCTTGGTAAACTAGCCTATAATCTCGAGTCATTTTCAAGAACTTGAGTATATGCTTTACCATAGTCCAATGTGCTTGTCCAGGGTTAGACTGATATCTAGCTACTATGCCTACTGCATAGCAGATATCGGGTCTCGTTCATAGCATTGCATACATGAGACTTCCTATAGTGGAAGCGTAAGGAACTTGTCCCATTTTCTCTATCTCCTTTGCAGTCATTGGTGACTTCTCCTTAGATAAAGGAATACCATGTCTGAAGGGAAGCAATCCCTTTGTGACGGTCTGCATGCTAAAACGAGTAATCACAGTATCAATGTAAGGCGCCGAGATAAGCTCACATTTTCTCTTGCGATCTCGATAAACCTTGATCCCAAGAATGTACTGCGCATCTCCTAAGTCTTTCATTTGAAATTGATCGGATAACCAACTCTTTACATCGATAATGACTTCACGTTGTTGCCAGTAGAAGGATGTCATCTACGTAAAGTGCAAGAAATACCACGCCACCGTTGACATCAAACGATACACACAACTCGCTAGAAAGCGGGTAAATCCATGGGACTTTAGCATCTCGTCAAAGCGTAAGTTCCATGATCGGGAAGCTTGCTTAAGCTAATAAATGGACTTAAGCTTCCATACTAGATGCTCTTCACCCTTCACGGATAACCTTCGGTAGTCGCATATAGACGTCTCTACCTTTTTCAAGGTAACCGCTTAGAAAAGCGGTTTCATATATATTTGCCAAACCTCAAGGTTGGTGAAGCGCTATTAGAGTCGGCAAAGTAGCGGGCCCGACCGACCGACCCCATGCCCATCGGGCTTTTAAATTTTTCGAGCCGGGTCGGGTCAGATCGGGCCTTAAAATATGAAGCCCAAACCAACCCTGAGCGAACTTTCGGGCGGGTAGGCCTTTTTTAGATAGTTTTTTAATTTTTTTAATATATAAAATTAATATTTTAAATTAAAAATTAATTAATTAATTAAGATCTCATAACTCCTTAACTTAAATAAAGAATCATTGATGAGAATATTTTGAGCTTACTTATTCTTATGATAATGCTTCTTGTAAATCTTGACCTATTTATGTATTCATACGATGATGTTGTAATGCAGTATAATTTTAATTCTTTAATTTAAGGAGAAAAATTTAGTAATTACAAATCAAAGATAAATGATATTATTAAATGTCAATCCCACTTATACGTATAAAATAATCAAGAAAATAAATTAATTATACAATATATATTTAAGATCAATGATTCAAAATAGATTTTACATACTATAAGGTTATTATTTTTCCAATTTAATTTCACGACCAATTATGTGAATTAGTAAGAAAATTATTACTATAAAAATTAATAAATATATAAAATATAATTAATATTATTAAAAAATTGTAGATATGTATATTAAATTATATTATAAATATATATATTTAATAGAAATCAAAGACTTTTTAGCCCCGGCTTTTTAGCCCGGTCCTGAGCCTGTGGTTTTTTCGAGCGGGCTTTTAGGTGGGTTTTCGGCCTTTAATTTTTAGCCCAAACCCGGGTACCAGGCGGGCTTCTGGGCGGGTTCATTTGCGGCTCTAGTCGCTATGGTGGAAGAATTCGATGGACTTGAGCATTGATCTGATAAAACTGCTATGCCCTCAACTGAAAGTGTACCATTTCGCCACAAGCCACGGCCTTAAAAGCGAAACCTCTCCATCCGAATCTCTTCTCTTGTATACCCACTTACTACCTATGGCTTTCTTGCCATCCGGTAGAGTGTTTTCTCAGATACATCCATAGCCGTTATGGACTCGATTTCACGATCCGTAGTTATGTGCCATGATCTTACATCCGTGTCTCAGATCTGTCTTTATCGCCTCATTTGTATGTCCATGGGTCGATTCTGACCGCTGCGTTTCCTCGACTAAATCCGAAGATTCGCCCATTAACATAAATCGCTTGGGTTGACGAACAACCTCCCACTCTGACGACGAGGTCTTGGCGCACAATGGCGGTGGGTGAAGTAACATGTGGTTCTCTATCTTGCACAACTTGTTGGGTAGAAGCCACTTGTACGGTCGGTATCTTTAGTGGAACTCGACCTACTTCAATTTCTTGAAGTATCTGATGTTGTTCCCTCCCACTAGACACAACATCTCGTACCTTTGGCCTAATCGGTGGCGGAATACGATCATCTTCTGATTTTTGAAGTATGATTGCAACTTTGGATTTGTGGTTTTTCATGTAGTCCTCTTCTAAGAATCGGGCGTTAGCGCTAATAACGACCTTCTGATCCTTAGGACTATAGAAATAACCACCTTCCGTTCTTCTAGGATAACCAATAAATAGCCTTGCTTCAGATCGGGCCTCCAACTTATCAGCTTCCTTGTTCAGCACATGTGCTTGACTGCCCATATCCTTATATGGCTTAAACTAGGCTTCCGCCCAAACCATAACTCGAAAGGGGTTTTATCAACTGATTTGGACGGTACTAGATTGAGCAAATACACCGCTGTTTCTAAGGCATACCCCTAGAACTAAATAGGCAATGTTGCATAACTCATCATTGATCTAACCATCTCTAAGAGAGTCTTATTTCTTCGCTCTGACACACCATTTGTTGTGGTGTGCCCGATGTAGTGAGCTGAGAGGTAATCCCACACTGCACCAAATAGTCCATGAACTCGTTACTGAGGTATTTGCCACCTCGATCAGACCGCATTGACTTGATACTCTTACCTAGCTTCGTCTCCACTTCCGCCTTAAATTCTTTGAATTTCTCAAAGCATTCAGACTTGCAATGAAGCAGGTATACGTATCCGTACCTTGAGTAATCGTCAATGAAAGTGACAAAATACCCGTACCCTCCACGAGCTTGTGTGGATATTGGTTCACGCAGGTCAGAATGGACTAGCTCCAACACTTCTTTGGCTCTATACCTCTTCGCTTTGAAGGGTTAGGTTGACATCTTTCCTTCTATATAAGATTCGCAGAGTGGGAACGGAGTAACTGTAATTTCACCCAATGCTCCATTCTTAGCCAGTCTTTGGTTCCTATTTATATTGATGTGACCTAATCTAAGATGCCAAAGCAATGTGGTGTCATCTAGCGAAGAAAACTTTCTCTTCTTAAGGTTTGATGTAGATGCAACATGATTAAATGTATTATGTTTGGCAGAAATAGTATAAAGTGAATTATATAAAGTGCCACCACAGATAACTTTATCATTTCTTATGATAGAAACACTACTATCAAAAACAACAGAATATCCATGTGCAAATAGTTTGGAAACCGAAATAAGGTTTTGCCGAAATAAGGTTTCGTCGAAATTTCGGCACATATAAAACGTCTTTTAATACTAAAATTGTCCTATCAAAACATAAAGAAATGTCTCCGACTGCAACGACCTTTACTTTCGCCGTGTTTTCCACGGAGATCGCTATCTCGTCATCAAACAGCTCCCTTGTCCGCAGGAACCCTTGCAAGGTATAACAAACATGATCAGTCGCACCCATATCTACTATCCATGAATGAGTAGAACAAGTCGCTAAACATATTTCTGTTAATAAAGCAAATGACGTACCTTGAGCCTTGAGCATGGGGCACTTAGCCTTCCAATACCCAGTCTTTCCGCACTTGAAGCACCTGCCCCCTTCCTTTCGCTTTTTCAAGCATTCGGTGGCCACCATGTTCTTGCTCCCACTAGCTTCCTTACCTCTACCTCCTTTGGCACCCCTTTTTTCTTCTTCCATTTTTCAATGGAAAATTTGGGCCCTTAGATGTGTTAGCAAGGGCATGTGCTCATTTTCCAATGACACCTTCTGCGGCCACGAGATCATTTAGCAACTGACTAAGTGTATACTCGGTCTTGCTCATGATCGCGTTCACACGAAAGTTCTCAAAAACTTGGGCAGTGTGTTAAGGATGATATCGACCTTGGATTCACCGTCGATACCTCCTCCCAACTGATCTAGACTATCCATAAGATGAAACATGTGGGAGATATGTTCATGGACCGAACTT
The DNA here is from genome assembly GCA_036937905.1 of Salvia rosmarinus. Taxonomy (NCBI): domain Eukaryota; kingdom Viridiplantae; phylum Streptophyta; class Magnoliopsida; order Lamiales; family Lamiaceae; genus Salvia; species Salvia rosmarinus. Next base: position 54,969,657 of record CM072822.1, on the reverse strand, counting down.
CCTTCTTCCATCCTGCACACCAAGATTTCTCTCATTGTGTGGAAGCGGATTGTCGATCCAATTGTCGAACTTACTCTCGAGACTTGACCATATTTTAGTTGCATCTACCATCGGTGATCTTTGCGGTGCAAGCCTTTGGATATAGTAGTCATCGTATAGCATTTGGCCATATTGTTTGACTTATGCCAAAGTCGCTTGACTCTTGCTCGCTTAAATCGATCGTCGACGCAGGGCATCGGGTTTGAGAGTAGTGAGAACAAACATATGTTCTTCTGCGATAAGAACTTATTCCATGTTTCGTTTCCACTCGATAAAATTTGGACCGGATAGAGAATTTTGTGCGAGCATATTGATAATCGGTGTAAGAGACATATCTGAAAAGTAATGTAAAAACATAAGCATACGATTGCACATAATTTGTAACAATAATATTGTAACCTTTTCATAAAACAATATTAATTGAAACCTCTAATCGCCCAAGGAATCCCACATGCATGCCACGCGTGTGGACGTTTACAAATGAACCCCTCGACCAGACTAAAACATACCTTTTAGTCGTTTAATTTCAATCCATGTCAACTTATCCTTATGAAAAATGAAATTAATGATAGGACCTTACTAGACCACATCACTATTGCAAGAAGGGACTTCAAGGGAAGTTGTACTTGAGGTGATGCCTAAGCAATGACCATAATTTTGACAGCAGAAAATGAATTCTTAGAATTGGCATATGATAAACGCGCTTTTTACACGTTTATAGTTGATATTTGAAGATGAGTTTAGCTCGTTTAATGTGCGTTTATGTATCGATTCTTAATGTTTTATCTTTTCTAGAAGATCTCGCTCTTGGGGTTTCTCTTTGGTGTTTTGTAGGCTTTTCGGTGATAATCGAGGCATAAGGCAAAGATGTAACCAAAGATGATTAAATGGATATGAAAAATATGGATGTGAAAAGTTTACAATGTTAAAGATCATCTCGATAGGAGTCCATAGGCGCAAGCGGATCGCAATTCGAGTTCGGACGCGAGAGCGGAGCAACGGTGAAGTCGCGGGGAGCCGGCAAGCGAGCTCATGGCCGCGAGCCGTCGCGAGATCGCCCAAAACGCCAGAACCTCGCGACCGCTGCTCATGACATGAGCCCGCCGCGAGGCGGCGGAACCCAAAGTGGGGTTTCAGCCTAATCTATAAATAGACTTCACCCCTCGCCCCAACGAACCCCGTAGCGATTTTGCGTTTTCTCGGTTTTTATCATTTTCATTTATTTTCGCTTTAGCTTTGATTTAGATTAGTTCTAGCAATAGTTATCCATCCTTTCACATTAGTTCTTCGCATTGGTGACGATTTATACGATTTCGTCCGAAGGAATTCCGTCTTTCCGTTTTCCATTGGATTTGGATCTGAACCCAACCATTGTTCTTCGGGCGCTTCCCTACGGGTTTTATCAATTTAATTTCCGTTTTATGGTTAAATCGTATTTCATTCCGTTTATTATGTCGGCTAGTTTTCCGTTCTAATCCTAGGGTTTGCATGATTTGATCTATATGTTGTGATTTACTATTGTTATTTACCTTCCGGCATTGATTCATGATTCGATTGTGCTTATTTATATGTGTTGATTTCGATCAATCTTGATGCATATCTAATTGTCAATCGTTATCGAATGCATGATCTGAATGAGCCTTGAGTCGAATGGCGAGATAGGACATTCGAGGAAGCATATTCTTAGTGATCCTTTTGGGTTGCTTATTTTCCTCTAGAGCGTAAGCGTGATAGGGAAAATTAGTAATCAATGCGCCGCAATTGTCGTAGCGAAGTTGTTGGTTATATATGTGATCTTCCGTCTTATGCGGATTAAAGCGGTTAATAATAAGCGGGATAAACATCGTTGTGGATAGGATTGGTGCATCCACAGGGTTAGTCTTTCTTCATAATTATCTTTCGTGATTTTATTGCTTTATTTATATTTACGCTTGGTTACCTTTGCTTTGGATTAATTTCGAAGCCCTTAAACCTCTCACCCAAATTACGTGCTTGGATAATGATGAATTATTGTTGAATTAGCCGTGTTTTCGGATTGCAATCCTCGTGGATACGATACTTAACACCTATACTTACACCTTTGCGTGTTAGAAAAGTGGCGATCAAATTTTAGCGCTGTTCGGGATTGTTTAGATCACATAGGAATAATTTGACGATTTGGATATATTAATTCAAGTTATATTTATTATATTATATTTATTTATTTTAGTCGATTGCTAAATTCTCTCTTTTCTCGGGTGGTTTATGCGTACAAGATCTCGGGGACCTCACAGTATTACTAGATCCCGAGATCGAAAGCTCTCAAGGAGAGAGGGCGAGAGAAGAGGCGGGCTGCAATGGCGGCCGATCCAAAGCGGGGCATTCCTCCCGAGCAAGTTGACGCGTATGCTAGGCGACTTTGCAATCGGCGTCGGATGGCGAATATGGGAATCATTGTCCTGCTCGGAGGAAAGACCTCGAATCACATGTACCGACATCCCACGAGCAGTTCAAGGAGGCGGTTGGGGCCCATGCGTGATGCAAACAATTTTGAGCTCAAACCGTACGATCGGTATGGTCGAGGAGAAGCGGTTTGGGGAGGAGTCACGGAAGACCGAATGTGCATCTCAAACTTTTCTCGATATTTGTGACACCATCAAGCAGAATGGGGTGCCACGGGACACGATCGAATCGCATGTTCGGTTTCTTGCTGTGACGGCAAAAGATTGGTTGAAGTTTGGACCGGTGGCATCGACACTTGGGGAAACTTTGCGAAGTTTCTTCGAAATACTTTCCGTGCGAAAGCTAGAAGATCATTGCGAAATCTCTCATTTTGCAAAACCACGACGAATCATTATTCGAGGCATGGGAGAGATTCAGAGGTCTATTGAGGCGATGTCCACAACATGGGTTCTCAAGGGCAACAAATCACCGCAGTTCTACGGTGGGTGACATGGCGGACAAGGAGCATGGTGGATGCGTCGGCGGTGCTTATTGAACCGACCGGTAGATGAGGCAAGCCGTATTGTAGAAGAGATGGCTACCAACAGCTATCAATGGCCAGCGGAGAGAACGCCATCGTTCAAAGCATTTCTGTTGAGAGTGATTCAAAATATGGCGATCTCGTGAAGAAGTTCACTCTTTTGAAGAGTCGGTTGAGACGAGAACGTCGACCACATCAATCGGAGGAATCATTGAATTTCCAACAACCTTGGCGGGTTTCAATGTTCGAGTCGATTCAAGAGCCGAGGAAGCAAAGTCTCGAAGACATGATGCGCGGTTGGTTGTAAGCAACCAACAATTGCAACGAATCGAGTCGTTCATAAGCAATCCGGCAAAAGATAAATCATTTGGAGTCCTTTGTGGCGGCTATGGGGAAGCATATGAAGATGTTGGAAAATCAAATTGGTCAAATAACCGTACAAGTGAATGCACTACAAAAGATGGGTCAATTTCCAAGTAATACGGAGGTAAACGGAAGAATCGGTGCTTTGCTATTCGAGACGAGGTGGGCGAGCCTACGAGCCCTACCGAGGAAGAAGAGCAAGAAAGCATTCTGAAGCGAAACTTCGCGACCGAGCTCGCGACCGCGAGCCCGATCGCGAGCCATCGTAATTTGCCCACGAAACCAGCGACCGGCGCCGCCGCGACCGACCGCGAGCCATCGAGTGTCGCGTGCCTGCGGCTCGCGGCGACCCAGCGCCAAGCTCGCATGCGAAGACGGAGATCAGCAGCAGCGGATGCCTCGCGACCTTCCGTGTCGCGAGGTCGACCGCGAGGCGCCCGAAGCTAAGCGTCACACGTACACTCCTCCGGTCCGTTTCGAGTCGACTTGTCAGTCGAAATATAACGAGGAGTTTGCTCGTTTCAAAGAGGTTTTCAAAAGTTGAGATAAATTTGCCTCTCTTTGAGCTGCCCGAAACATCTTGCTACATGAAATTCTTGAAAGACGACTTGGAAGCAAGAAGAAACTTGGAAAATTTGAGAAAATTTCCTATCCGAAGAATGCAAGTGCCGTCTTGCAAGGAAGCTCCTCCGAAGCGAAGGATCGGCGGTTTCACATTAGAGTGCGAGATCGCCGGCGAGACTTTTCAAATGTTTTGTGCGACTTGGGGCGAGCATCAATCGATGCCATTGAGCGTTTTCAAGCGGCTACACCTAGGAAAGATGAAGCCGGCGAAGATTTCGCGATGATGGTGACCGGTCGGTCACATATCCAAAAGGTATCGTCGAAGGCGTGTTGGTAAATTGAGATTTTGTCTTTCCTGCCGACTTTGTTATTCTAGATATTCCCGAATTCAAACAACAACCACTAATCCTTGGTAGACCTTTTCTATGGCGGTCGTGCGTTGATTGATGTGCGGGAAGGCAATCTCACGTTTCGTGTTAACGATGAGGGCTCGAGATTTCCATATCGACGCCATCAAGCAACACGGCGTTGGAAAACGGAAGGCTAACGCTTTCGATCATAGCTGCTGCTGCTGCACGTCTCGCGTTTAGGGGTACTCAACCACTCGAGGAAGGCTGCGAGAAGGAAGGCGTGGACTCGGCATGGAACTCCGAGTGTATCGTTCAAGTTTGGGGGCACTTCCATAGTCGGTGGTGGAGATTTGTGAATGCTAAGTTTAGGAGAATCCACGAGTTGAGAAGGATTTACATTGCCACTAAAGCGCCATTGACAAGGTTAGTGATGGTCTAGCTAAAGGCGTTAAAGTAAGCACTTGTTGGGAGGTAACCCAGCGTTTTCTTTGTTTTGTTTTCATGTTTTGTCGTGTCTTTCGTTTGTGTTGCTTTTGTCGTGGTTACATTTGTCTTTTCGTTTTCGGTATGCGTCGATCAACGAGTTAAGTGAAGTGTGTTAATCCATGTGGCTAATGATGATAGAAAATTTTGTGAAATTTAATGATAGTGCACATGATATGTTAGAAAATAGCGCATGAATGACGTTAGATGGCTTAGGCTTGTTGTTTTCCACCATTTGCTTAACCCGTGAGACTTGAGCTTCCTTTGTATAAACATCTTGATACGTTTCTTTTAATTGTGTGATATCATGCATGTGATTACCTTCTAGAACTTGCCGTTCTTACGTGTCGAGGCTATGCAATATGTGTTTAATTTGGAAGGATAAAAGGCCATCTTTGTTAACCACATATTCACCCAAACACTAACCCGATGTTATATACCATTTGTCGCCTTTATTAGACTTTTCTTTCGATTAACGGATGATAGGAGGTGAGGATGGATATGGGAATCAAAGGGTGAAATTTTGATGTAGTTATGATGAGAAAGTTTCTTTTAGAAAAATACATACGTGGTAAAGAATAGTACCTTTGTTGTGAAAGTTAAACCCTATAAGCTCTAGAAAAGAAAAGAAAAGAAAATGTTAAGTTCACTATGAGCGTTGAGCATAAAGGGTCTTTATTGAGTATAGGTACCTTATGAGGCATAAAGCGTCAATTTGCACGTTGGGAAAGAAGAGGAAAATGGACAAAGTCCATATGTGTGAAATATATAAATGGTGGTGCTTGGAGTTTACTTGAGTCACTTAGCCATATATTATCCTACCTTAACCAATGTGCTACATTATAACCTATCAAAGACCTCTTTGATCCTTATTTGAACATATTTGACGCGGTGGAGATGTTAGAAAGCAGCAAGCCTATGGTAAGATGTTGCATTGCATTGATCGTTGAGTGTATACACGTCCTTAATTTCTTTATGAGTTTGAGTGTATCCTATATATATTACGCACATGCCTTTGTGAGGGTTGAAATAAATGAGTTTTTGCCCTCGATGGTTGTTTGTGTTGAGTTGGCTAACGTCGTCATGTGCGCTAATGTTTTTGAGCGTTAATATGTTTCTGAGGCCTAGAATGGTTATCCTCTTTGCTACGCTCGTTGATCTTTCGTTTGTCTTTACATTACGCTTTTGTTTGAGGACAAACAATGCTTTAAGTTTGGGGTTTGATAAATCGCTTTTTTACGTTTATAGTTGATATTTGAAGATGAGTTTAGCTCGTTTAATGTGCGTTTATGTATCGATTCTTAATGTTTTATCTTTTCTAGAAGATACTACTCTTGGGGTTTCTCTTTGGTGTTTTGTAGGCTTTTCAGGGTGATAATCGGGCATAAGGCAAAGATGTAACCAAAGATGATTAAATGGATATGAAAATATGGATGTGAAAAGTTTACAATGTTAAAGATCATCTCGATAAGTCCATAGGCAAAAGCGGATCGCAATTGGAGTTCGGACGAGAGAGCGTAAACAAATGAAGTCGCAGCGGGGCAGTGACGAGCTCGCTGACCGCATGAAATCGCCCGTAACGCCCAAACGCCCGGAACCTCGCGACCCGCTGCTTGCATGAGCCCGGCCCGAGGCATGGCGGTGGCGAACCCAAAATTAGGGTTTTCGGCCCTAATCTATAAATAGGGCTTCACCCGCGCCCCAGCCGAACCCAGTAGCGATTTTGCACGTTTTTCCTCGGTTTTTATCATTTTTCATTTATTTTCGCTTTAGCTTTGATTTAGATTAGTTCTAGCAATAGTTATCCATCGTTTACATTAGTTCTTCGCATTGGTGACGATTTAGCACGATTTCGTCCGAAGAATTCGTCTTTCCGCTTTTCCGTTGGTTTGGATACGAACCCAACCATTGTTCTTGACGCCTTCCTACGGGTTTTATCAATTTAATTTCCGTTTTATGGTTAAATCGTATTTCATTCCGTTTATTATGTCGGCTAGTTTTCCGTTCTAATCACAGGGTTTGCATGATTTGATCCTATATGTTGTGATTCTGCTTATTGTTATTTACCTTCCGGCATTGATTCATGATTCGATTGTGCTTATTTATATGTGTTGATTTACGATCAATCTTGATGCATATCTAGTTCTCGGTTAATTATGTAATTATATTAATTATCAATCGTTATCGAATGCATGATACGAATTAGCCTTGAGTCGAATGGCGAGATAGGACATTCGTAGGAAGCATATTCTTAGTGATCCTTTTGGGTTGCTTATTTTCCTCTAGAGCGTGCGTGATAGGAAAATTAGTAATCAATCGCCGCAATTGTAAATGGCGAAGTTGTTGGTTATATATGTGATCTTAGTCTTGTGCGGATTAAAGCGGTTAATAATAAGCGGGATAAACATCGTTGTGGATAGGATTGGTGCATCCACAGGGTTAGTCTTTCTTCATAATTATCTTTTGTGATTTTATTGCTTTATTTATATTTCTGCTTGGTTACCTTTGCTTTGGATTAATTTCCGAAGCCCTTAAACCTCTCACCCAAATTCTGTGCTTGGATAATGATGAATTATTGTTGAATTAGCTTCTGTGTTTTCGGATTGCAATCCATGTGGATACGATACTTCGCTTACCCTATACTTACACCTTTTGCGTGTTAGAAAAGTGAGCGATCAGCATACTCACTCGGACTATACCGCTTCCAATTCAAATTCTTTTGTCATCTCATTTTAAATCTATCTCTAGAGAACTTATGAAAATCACATATGCAAGCCACGCGTGTGGACGTTTACACATAAAACTCCCACTTCTGAATAGATTAAAATGTTTTATTTAGAAATCTCATCTAACAAAGTTATGATAAACAGTGCAAGCAAGCCACACGTGTGGACGTTTACTCACAGTGCGTACCACTTTGTTTAGAGATCAAAAAATGGAGGTCTTGACATCTTTAATTTTAAAAATTAATATTTCGGGTTTCTTGCTTAATATTTTGTTTCAAAAGGTTTATCCATGCAGATCACGTTGATCGCTCACTTTTCTAACACGAAAAACGCACAAGTATAAGGTAAGCAGAGTATCGTATCCACATGGATTGTAACACGAAAACACAGAAGTTAACTCAACAATAATTCATCATTATCCAAGCAACAGATTTGGTTTTAAAGGTTTTAAGGCTTTGGATATTAAATCCAAAGCAAAGGTGACAACTTGAAAATAAACTAAAGTAAGAAAAACTCAAAGAGATAATAAGAGAGAAAGACTAACCCTAGGGATGCATAAATCCTACTCACAGCGTATGTTTATCTGCGCCCTAATGACCAATTTTAATCCGCATAAGATGGAAGATCACATATGTAACCAACAATTTCAGATTCGACAATTGTGGCGATTGATTACTAATTTTCCTATTCTCGTTATGTCTCAGGTGAAAATAAGCAACTCAAAAGGATCACAAAGAATATCTTCCTACGAATGTTCCTATCTCACCACGACTCAAGACTTATCGTATCATGCATTCGAGATCGATTGACAATTAAAGCGGTTAAGTAATTAGCGGCAACTATGATATGCATCAAGATTGATCGTAAATCAACACACATAATTAAGCACCAAGAATCATGAATCGATGCACGGAAGGTAAATAACAATAATAGGAATCACAACATATAGGATAGAATCATGCAAACCTGAGATTAGAACATAAATTTAGCTAGACATAATTGAAATTAAATACGAAATAATCATAAAGCGAAATTAAATTGATAAAACCCGTAGGGAAGCGTCGATGAACAATCGTTGTTCAAATCCAACCTCAGCGGAAAACGGGTCCAAATCGATATCAAACCGTAGAACTAATGTAGAATGATGGAAAACTAAAGCTAGAGTCGATCTAAATCAAAGATAAAGTGAAAATAAATTGAAAATAATGAAAGGCGAGGAAACGTCCAAAATGTTGGGGAAGGTTGAGGCGGCAGGAAACTATTTATATAATTAGGGTTAAAACCCTAATTTTGTACTGCCGCTTCTGCTTCACGACCGAGCTCGGTCGCGAGGGAACATCCTCGCTCGGCCTCCTTGTCTTCTCGGTTTGTGCGCAAGACGCTGAGCTTACCTCATGACCAGACAGCGGTCGCTAGGTGTGGTCGCGAAATCGAGCGATAGCTCGCCCGCACGTTGGGTAGCTCGCGGGCACTATCTCATGATCATTGCTCGCGTTCGCGCCGCATAGGATTTCCTCGTGGCCGACCTGGCGGTCGGTGGGCTTGATTTCGGCGTCTATTGTGTCAAGGCTCGGGCTAGCATCCGCAAGGCGGTCGCTGAGCCACATTTCGACCTTCTTTTGCTCGTGCTTCGTTCCATGCTTGGTTTTCAACTTATAAGCCTACAAAACACCAAAAGGAACCCAAGAGCAAGATCTTCCAAAAATATGTAAAAGCATTGAGATCCAAGACATAAACGCACTTTATTGATCTAAAATCATCTTTAAATATTAACAATAAACGTGTAAAATGCGCGTTTATCACACGTAATCCTAGCATGCTTTCTATAGAACTCAACATGTTAAAACATGCTTAAAAACGCGATAAACCTAACATGCTTGCTAAACGCATCCAATTGCGAAAACATATTACATGTTTATCTACGTAATTAAACATACATAACATACTTCTGCATAATTTAAACATCCACGACATGCTTTGAATGATAAAAATAAAATTTATTCGTTCATCGCGGCCCACTCGTGGATCCTATACTTCCCCGCCTAATTTATTACATAAATTTACAAAGTATAGATCTTCAAAAATCTCGAAACAGGCCTCGCATGCACGGGCACAGACAGGACTCGTCAAAACTGGATTTAGGCTAAAAATTAGAAAATGGGTCCGAATAGGGGATCGGACCGATTTGGGCCAAAAAAATGAATCTGGGCCAAAAATTGGGCCGGGTCGGCTCAAGTGGACTGGGCCGCGCTCGCTAGGGCGCAGCCTATGCGCACGCCCAGCCACCTAGCCATACTCCACCGCCCGACCTGTTTCCCCGTCGCCCTATCTCGTCGAGAGCGCGAGAGATCGTCGCCCGACTACCAAAAGTTGCTACCGAGGCGCCGAGCATCTGAGCTACTGAAAACACTGCGCGTGACTCGCGCGCAGGGCTGTTCGGCGCTTGGCGAGGGGCCACCTCGGCGAGGTCGCTGGCGTCACCCGGCACTTGCCAAGATCTTTGCTGTTGATGCCTCTGCGAGAGCTATCGGTGTCGACAGACAGGCGCCTAAGCGTGCGTGCGGTCTCACGCATAGAATCTGGCGCCCGTCTTTCGTATCCGCCCGCCAAGACGATAACCCGCACGCATCTCATCTGTCCACCAGAGGTCTACCGATGTATGCTTGCCGTCTGTCGAGAAATTCGTGTGACAAACGCGTGCCTCACACGCCTGGCTGCCGAGACATTCGACCACGTGTCGAGAAGCCCACAGAACCTGTTGCAATTTCCCACATGCCCGTCGACTGTTTGCCGCATGTCCGCGCGGTTATGCGCCTTATCGCGCAACATCTTTGCCGCGTGCCTCGGTCACACCGAGCGATGGGACTCCATCATCTCATTCTTCGTGTTCTTCGTTCTTCTTTTACAAATTATATTTACAAAAAAAATCTTAATCTAACTGTTATGAAGTTTTATGCAACAAATATTAGGTACGCAAGTGCACGTAATCAACAAGTAATACACGAAAGTATTCCGAGATCGAATCCACAGAGATCGCCCTAATAAGTTACGTTGACAACAACTTAGTTTAAAAAAAGAAAACAGCAAAGGGAATTAAACAGGAGGTAGCTCTTAAAATAAAACGCAACTACGAACTTAAATTAAAATGACTTCGGCAAAACGAGGTAAACACCCAACACAAATAACGAGGGAAGCACTGATATCAAGGAAGAGAAACTGAATTGACCTCTCGATTCCACCCATACTTTGTACTAAATATACTACAACATTATCATTGCCTCATTGCCATGACATGAACTTCTCCGATTCTTAGTATTTTTCCAAATCTAAGATTATACTCTATAAGCTATTCAATATATTCCTATACTGAACGGCCCTTAGAATACCTTTACTAATCCATTCATATTTGCCACGCAATGTAAACACATATTCCTATGCTATTCACACACACAATGTTTAAATCATGTTCTTGCGTCACTCTCTTGTTTTCCACTCTATAAGAACCTCCTAGCAATCATAGAGCTAAAATCTCAGTCATGGTGATCAATCACAAGCAAGATAAATAATTCCCAATAGAGCAATAGCAATTTAACAAGATATGCGTAGAAATGAGCTCGTCACACGAGCATGGGTTTCATCAAGAGATCAAGTCCTACAGGTTTAGCTCATAGCGAGTTGTTCAACAATATCCAGACACACAATTGCCATAACAAGTTAAAAAGAAATCGAGAAAAGAAAGTAGAACTCGTCGCCGGAATCACGTGCTCCCTCTTGGAATGTCGCCTCTTCCTATGGGTTCCTCTCCAAGATATCGCTCGCCTTTATTCCTATCCAGAACAGAATGATTTCCCTCTTTTCTTTCGTCCCCACGGATAATCCTCATTTTTCTGATTGTCGCCCCCCTTTTTAATAACAACCTCTGGCGCTTTTTAGGGATGCAGACTGTGCACCTGCCAGCCCTTCATCCTCTGATTCTTTCCCTTTTTCCGTTAGCTCTGACAGAGAATAGAATGCGCGTCTCCTTTCTGCTGCCGTGGCCAGCTACCACGTGGTTGTGGTCCTGCGGATCTCCTCTTCGTCTTCAGCCAAAAACCTTCCACGCTTCGTCGTTAGCCTTCCATAAGCACGGCCTCATCCACTAGTACGAGCTCTTCTACTTCATTTGCACAAGCACGAATTCGTCTTCTCTTTTGAACTCGACCTCGCTCACGAGTCCGACCTCTTAGAGCTCGACCTCGCTTACGAGTGCGGTTTTGTGCCAACATAATTCCAGCATCATATGTTCTCTTCTCGAGTTCGTCTTCTTTGTTTCATGAATAGGAGCTCATCTACGCTTGCGAGCTCTTCAGTCACGAGCTCGACTTCGGTTACAAGAGCTCGGCTTCAGATGCGAGCTCAACTTTGGTCAGTTCTCTCTTCTGGAGCTCGGCTTCAAGACATCTCTCCAGCATCCTCAGTTTCCACTTTTCCTTTAAGCTTTGACATCGCCTTTCGAGCTCGACCTTGCTCACGAATCACTCCAGCATCGTTCGTTCTGTCGCTATTCCTCGCACTTTCGGAGTCAAGCTCGCTCACGAGTTCGGCCTTGCTCACGAGTTCAACCTGGAGCTTGGCCGAACCTCAGCAGACTTCGGCATCGACTTTTCTGCCGCTCTTCCTGCTACATGCCATAGATTGATTAATTAATGCTAAAAATGTACCTAAAACCCCATAAAAGCATCTGACTCAATCCTACATGCACACACACGAAAACATAACATAAACATACAAAACAACAGAAAACATACGGACATAACACACAACACTAAAGCTATTATCATCAAAAGGTCACATAATAACTCTTTTACAAGAGTTATCACACCCCAAACTTAGTTCATTACTCGTCCTCGGTGATGCTCACGCCACACAACAACACAAAAAACACACGGACCAAGAGCAATGTTCATGACGCTCACGACGGTGAGATGAAGGCCTAATCAACTAAGGATGTTGCTTTCAGTTACAATTTTTCAAGAAAATGAATCCTTCAGTCCTTCTTGTTGCAAATCTAGTCAATCACCTCATATTGCAAGGATGTCGCGCTACATATATCAACAGGTATATAACACATTAGCAACTACATGAATCTTCCCATAACTTAGTTCTCCTTAATATGACCATATTTTGATTATCAAGTGCACAAATGTCTCCACAAATTTAGTTCGGTCAACCCCCTCTCCACTAACATGAGTGTCATCAATATTGGATCAGTAGGTCTTTAAAAGCTTATAATGTTAGGCTTGGGTGACGGTAGGATTGTTTAGGATAATGTAGCTCAAAGCACCTGGGCACCTTTACTCATTCTTTGTTTCAACTTGCCTTAAAATTCTCTCTTCTTTCCTACAGAAACCCTTTTTCTTCCTTGTTTCCTATATATATATATACACCATTTTTTTTTTATTTTTTTTTGCGTATAACCCAAAATTAACCCACATTTTTGCAACAACTTCACCCTTAACTCCAGAGGTTACTTTACCTCGCCACCCCTAAATTTAGAACACAACATTGTCCCCAATGTTGGAATTTATAACAAAAATGGGGGATGGAACACTGATATTTCAATGCGGAGATAAAACACGGCCAAGGGTTATAGATAAGAGAAAAGCTGAGCCACAAGTGAATATGCCCAAGGTGAAGGGTAAGAAGAGATAAAATTTTATATGTGGGGTATAGGATGGAGTATTTAGTGGATACATGAAAGAAGAGGCTGTAAGCTCAACAGGGGACCCTAAGGAGATCATGATATAAAGGTAGGCTAAGAAAGGCACAATCGATCCAAAATGGCCTACGCCCTATCCATATTAACACACTCATGTGTATTGTCTCAAGGGGATTACCAACCAAGTAGGAAAGACAAGCACTCATACAAAAGTGTAAGCCAATTAAGGGTTACCAATGCAATGGTCAATCCCGAGAGGAACTAATATGCTAATACCCACAATATTAGAGGCACACCCCCACAAAATAAGAGTCAATTCTAGACAAGCAATGAGATAGACCAAAGATCACGATGTAAAACAAGAAGACACTAACATCATAAAGCCATCTATTGCGAATCAAGCATCAGTCTCAGCAGTCAATGAAAACAAAATGACATGCTCCTTCACAAACAAAACAAGAACATGAAAAGAAACCACACAAACAAACCAACAAAAGCTATATCAAGGAACAAGCAAAACAACAACCAAACAGCAAACGAGACACACACACAACATATAAACAAAAGATTGAGTCAGAGAACGCCCCTGGCCTACTCATCGGGCTGACCCGAAGGAGTAGGAGAAAGCAGGTAGGTGGGCATGAGAAGGGTGAAATAACATCGGCAGTAGGAGACGCAGCCAGTTCGAAATTTCCTTCCGACGTGGAGACATGGGCGCTGTCAACATCTACTTGGCCTTCTTCCGGAGCATCCCCTTCTGAAAGAACCTCAGTGGCAGCCGACCCAAGGGAATCACCATCGGGTGGCACTTTGAGATAGGGCCAATGGTGCACAGGCCTCGGTGGGGCGGTCGGGTCGACTCGGTGGTGGGCGACTAGGACCAAGATCTGTTGCAAACCGAGCACGGTTCGACCCGTTTCGTTCTCATTCTACATCTCGATTGTCGAATCAAAATCCGAAGATAAAGGCGAGCACGGAATAGCCGGTGTGGAAATCGGGGAAGGCGGCATTGTGCTGAGATAACGATCCCGCACTACTTTCCGAGACTCGATCACGCTTACGACAATATATCGATAATGCTCAAGATCATCCTCAAACGCGGATCGAAGCATGAGGACTTTGATTTGCAAGCGAGAGGAACTCGCATATCAAAAGCGTGGGCTCGGAGGAGGTCGGCATTGGAGGAGATGGACCCACGGGCGGCGTTTAAAGAGGGTCTTGGTTGAACCATGACGATGAGTCGAGGTCTTTATATCAATAAAATCTTTCTCAAATGAGGCGATCTTCATCATCTCCAAAGGAACCCCGGCTGTATGCAGTTGAGTAATCAAAGAGGAAAGAACAACCGTCCTTTCTTCCTTTACGGCACTCATCCACCTCGCGCAAAATTTGGGCGCCCACATTGTTGTCCTCCGGTAAAATGCATGAGGGAAGCGGCATCGCTCTCCAAAGCAGATGGTATCATGGGTGGTAGGAAAAATCGACTCTTAATGAAATGAAGCCACACATGAGCCTCCAATCGTAACGATGCGGCTTTGATGGAGCGACACCCATGTGTGGAAAAGGCCCACTTCGTGCCCTCTACGGCCGTCAGTCTCAGCGCCTCCTCTAGATCATCAACTGAAGGAGCCCTCTTCATGGCGGAGAAAACATCATCCATATCATTCTCCAAGTTATAAAAGTCATTTATAGTTTCCGGAGAGAAGACCACCAACTTACCCCTCATCACAGCTGATAAACCATCCTTATTCGGCAGAGGAGTGATGTTCGCGTAGAATTCTTTGACTAGAGGCGTAATGGGTGGGGGTGGAATTGTTGCAAAAGATGCCCAACCGTTGAGGGATACTAACTCTACCACAAATACAGGAGTGTCTTTAGATTGCTGGAAACCCTTCTCCATCCATAATTGCCTTGATTTTAAATGCTTAAATCTCTCGAATCCACCATGAGCTCAGAATTTCGGAATGGTGTCGATTGACCGACCTGTCTTTGTTGACGAGGGTTTGTCCACCCTCGCCTTTTTTACCTGAATAGCCTCAGGCTCAGTTTCCACCAACAACTTGGCTTTACCTTTATCGCTCCGACTATTTTTCCTCTTAGATGAAGAAGGCACAGCAACCTGCGGAGAAATCGGTGAAGCCTCTGGCGATATCTCGGCATTCGATATGATCAAGGGCGTGCCAGCGTCATTGTTCGGAATAGACAATGGTTCCGCTTGCTTCCTGACCCTGCTTCTGAGTCTTGGCATGATAGCAAAAGTTTCGGAGAAAAACGATGAAGGGGACGAGATTAATATGCTAGAACCAGAATAAGAACTTGAGAGAATAGACGGCGGCCGTAGATAGTGAGGGCAAAATCTCAGCAAGATTAGGAGAAACGGCTGGCTGTGGGGTGGAAAAGAAAAAGGGGCACGGCCATTTAAACAAAAAGTCAACCAATTTCTCCCGTCCTTTTTACCAAAATAGCAAGCTGATATTTCACCTTTTTTTCTCCACCCTCTACAAGTCCAATACTGGAACAAAAATTAGCACAATGCTCAGAATTTTTGCACAGAGATACGCATGTACCACACCTGCAATCCAAACTTCAACACATCAGTTTAAAATAAAATCCTCATCCTTCTTAAAACAATGCTATATCAATTTATTATCAAGGCCAAAACAAAAAGACAAAAGCACAAGAAAACAAATATGTACAAACAAAACACTAGGGCTGCCAAGCGCCTGATCGCCATGGCAACCCATGCTACCCGTGGTCAGGCGTCTTTCAAAGATGTTGAGGTCTTCTTGCGAACGACCTCGCCACCACAATAGTGCTTGACACGCTGCCCATTGACTTGAAATTCATGGCCCGACGTTCCTTCTTGTAATGTTATGGCACCATGGGGCGCTACACGAAGAATTTTGAAAGGACCCGACCATCGTGATTTCAGCCTAACCCGGAAATAACCTCGGCCTTGAATTGAACAACAATACCTGCTGACCCGGCAAGAACTCTCGGCACAAGATGTTGTTATCATGCCATCTTTTCGTTTTCTCCTTGTACAATTTTGCATTTTCATAAGCAAACCACCTGAATTCATCCATTTCACTTAATTGCAACAAACGAGCCTCTCCAACAGACTTATGATCAAAATTCAGCTTCTTTATCGCCCAATAGGCTCGATGCTCCAGTTCCAGTGGAAGATGACAAGCCTTCCCATAGACCAACCGGTATGGGGACATCCCTAAAGGTGTTTTGAAAGCTGTTCTGTAGGCCCACACTGCATCATCCAAGCGCATGGACCAATCATTACGTCCCGGGTTCACCACCTTCTCCAGTATACCTTTTATTTCTCTATTGGAGAGTTCCGCTTGGTCATTTGTTTGCGGATGATATGCAGTAGCAATCTTGTGGCGAATGTTATACTTAGCTAGGACGGCACTCATGGCCTTGTTGATAAAATGTGTGCCCTCATCACTGATGATCGCGCGAGGAGTGCCGAATCGTGTGAATATGTTCTTTTGCAAGAACTTGATTACAACCTTCGCGTCATTTGTGGTACTCGCCACGACTTCCACCCATTTAGATATGTAATCAACCGCCACCAGGATGTAGAGGTTACCAAATGAGGGTGGGAAAGGACCCATAAAATCGAGGCCCCACACGTCAAAGAGTTCAATTTCCAGAATAAAGTTTATTGGCATCTCATTCCGAGAGGATATATTTTCAACTCTTTGACATCGATCACATTTTTGCACAAAAGCATGGGCATCTTTATACAAGGTCGGCTAAAAATAACCTGATTGAAGTACCTTAGTCGCCGTTCTTTGTCCCGCAAAGTGACCACCATATGAAGTGGCATGACATCCCTCTAGAATTGATTCCATTTCTTCATGCGAACGCGCCTCATCAACCCGTTAACAACGCTTATATAAGAATGGCTCGTCCCAAAGTAATGTTTGACCTCAAAGAAAGAACCTTTTCTTACGATGTGATGAGAATTCGGACGCAAAGACTCCACAAACTAGGAAGTTGACAAAGTCGGCATACGAGGTGTACTCTCGTGATGCATGCTCATCAATTGCTCATCGTGGGCGCGTCACGAATTTGGACATGAGTTTTATCACCCTCGGCTATCGACAAATCGAGACAAATGATCGACTACTTGATTTTATGTTCCTTCACTGTCTCGATTTCGGATCAAATTCTTGCGGAGCAAGATCCACGAATTATCCGTGGCTTTGCATCTTTCTTGGCGATAAGATACCTGATGGCTGCGTGATCTGTATAGACTATCACTTTTGACCCTACGAGGTAGGCTCTAAACTTCCCACATGCGAATACCACAGCAAGCAGCTCTTTCTCCTTTGTGGTGTAATTGATTTGGGCCTCCACCAATGTTTTGCTCGCATAATCGATGGAATGGAATACCTTCTCCTTTCGTTGACCCAGTACGGCCCCCACAGCGAAGTCACTTGCGTCACACATCACTTCGAAAGGCAATGCCCAGTTCGGACCAATAATTACTGGGGCTATCACTAGAGCTCGTTTCAACACCTCAAATGCCTTCAAACATTCAGGAGTAAACTCAAAGTGGCGATTTTGCTCCAGCAATGCACATAGTGGCTTAGCAGTTTTCCAAAAATCCTTTATAAACCGTCTATAAAATCCAGCATGTCCCAAGAAACTACGCACACCTTTTACAGTAGTGGGAGGTGGAAGTTTGTCTATCACTTCGATTTTTGCTTTATCCACTTCGATCCCTTCCTTGGATATGTGATAGCCTAGCACGATGCCCTCTTGCACCATGAAGTGGTATTTTTCCCAATTTAAAACCAAGTGTGTCACCTCACAATGCTTCAAGACCTTTTCCAAATTACTCATGCATATCCTAAAAGTATCTCCAAATGCGGAGAAATCATCCATGAAAATTTCCACTGACTTCTCCACCATATCGGAAAATATGGCCATCATGCAACGTTGGAATATTCTTTGGGGCATTCTGATCAAAAGACATTCTTCTAAAAGCAAAAGTGCCATAGGGACGGGTGAAGGTGGTTTTGTTGATCATCGGGTGCAGCGCAATTTGATGATAGCGAATATCCATCTAGAAAACAGAAGAACTCGCTTACCAAAGAAGTTTGTCACATCGATCCATGAATGGCAGAGGAAAATGTTCTTTCCTGGTTGCCGTGTTCAGCTTTCTGTAATCAATGCAAACACACCATCCAGTAATCACCCGAGTTGGAATCAATTCTTATCGATCATTAGAAATCACCGTAACCCCACCTTTCTTGGGAGCGACCGCACCGGCTTACCGAGAACTATCCGAGATCGGATAAATGATTCCAGCATCCAACCATTTAATAACTTCTTTCTTCAATACTTATTTCATTGCTGGATTAAGACGACGCTGATGCTCTATGGAAGTGCTGTGGCAATCTTCCAGCAATATCTTATGCATACACAGAGAAGGACTGATCCCTTTGATATAGGCGATTGACCATCAATAGCTCTCTTGTATTTACTGAAGCACTGTGAATAAGGATTCTTCCTTATCGTGCTCGAGAGTAGCTGAAATGATTACTGGAAGAGTTTTTCCCTCGCCCAAATAAGCATATTTCAGATGGTTGGGTAAGGTTTTCAGACTTAACGTTGGAGGTTCGTCAATTGAAGGCTTGGATACCTGGACGGTACGATCTGCAAACCCCAGTGACTCTGGGGCGCGGCTGGTACGAGGTGTAACAAGACACTTCTTGTTAGAGGGATGTTTAGGAAACCCCCTACTTTGCTCTAACTCCATGAGGTCGGCATATTGCTTATTACTATCTTCGGACTGCGAAGAGTGCTCCAGCATTGTATCCGCAACGACCTGCTCTAGAACTTGAATTACCGAGCACTCCTCCACTTCGTCAGGATACTTCATGGCGTTGAACACATGGAAAGTAACCTTCTGATCATTTACCCTCATTGCGAGTTCGCCTTTTTGGACATTAATCAAAGTCCTTCCAGTTGCAAGGAAAGGACATCCCAAAATAATAGGCACCTCGTGATCTGCTTCATAATCTAAAATGATGAAATCTGCGGGAAAGATGAATGTATCCACCTTTACTAGCACATCTTCAATTTTTCCTTCTGGGTGAGCCATAGATCTATCTGCCAATTGTAAGATCACTGTTGTGGGTCTAGCTTCTCCTATCCCTAGCTTCCTGAATATTGAGAACGGCGTTAAATTTATACTTGCTCCCAAGTCGCATAAAGCACGACCGACGTCGCGTCCTCCAATTGAGCATGGAATTGTAAAGCTCCCTGGATCTTTCAACTTGGGTGTGATTTTTCTTTTTAAGATGCTACTACTGCTCTCAGTCAGTGCCACTATTTCGAACTCACCCAAACATCTCTTCTTGGTTAGGATGTCTTTCAAGAACTTCACATAATTTGGCATTTGTTCCAAAGCTTCGACCAATGGAATGTTAATATGCAGTTGCTTTAAGACATCTAGAAATCTTCGAAACTGAGTATCTTGTTGTTTCTTTTTCAACCTTTTGGGGAAAGGAGGTGGTGGATGTAACGGCCCCATTCTTGTAATAGAGACATTACTAAAATCTTTCTTTCTTTAACAATTACAAAATAATAATAACAATAATAATAATATTGGTAAATATTATATATAAGCGTGAGTAAAAATTTGGCGAGCGGACGGCATATACCCTATAAATATGTATATGCCAACACGAAACAACAACAAAACAACACCACAGAGCAACAACAACTAGGGACACAAACCTCAACAAAATATATACATATCTATTAAGCGTCATAGTATATCAAACATAGTTTTTAACCAAAACCATTTAAGGTTGCTCTTAACAAACTCGAGTACTAGCATAGTTTGAAACATATTTACATAAAGCATGATCCTGAGAGAATGTATGTGTGGAGCTCATTCCCGTCAGCATCAATCGTCAACCTCTCAGCCTGCAAAACATTATGAAAATAGGGGATGTGAGCATGTAAACATACTCAGTGGGGAATACACTGCAAGCAGTTATAACCAATTGCGTAATACATATAACATAATGAACTCTTCTTTAACAGTTACCCTTGCGGGTACTCATTATTTATCGCGTTGGTTAGCCCCTTGTGGGCCTCCTCGAGGGTAATTCTTTAATATTGAGCCCCTTGTGGGCCTCCTCGAGTGTAGATCGCTACACTAGACCCCTTGTGGGTCTCCTCGAGGTTACTTCTTTAACATTCTAGCTCACATGCATGCACAAAACACAACAATGATTATAACCATACAACGTACTTACAGATCGAGTAAACCCCACCTCGTGTAGACGTTTCAAAATAAAGCTCTTGTTTGGTTGTTCGTCCTTGAGCTTCGGATGTTACGCCACCTAGCACTTATAAAATTACTCTTAACTAAGTTTCATATGTCCAATTAAGTATATAAGACTCATCAACATGTACAAATGGTCTAATCTTAACTAAAAATCAACATTAGCTTATGTACATAACATATGTCTAACGTGAAAATTTGCACAAGACGTTGTCTATCTTGGATGAACCTTTATATATGCTAAAATATCATCAAATATCACAAATCAATCATCAAAATCCAAAGATCAAAGCTTTAGCATTGAAAGCCTAATTCGATGTCAAACTAAAGTTTTCCAAATTTTGAATCGTCGGCGAAAAATCCGAATAAATCATTTTAAGCTTTATTCATAGCATAGAATCCAAATATGAAGTCAAAATGATCAAATAAAATCAAAATTCAACATTACATGGTCTAGGGTTTCGGCCAAAAGGGTTTTTCAACGCTTCGATTTCAAACGTTTTCTTGTTCAAAATATATTTATTTCAATCCAACAACACATACATGAACAAATATCAAGCATATAAACAACATAATTCAAGTTCAAGACCCTTCATAATTTTCAAAATCACACAACAATTCCAAAGAATGACATATGTTCAAAGTTTCAACGTTAAACTACTTGTCGCAATTAATCGACATAATATCAAGCAATCATCAAACAAAACACATCCTCTTCACAATTCATGAAAGGACCGAAAATTCATCAAGTTCATAAGTTCATATTTTTAAATTTTTCAAACCGTAGATACGTTCTAGAGATTGAATTATACCTGAATTCGAAGACTGATTGAAAATTTAACGGTTGGATCTTGAAATTCTGGAAAATGAAATTTTCGAAAATTTTGTGTGTGTGTAGTGTGTGAAGCACGAAATTGGGGAAGAAAAATGATGAAAATGATGAATAGTAGCTATTTATAATCTAATCCACAAATTTTTTCTTTTATTTTTCAATTTATTTAATAAGGTGATTAATCACCATTTTCTAGAGAAATCCACAAAACTCTACACTTTTCTTCACACTTAAGGCATAAGATATGTATATTTACATATATGTACATGTATATCCATTTTATTACTTCTTCACAAATTTTTAATCTAATGCATAAAAACAAGCGTTTTAATCGATTCTTATATCAAATCACTTAATATCATCAATTAATCACCAATGCATAAAAATTAAACTTTCATGCTAAATTCATAATTATAAATTACTAAGACATTAAAACTTATAATATCAAACTTTACATTTTAAGCTAGAAGCGCATCCTCGCTCTTGGTCGAACAACCCTGTAAAAGCGTTCAAACTCAAAAATTTTATTAGTTCACAATTTAAAGAAACATAATTCACTCTTTAAAATATATATATATACTTCTTTAAGAAAATAACTCGGGGTATTACAGTGGACGATAAACCACCTCGTCCAGTAGCTTTGGCAATGGATTCTTTGCAGCAGAGCTCGCCGGACTTCTGAGGTTGCTTGATCTTCCGTTTACGACACTTTCTTTGTTAGTTTCGACGACTCCGCCTTGTCTTCTTGGTTTAGCAACTAAGTTTCATGCATTTTCTTTCCACTTCGTAGCGTGACAGCCTTGACATGTTCCTTGTCTTTCCGTGGGTTTTCAGTGTCACTTGGCAGATTACCAAGTGGTCGATTCCTCATCTCGTTGGCTAATTGTCCGATCTGGACCTCCAAATTCCTTAGAGAAGTTGACTGCCCTTGTATTACTGCATCTGTCTTGGCCATATACTTCTTCATCAAAGTTTCAATAGATTTGGGCTGTGTAGTGGCCTGTTGTTGCTTCGGTTGGAAATTTTGTTGGTACGTATTTTTCTCAAAATTTCCACCACCACTTGTTCCAGACCCTTGGCCACCCCATGAGAAATTAGGATATTGTCGCCATCCTGGATTGTATGTTTGTGAATAAGGATTATTCCTCTGGCCATTCTGATTTCCCATGTAACACACCGAGGCCGGGTTTGATGGGCAACTATCAAAAGTATGCCCTTCCCCACAATAAACGCATGACACCTCGTTCACTTGCATCGTGGGTGCGACCACGGGAACACTTGTTGGTTGAACAACTGGATTGGCTACTTGCAAGCCTTTTAACATATTGCTCATGGAGGCCACTTGAGTAGTTAATGCCGTCAAGGCATCAACCTCCAACACACCGGCAACAGATTTCTTCCCCATTGGAGCACGAGAATTGGACCATTGGCAGTTGTTATTTGCAATCCTTTCCAAGATATCAGATGCCTCATTGTAGGATTTAGAGAGAATAACCCCATTTGCGGAGGCATCAAGCACCAAGCGTGTGGACGCGTTTAACCCATTATAGAAAGTCTCAAGTTGAATGCAGTGCGGCATGCCATGGTGAGGACATTTCCGTAGCATTTTCTTATAACATTCCCATGCCTCGCACACTGACTCATCATCATTTTGTTGAAATGACATGATGTCATTCCGAAATCTTTCATTCTTTGAGGTGGAAAATACTTCATCAAGATTTTTTCCCTAGCTCGCTCCACAGTGATAGAGTCGATGGAAGACCATTCAACCATGCTTTTGCGATCTCGTAGTGAAAAGGGGAACACAGCCTTAGCGGCTCGGCCGAAACTCTAGCGGCTGGCGAATCGCGACCTCCAAGAAAGAAGATGAAGGTGAAGATCCTCGTGGCTCGACCACCGAGGCGCCCAATCGTTTGAAGCATTTGAAACATGACCGCTTCATTTCGAACCGATTTGCTTGCACCTCTGGTCTTGTAATTCCCAGATTTAGCTCATTAAACCGGGGTTAGCATAATCACGTATACCCTCTCCCCGTCATCAGCAATAACTATGGCATTTCCTCCATTACCTCACAGTGCGCCATTAAACTCGCTTTCTGCGAGCTTTTTGCCGATGCCTTCCTCTGCGAAGGTGCGTTCGATCTCGGATCTAACGGGTATAATACCTCTTTTTCATTGCGCATATACCACAATCCCGAGCCCCTGCTTCGAGTAAAAGAAAATAAAGCGAGTGAACCACTAATTATTACGAAACATAAAGTTTCAATATCAACGTAATTAATAATTGGCAATCCCGACAACGGCGCCAAAAACTGGTTGTGAAGTTTTATGCAACACAATATTAGGTGCGTGCAGACGACCCGACTTCAAAGAAAGTACGGATCACATGGATCGCCACCGTATGATAAATGCAATGGATATATATAATTTAAACCAATACGATTAACCAATCAATTGTGAATAAATGCGTAGATCGAAAGGGATACGTCAGATCAAGACAAACTCAAATCACGAGAAGACTTGCCAAAAGGTTCTATGTTCAAGTCTAACCCAATCGGCACACTTCACGAGCAGGTACGACCTCCGTTCAATACGATATGATAGCGATCGTAATTAAGATACCAACAAAACATCGAGTTTGGCAACAAATAAATGAGTGAACATACATATGATGATGCATGCTCAAGGTTCTAGAAATCCCTTCAATTAAAGCAACAAACCACTACCACTTTGCACCACCTCGCACCCATCATCAATCCTTGCTCAACCCGCACATCAAAAACGAATATGCGGCTAAGTACAAAAGTACTCGGTGGACTCATTGCGAAAACAATTTCTTCATAAAAGTTATTGAGCGCCCACAATAGCACATGAGGATTTTAGTTGAAAAGGCTCATGCCTATCAAATATTTTATCATTTTCCAAAAGTGTCCTACGGACTATTTCATCCACGTTGTTCCGGATCGGTAATTCATTCATCAATCATATCGTTCATTCATCCGCGCACTATGGAGGTGGCCACCTACACATAGTCGCCATGGCCGGTCGAGGTAGCTAACCTTAACACACAAATACGTGTACACAATCCGAGTTAGTCCTCGACTAAGTCGGATCCGATCGTTACCCTTTTTTAACGTTGGTGGACCAACTCATTCACATACCACATTGGATATACCAATCAATTCTCGTCCCACATTTGGACAAACCAACCTCAGATATGGAGACAACAAAACATAAATATTTGGCAGTCAATAACAGTTCATGCGATAATATTTCATAAAGCTTTGGTAAATCATGCTTTGAGTTATGCATAATCATTTTGTTTCAAGAAAAGCCCACCTCAATAATTATCCTTCTTGGAATACCTGCTAGCGATCCTCTGTTGTTTTCATTTACGTCCACGCTGGACCTTGTCAACGCAAGAAATATGATTTAGTATGTTATTCGCTTCTTTCGAGAAGTATCATTAAGATTCGACAGCTCGATATCTTTTAAGTCTTTGGGTTTTAGGATTCTCGTCATCGATACGACTTAGTTAACAATCTATGTATCGTCCATTAGGTTTGTCTCGCCATGATGATAGATGACACTTCGTCGTTGCATTCTTCCATTCTATCGATGTTTCTCCACGTCGTTTCGTACAATTTATGAATCCTAGGTTCATAACTAATTTTCGTCGTTTGTTAACGCGTATCAACGATTTCGAGTCCCAATACCTCATTCATTACTATCATTTCCTCTTTGCATTTCTCACCTCACACGTCCCAAATATTCTAATAGAGAAACTCACACTTATATTACACAATCAATAAATATTTCTCGTAATTCAATCATCATCTAACAAATGTTTATAAATTAAAGTTTCTTAAATAATATTTTCTCAATCATCTATTTGACATAATCAACTCATTACTTAATTAAATCTCCTATTTAATTAAGTAAATCTATAATTAAATATTAATTAAATGGATCAAATTAAAAGTCTAACAATATTTGATTAATCAATCAAATTAATTTAATTCATCTTTGATATCCATTAATTAGGATTTATTTTCAATCACACATTTGTAACAAATTACACAAGGTTCATCTCGTTACATAAATAAATCACTTAAAAAGAATAATTCTCAAATTATCCCTTAACATAATTAATTAATTATGTTATTCAATTTCTAAAATTAGACTTTATTCAATCTAATGAATTTAATTAACTCACTCTAAATAGTCGATATTTAGATTATTATTTAATTAATTAAGAATTAATCTCAAAAATTTAATTATTAAAATTAAACCTCATATTTAATTAATATGGAATTAATTCAATCATTAATTTAATGTAATGGATTCTAGAAGTAAATAATTCAAGTCCATTATCCATTTATATACTTAGCCCAACATTTAAAATAAGTCTAAGCCCATTTGTAATTCATTTCAAGAGTCCATCTTTTATTTAATTCAAGATCCCATATCAATTTAATTTCCAGAACCCAAACTAAATTCTCGCCCAATGACTTAAGGCCGAAAAAATTAATATACATGGCCCAAACAAAATTAATTAGCAGCCCATCAGAATAAAGAACCCCGGCCCAACACTTAATTTGTTTAGCCCATAGCCCATCTTATTATTATTATTTTATCGGCCCACACATAAATTTGGCCCAACACCATTTTTCGGCCCAAATAAAATTAATAAGGCCCATTTCCACCAATTTTAACTAAAACCTAAACTACTAACCTGATTCTAATTAAACTAGCCGCCCACCCCTCTTCATTTGGATCTCCTCTCTCGGACTCACTCACGCACACAACCACACACGATGCCGTCGCCGCCGCAGCCTTCGTCTCCGGCCAGCTGCGTCGTCGTCCGGTCGGCGAACCATGACGTGCACCTCCTCTCATCTCGGCTGTCACTCACTCGGCGTACACAAACAGAGACCCTCGGTTCTCACACACCCACATGCGACGCACACACCCAGACGCCCCATCGCCGTCATTGCTTCCTCGCTCCCATGAGCCATCGCGCGGTAGGCGAATACATCGTCGCCGCCGTGATCTCGACCCACATCTCTCTCTCTTCGCCCTCTATTTCCGCAAGCACATGACGCAGACACACATTCGCAGCGCATGATCCGGAATTCGATCGCCCATTTACCTTAGATCTACACACGCCGCGTCGCAGACGACCTCATCTTTTCGTGGATCTCGCCGGACACACACGCCGCATTGCAGCACATGTCTCCCTCTCGGCAACACCGCCGCTGTCTCGGCCGGGCACTCCCATGCCGTCGCCGTTGACCATGGCTCGCTCCGCCTCATCGTCGCCGTTGGTCGATAGCGAGCCCTAGTGGCTCGGTCATGGTTCACTCAACTCGTACACTTCCGCTATAAATCGAAATTAATTTGGTTCTTTCGTGTATATTGGTGTTTAACCTATTGTGGAACTTGTTGTATATGTTCTAATTTCATTTATGTTTCTACTTCAAGATGTAATCAGTACATAGCTCTATAACTAATATTTCATTTGTTTGATGTGTACGAATGTGAAGTTGGGATGTTGCTGTTCTTCATTTACAGATTGAATATGCATATTTAAAAATCTGTAACTTGTACTAATACATAAGGAATGTATACCTGACGAAGGTTTGAAGCTTACTTGATGAAGGTTTTTTTTTTTTTGATCGTGTATGGTCCTGTTTCTGTTTGTGTATGCTTTCCCTTTGTTGTTTTATTTCTCTCAGTTTGTTGTGATGGTTGAGAGTGTGAAGGATTGAGAGAATGAAAGAGGGAGCTATGAGTGAAATAGGAATACAGTGTTATGCTTTGAAAATGGAGGGTGTATAAGGATGAAAGTCTGGGATTGATAAAGGGAAAGATGTTGTTGCAAGTATCTCCGAGAGATTCTTTGTTGTGTTATGGAGATTCAATTTGTCTCATGTTGCGGTGTTTGATCCTTTGCGAGAGGAATAGGGGTATGTGGGAGGGAACGAGATTACGGTTTCTTTGGAA
The DNA here is from genome assembly GCA_036937905.1 of Salvia rosmarinus. Classification (NCBI taxonomy): domain Eukaryota; kingdom Viridiplantae; phylum Streptophyta; class Magnoliopsida; order Lamiales; family Lamiaceae; genus Salvia; species Salvia rosmarinus. The sequence goes on along the minus strand of CM072822.1, from coordinate 54,942,311 downwards.
TAGTGGGGTACAAGTTAGCAATGTAAAATATGGTCAACTTTCAATTTTAGTAGTTTTAGATATCGGGAATAATTACGACACGACTTTTCACTTGTTTTGTTCGAACGGAATCGGTGGTCGCCACACACATTATCATATTACGTTTTGTTTGATTATCAACGATAAATTTCTCGCTTATTTAATTATAAAAGAAAAGATTTAATAACAATTCGGGTTAAATTCTTCGTTAATACGATTTTATTTTACGGGGTATTACATACCATCTCCCTTAAAATAAATTTCGTCCCGAAATTTGCTAACCTTGGAAGAGATCCGGGTATTTTTCCTTCATAGCTGATTCTAGTTCCCAAGTTGCTTCCTCTTGTCTATGGTGTCGCCATTGGACCTTCACTAGCAGTATCTATTTGTTCCTCAGTCTTTGGATATGTTGGTACAAGATCTCCGTAGGTAGTTCCACATAACTCATATTGTCACCGAAGACAATATCTGTCGGTGGTATCACATGATTGGGATCATGTATGTATTTCCTGAGTTGTGAAACGTGGAATACATTGTGCACGTTCCCAAAGCTTGGCGGAAATGTCAGTCTGTAAGCTATTGATACTATTCTTTCCAATATTTCATACGGTTCTATGAAACGTGGTCGCAACTTTCCTTTGATTCTGAATCTCACGATTCCTTTTTAACCGAAAAAAATCTTCCAGAAAACTTTGTTTCCTACATCAAAATATAGTTTTGTGCGATGTTTGTCGGCGTACGACTTTTGTCGGTCTTAGGTTTCTTTGATCCGTTGGCGAATCTGTCTCACAATCTCGATCATCTCTCCCACAGAATCAGGTCCTAATATTCTTCTTTATCCACTTCATCCCAGTAAAGTGATGATCAACATTTCTGTCCGTAAAGCGCTTCGTACAGGGTCATTTCAATAGTTGCTTGATAGTTGTTATTGTAGGCGAATTCTACAAGTGGTAACACTTGTTCCAAATTTTCTCCTCTATCCGGGACAAAATACAATTGAGTTCTCAATTCCCTTTGTAAGCTCATCCAGAATCTGGATGTAAATTTTGAATCTCTATCAGACGCGATAGTCTTTAGAACTCATTGCAAACTTATGATACCTCGAACATACAATTGTGCTAATATACCTGATACATATGTTATTAGGATCGGTAAGAAATACGTGCTCTTGGTCAACGATCGATGATAATCCAATTAGCGGTATTTTCTTTTAGTGATTTGGGTGGCCCGGTATAAAAATCCATGTCTATATTCTCTCATTTCTATTCTGGCATGTCCAGTGATTGTAGGGTTCCATACGATCGATGGTAGAGTGGTTTCACTAGTTGACACGTCAAACAACATTTTACAAATGAAGCTACGTCCCGCTTCATTCCATCCCAACAAAATTTCTCCTTGAGATCTTGATACATTTTGGTGTTTCCGGGATGTGCGGTGTAAGAAGTCTCATGGGTTTCTCTCAAGATCTCACTCTTAAGCCCTTCGTCTTTTAGAAAATACACACTCTCCCATCATATAACATCATATGTTACTACTCTAAAATCCTTGTGGTCATTATTCTTGATTTTGGCTCGTACTTCCTCTAGCTTATTGCTCTTCTTCTGAGGATCCAAAATTCGAGCTCTTAATTTGGGATTGCAATAATATAACCTTCTATCGTCTCAGGCGGCTTTAAAATTTCGATGTTCATCCTCTGAAATTCATTTATAAGCATCTCCTCGTGACTGAGGAGGCATCCCAAACTAGGATGATATTTGCGACTCAAGGCATTTGCTACATCATTAGCATTGCCTAGGTGGTAATCGATATCACAGTCGTAATCTTTTACCAGTTCTAACCATCTTCGTTGCCTTATGTTAAGATCTTTCTACTTGAAGAAATACTTCAGGCTTTTATGGTCAGTATAGATCTTACATCTAATTCCATAGAGATGGTGTCTCCAAATCTTTAGGCATGTACAACCGCTACTAATTCCAGATCGTGCGTAGGATAGTTTAACTCGTGTAGACGTAACTGCCTTAGAGCTTAGGCAATATCTTTGCCTTCTTACGTCAGAACACATCCTAACCCATTCTTCGAAACGTTGGTATAGGTTGTGTATTCTTTATATGCTTGAATTACGGCAAATCTGGTCTTTGTTGTCGAACTTCTTCAATATCTGGAAACTAGTCTCACGCTCGGCGGTCCAAGTGTACTTGATTCCTTTTCTCAACAATTGGGTCATAGGTCGGGCTATCGTTGAAAATCCTTCGATAAATCTTCGATAGTAGCCAAGAAGTCCTAAGAGCTCTGAATTTCATTCGGGTTCTTTAGTGATTCCCATTCTCGAACTATATCGATTTTCAAGGGTCTACTTTGATTTCCTCAATGGACACGATGTGACCTAAGAATGTCACCGCCTAACCAAAACTCACACTTGCTAAACTTGGCGAAGAGTTGCTATTGCCTCAACTTTTGCACACGGTCCTCAAGTGCTCTTCGTGGTCTTGGTTATTCTTCGAATATATTAGATATCGCCTATGAATACTAAGATAAATTTATCTAGTACGGGTAAAATACCCTATTCGTGATATCCATAAATATCGTCTGGCATTTGTAAGTCCAATGGAATAACGAAGAGTTTTGAAATGACCATACCTTGTACGGAAGCCGTTTTAGGCACATCTTCGCATCAAATCCTTAGTCGATGGTATCCCGACTTTAAGTCTATCTTCAAAAGACTCGCCTCCCTTGTCGATCAATCAGATCGTCAATTTGGGGCAAGGGATACTTATTCTTTAGAGTTATCTTGTCTAACTCTCGATAGTCTATGCACATTCTCAGTGTACTATCCTTTTTCTTCACAAAAAGGACAGGTGCTCCCCATGGAGATATCTTGGGCCTAATGAAACTTAACTCCAGGGTTCTTGTAGTCGATCTTCAATTCCCAAGTTCCTTGGTGTCATCCGGTATGGGGCTTTCGTCTGGCGTAACTCGGTTTGAGATCGATTGTGGACTCCATCCGTCGAGTCGGTAATCCGTAGTTCATCGGAAAATCATTGGAATATTCTCTCACAATCGAAACGCCTTTTATCCTTCTCTTATTCGGTCTTCCTCCCGAGATAGACAAGGTAGATGTGGTCATCCGTCTGCTCAACAATGTTCTTGCTTATAGCGCGGATATGATTGGGACTCTTCTTTCCATGCTGATCCCGTGAAAGTTTATAGGTTTCTTTCCGAGATGTTGGAAAGAAATCTTACTTTCATTTCAGGGATAGTATCATTATATTCGGTTAACCAATCCATCTCTTAGGATTATATCCACATCTACCATAGATATGACGTGAAGATTATCTCATCACGACGTAAGTAAACCTAGTCCAAGTTCTAGGTTCAAGCATGTGTGGTTACCGTTCTTATTCCTCCCATCAAGAAGAATTTCTCATGATTTGTTTCTGCGTGTTTGGGATCAAATCCTAAGTTCTCAACGATGCTTCAACAATAAAAGGATCGCGGCCCAAGATCAACAAGAGGGTAACAGGAAATTTGGAGAAGTATTCCCATACCGCCAAGTTTCCTTGGTTCCTGGCGGCTCTGCGGAATTTCTTTTCTGGTTGAGGCGACGTCCTAGTTTTTGGGCGATTCTTGTTGTTGATGATGGTGTTGTCGTTGTTCTTGCTGTTGTTCTTCTTTGTTGTTGTTGTTGGAGTTGCATGCGATGCTGTTGCAGCTTGTCGCCATTGTTGTTGTCGTTGCCGCCGTGGTTGATATGGTCACGATTAGGTTGGAAATCTCGGACCGGGTTGGTTCTTTCGGAGCAGTTAAGCTTGAATAGCGCGGAGTTGTTGGACTCGATCCGGTACATTGGGACGACCATTCTCTCATTAGCGCATCCCTGGATAGTCCCTGGAGTAGTGACCCTTCTGGACAAAATTGAAACATTCATCATTTGTGAACATGTAGACTCCTTTGTGACTCCTATGGCACTTAGGGCATATGGGGAGTTTCACGAATATTTAGTTTCCTCCGCCAGGCACGGGTACTATGGTACGTCCATTGTCTTGTTCGGGCCTAGATGGCACATTACTCCCTTGTCATGGCCTTGTGTTGGCTTGGCCAGCATTTGATCCTTGACCTTGGTGGGATCCTTCCCACTTTCTCTTTCCACGATCTCCTTGGTGATTCGGTGGATGTACAGCGATAATCATATCCTCAGGCAAGGCGGCCTCAATGTCCAATGTTCTATTAAGGGCCTCACGATAGGTCATATTTCCATGACCAACTAGTGACACTCTGATCTCATGATAAAGTGAAGCAACCTAAAGTTCGTTGATTTCCGACTTGGTTCGTGTTCCCAGTGAACCAATTACAAGAGCTCGAGCAAAGCAGTTCAATTATCAGCCTATATAAAGGCTTGTAAACACACGAAATATTAAGCTTTGATTTCAAATTTATTGGTGAGTTTTATTCTCTTCAAGAGCTCTTCGAATTTCTTTTGGTTTGCCAAGAAATTCAATTATCGGCTTATCAACGAGGCATTCATCCCTCGTTCGTGTGTCATTCATCGCTCCCGCATTGTTGAGGTGAATTGCTCTTTGGGTCGACTTCAATGTGTTGGAGTATACATCCTATCTATTTGTCGTTCATTTTCACATTTGATTCTAGGTTACGTATTCACGTCAATTTTCAACTGATTGGCGAGGATCGCATCACGGAGTCTCTTTCAGAACTTTTCATCTCTCTTCTCATCAGCATTCTATACTTCTTAAATACACGCAATCAAGTATCTTCTTATGCCATCCATCAGGATTATAAATGTATTAGCACGATACGTATATATAATCATACGCGTAAGTCTAGCACATCGTCGAACATCATATAATACGACATCACAACCAATGGCTCTCGATGAGCTATCATCATATCAAATCAATTACCTCTACGAGGATTTTCATCTGCGTTTTTGAGATTTACCAAAAGAGGACAGGTATGGAGTATGACGCTCCAAAAACTAATATCAGCATCATCCACGTACCTAATCATGGTGCGTACAAACATTTAAACGCTACCGAGGTCATCAAAATAAGAGTTCGTGTCGAAACGACTTATCGTTTCCGCATGCATCACAAGATATACAAAAGTATATAAACAAAACACTATCTAGTCTTAAGAACTAGATCCATAATCGCTCAGGGTATAAATAGGGCTCAGCGTGTCGGAGTCAGGACCGGAAGTATGGGTACTATCAATTTCCTCCATTTCATTGTCAGCAGACAGGTCCTCCTCAGGATCCTCCTCTAAGTCCTACTCCTCTTTGACCTCGGCATTGAATGTGGGAATCACAGTCTCTCGGATTATAATGACTCTAGCTTCTTCCATAGTAGCTAAGTCTCGGCGGATCTCGGCCATGATCTCCTCATAGGCATTGGCTAGAAACGGAGAAGCAGCAAGATGGGCACAAGCTTCTCTCACGACGCATGCAGTTAAGCCACATGATTCGTCAATCTCTACAGTATCGTGGTACATGGGTCCGTACGGGTGGTGGTTGCACTGGGAAATGCCGGTAGGTAGAGGTGGGTGCTGGCATGGAATGATCGACAGCGATGGAATCCTATTGGTAGTAGGATCGGAAAGGTGAGCTGTCGGGGATGGGAAGGTCCAGCCTCGAACATGCTCCTGCCACAGCCTGACAAGAATACAGGTCTATCAGATGCCAAACAAAATGCCTCTGGGTGAAGCCACTCATAATTCTCATCATGCCAGGTATATTCTCGCTCCGTGAGATACGGTCCGCAAGGTGCAACTCCGTATACCATGAATACATAGTTCAGGTGGCTGACGGAACGGAGCAAGTCCTCCTCAAGATCGAAGCTCTCGGCGACGATATATGTATTCGGATGATATCTCGCGTATACCCCTACCTTGGGTGGCGATTGCAATCGGTCGGAGTACACCGTCGAGTTCGACGTACTACGGGCATGTGCAGAGCCCAATGACGCATGAAGTGCGTTAAGAACTCACCGACGCCGTTTTTCGGACATCCGTAGGAACGGTAGGAACATACCACCTTCTCGATGTGGCTCTTATAAAATAAAAGACTTATAGTCGTAAAAATAAATCGAACCACAATCTTATATCCTATATTCCTAAGTTCTTATGAAACTACTTTCTTAGTTTGGTCTTGGAAAGAGGCGTATGGTCTCTTAGGATAGAATGACTTTCAATGTCCGACCACCGGTAATGGCTAAGTGGTCACCATTTCTCATTGGGTTATGAATTCCTTATTTCCATTCGAATCATAACATTCGATCATATGCGTTCCCGCAATACTCAAAATTATATCTTTCTTTTATACATACTTTCTTAACGTTATGCTTTGATTCTTCGTTATCGACACGATAGCAATAGCACGTATAGTGTTCGAAATTCCTTCACACAGAGAGGTTGTGATTCATAGCAGTGCGAACCTCCAGTTAAGCAATCGCTTCGTCATCATAGACTCGTCGCGTTGTCATCCTCAGATCCATCCGTATTGGGATTCTTATAATTTCTATGTTCTCGCTCTTCCTTAGTATTCGCTCAATCGGGATACCTTATGTTACGATACTAAGTTCGCAATAGGGATCATGCATCTTAAGAGTCTATGTTCTCATGGGAAACATACTCATTTACATTATGCCTCTAGATGCTTTGCATATAAGAGTAAACACAACTCATAACATATATAGCGATAAACAGGTATTCTCATATCATTCCTTTATCAATCTCCCAGAGTTTTCAACTCTTTTCAATCTACAACCAGTTATTTTGAAAATAACTTTTCAATTTCAATCATCCATTTTTTTTTCTTCCAGAATCATTGGAAACAACAACTCCATTTGAAATTTTGAGACTTTTCTCCTTTCAAACATATTTCAACCTTCAAAACCATGCGACTTTTGTAAGTCCATTTCACATTTCATAAACTTCCACCATTTCAAAACAACTTTCACCATTTCTAAATAACTTTCAATTGAGATAGTTACCTTCATCCTCGTTGAGCAGGACGACGATGGGGCGCAGTGCAGTGGCAGTCAAATACCAACAGTTCCAAGACTAAACTTCAATTTAGGATCCAAGGAAAGGGTTTCTAGGGTTCAGAGCGAACAAGTGCTCTGATACCACTTTATGACGACCCGACTTCCAAAGAAAGTACGGATCACATGGATCGCCACCGTATGATAAATGCAAGCGGATATATATAATTTAAACCAATACGATTAACCAATCAATTGTGAATAAATGCGAGATCGAAAGGGATCGTCAGACAAGACAAACTCAAGTCACGTAAAGACTTGCCAAAAGGTTCTATGTTCAAGTCTAACCCAATCGGCGACTTCAAGGAACGAGGTACGACCTCCGTTCAATACGATATGATAGCAAATCATAATTAATGATACCAACAAAACATCGAGTTTTTACAAAGAATAAACGTGTGAACATACATATGATGATGCATGCTCAAGGTTCTAGAAATCCCTTCAATTAAAGCAACAAAACCACTACCACTTTGCACCACCTCGCACCCATCATCAATCCTTGCTCAACCTGCACATCAAAAACGAATATGCAGGGCTAAGTACAAAAGTACTCAGTGGACTCGTTGCCGAAAACATTTTCTTCATAAAAGTTATTGAACTGCCCACAATAGCACATGAGGATTTTAGTTGAAAAGGCTCATGCCTATCAAATATTTTATCATTTTCCAAAAGTGTCCGGCCGGACTATTTCATCCACGTTGTTCCATATCTAGTAATTCATTCATCAATCATACGTTCATTCATTCGCGCACTATGGAGGTGGCCACCTACACATAGTCGCCGTGACCGGTCGAGATAGCTAACCTTAACACAAATACATCGTGAACATAATCCGAGTTAGTCCTCGACTAAGTCGGATCCAATCGTTACCCTTTTTAACGCTATGGACCAACTCATTCACATACCACATCGATATACCAATCAATTCTCGTCCCACATTTGGACAAACCAACCTCAAATATGGACACAACAAAACATAAATATTTGGCGATCGATAACAGTTCATGCGATAATATTTCATAAAGCTTTGGTAAATCATGCTTGAGTTATGCATAATCATTTTGTTTCAAGAAAAGCCCACCTCAATAATTGTCCTTCTTGGAATACCGCTAGCGATCCTCTCGTTGTTTTCGTTTACGTCCACGCTGGACCTTGTCAACGCAAGAAATATGATTTAGTATGTTATTCGCTTTTCGAGAAGTATCATTAAGATTCGACACCGATATCTTTTAAGTCTTTGGGTTTTAGGATTCTCGCCATCGATCGACTTAGTTAACAATCTTTGTATCGTCCATTAGGTTTGTCTCGCCATGACGATAGATGACACTTCGCTGCATTCTTCCCTTCTATCGATGTTTCTCCACGTCGTTTGCATAATTTATGAATCCTAGGTTCATAACTAATTTTAAATGCTTGTTAACGGTATCAACGATTTCGAGTCCCAATACCTCATTCATTACTATCATTTCCTCTTCGCATTTCTCACGTCACACGTCCCATATATTCTAATAGAGAAACTCACACTTATATTACACAATCAATAAATATTTCTCGTAATTCAATCATCATCTAACAAATGTTTATAAATTAAAGTTTCTTAAATAATATTTTCTCAATCATCTATTTGACATAATCAACTCATTACTTAATTAAATCTCCAATTTAATTAAGTAAATCTATAATTAAATATTAATTAAATGGATCAAATTAAAAGTCTAACAATATTTGATTAATCAATCAAATTAATTTAATTCATCTTAGATATCCATTAATTAGGATTTATTTTCAATCACACCTTTGTAACAAATTACACAAGGTTCATCTCGTTACATAAATAAATCACTTAAAAGAATAATTTCAATTATACCTTAACATAATTAATTAATTATGTTATTCAATTTCTAAAATTAGACTTTATTCAATCTAATGAATTTAATTAACTCACTCTAAATAGTCGATATTTAGATTATTATTTAATTAATTAAGAATTAATCTCAAAAATTTAATTATTAAAATTAAACCTCATATTTAATTAATATGGAATTAATTCAATCATTAATTTAATGTAATGGATTCTAGAAGTAAATAATTCAAGTCCATTATCCATTTATATACTTAGCCCAACATTTAAAATAAGTCTAAGCCCATTTGTAATTCATTTCAAGAGTCCATCTTTTATTTAATTCAAGAGCCCATATCAATTTAATTTCCAGAACCCAAACTAAATTCTCGGCCCAATGACTTAAGGCCCAAACGAAATTAATATACATGGCCCAAACAAAATTAATTAGCAGCCCATCAGAATAAAGAACCCCGGCCCAACACTTAATTTGTTTAGCCCATAGCCCATCTTATTATTATTATTTTATCGGCCCACACATAAATTTGGCCCAACACCATTTTTCGGCCCAAATAAAATTAATAAGGCCCATTTCCACCAATTTTAACTAAAACCTAAACTACTAACCTGATTCTAATTAAACTAGCCGCCCCCCACCCCTCTTCATTTCGGATCTCCTTCTTTCTCGGACTCACTCACGCACACAACCACACACGATGCCGTCGCCGCCGCAGCCTTCGTCTCCGGCCAGCCGCGTCGTCGTCCGATCGGCGAATCGTGACGTGCACCTCCTCTCATCTCGGCTGTCACTCACTCGGCGTACACAAACAAAGACCCTCTCGGTTCTCACACACCCACATGCGACGCACACACCCAGACGTCCTTACTGTCGCCGCCGTTTCCTCGTCTCCGACGAGCCATCGCGGCCGGTAGGCGTACCACATCGTCGCCGCCGTGATCTCAGCCACATCTCCTCTCTCTCTTTCGTCCTCTATTTCCCGCAAGCACACAGACGCAGACACACATTCGCCGCGCACAGATCTGGAATTTGAACGCCCATTTACCTTCGATCTACACACGCCGCGTCGCAGACGACCTCATCTTTTCGTGGATCTCGCTCAGACACACACACGCGCACAGAGCACATGTCTCCCTCTCTCGGCAACACTGCCGCCGTCTCTGGCCGGGCACTCCCATGCCGTCGTCGCTGACCATGGCTCTGCTCCAGCTACTGTCGCCGTTGGTCGATAGCCGAGCCCTAGTGGCTCGGTCATGGTTCACTCAACTCGTACACTTCCAGTTATAAATCAGAAATTAATTTGGTTCTTTCGTGTATATTGGTGTTTAACCTATTGTGGAACTTGTTGTATATGTTCTAATTTCATTTATGTTTCTACTTCAAGATGTAATCAGTACATAGCTCTATAACTAATATTTCATTTGTTTGATGTGTACGAATGTGAAGTTGATGGATATTCTTCATTTACGTTTCTGATTGAATATACATATTTAAAAATCAGAACTTGTACTAATACATAAGAATGTATACCGACTTAAGGTTTGAAGCTTACTTGATGAAGGTTTTTTTTTTTGATAGTGAATGGTCCTGCTTCGTTTGTGTATGCTTTCCTTGTTGTTTTATTTCTCTCGCTTTGTTGTGATGGTTGAGAGTGTGAAGGATTGAGAGAATGAAAGAGGGAGCTATGAGTGAAATAGGAATACAGTGTTATGCTTTGAAAATGGAGGGTGTATAAGGATGAAAGTCTGGGATTGATAAAGGGAAAGGTGTTGTTGCAGTATCTCTGGAGAGATTGTTGTTGTGTTGCAGAGATTCAATTTGTCTCATGTTGCAGGGTGTTTGATCCTTTGCAGAGGAATAGGGGTATGTGGGCGGGGAACGAGATTCTGGTTTGCTGGAATAGGGGGGGTACAAGTTAGCAATGTAAAATATGGTCAACTTTCAATTTTCAGTAGTTTTAGATATCGGGAATAATTACGATTACGACTTTTCACTTGTTTTGTTCGAACGGGAATCGGTGGTCGTCACACACATTATCATATTACGTTTTCGTTTGATTATCAACGATAAATTTCCTCGTTTATTTAATTATAAAAAGAAAAGATTTAATAACAATTCGGGTTAAATTCTTCATTAATACGATTTTATTTTACAGGGTATTACAGTACGCAAGTGCACGTAATCAACAAGTAATACACGGAAATATTCCGAGATCGAATCCACAGAGATCGCGCTAATAAGTTACGTTGACAACAACTTGGTTTAAAAAAAGAAAACAACAAAGGGAATTAAACAGGAGGTAGCTCTTAAAATAAAACTCAACTACAAACTTATATTAAAAGGACTTCGGCAAAACGAGGTAAACACCCAACACAAATAACGAGGGAAGCACTGATATCAAGGAAGAGAAACTGACTTGACCTCTCGATTCCACCCATACATTGTAGTAAATATACTACAGCATTATCATTTCCTCATTGCCATGACATGAACTTCTCCGATTCTTAGTATTTTTCCAAATCTAAGATTATACTCTATAAGCTATTCAATATATTCCTATATCGAACGGCCCTTAGAATACCTTTACTAATCCATTCATATTTGCCACGCAAGGTAAACACATATTCCTATGCTATTCACACACACAATGTTTACATCATGTTCTTGCGTCACTTTCTTGTTTTCCACTCTATAAGAACCTCCCAGCAATCATAGAGCTAAAATCTCAGTCATGGTGATCAACCACAAGCAAGATAAATAATTCCCAAATGAGCTCGTCACACGAGCATGGGTTTCATCAAGAGATCAAGTCCTACAGGTTTAGCTCATAGCGAGCTGTTCAACAATATCCAGACACACAATTGCCATAACAAGTTAAAAAGAAATCGAGAAAAGAAAGTAGAACTCATCGCCGGAATCACGTGCTCCTTCTTGGATCGTCGCCTCTTCCGTTGGCTTCATCTCTAAGATATCGCTCGCCTTGATTCCTCTCCAGAACAGAATGATTCCCCTCTTTTCTTTCGTCCCCCCCGGATAATCCTCCTTTTTTCTGATTGTCGCCCCTTTTTTTAATAACAACCTCTGGCGCTTTTTAGGGATGCAGACTGTGCACCTGCCAGCCCTTCATCCTCTGATTCTTTCCCTTTTTCCGTTGGCTCTGACAGAGAACAAACCTTTCAGCTGCCGTGGCCAGCTGCCACGTGGTTGTGGTCCTGCGGATCTCCTCTTCGTCTTCAGCCAAAAACCTTCCACGCTTCGTCGTTAGCCTTCCATAAGCACGGCCTCGTCCACTAGTATGAGCTCTTCTACTTCATTTGCACAAGCACGAGCTCATCTTCTCTTTTGAACTCGGCCTCGCTCACGAGTCCGACCTCTTACAAGTTCGACCTCGCTTACAAGTGCGGCTTTGTGCCAGCATAATTCCAGCATCATATGTTCTCTTCTGGAGTTCGTCTTCTTCGTTTCATGAACATGAGCTCATCTACGCTTGCGAACTCTTCAGTCTTGAGCTCGACTTCAGTTACAAGAGCTCGGCTTCAGATGCGAGCTCGAATTTGATTACGAGAGCTCGGCTTCAGATGCGAGCTGTACTTTGGTCAGTTCTTTCTTCTAGAGCTCGGCTTCGAGACTTCGCTCCAGCATCCTCAGTTTCCACTTTTCCTTTGAGCTTTGACTTCATCTTTCGAGCTCGACCTTGCTCATGAATCACTCCAAGATCGCTCGCTACGCCGCTATTCCTCGCCCTTTCGGAGTCAAGCTCGCTCACGAGTTCGGCCTTGCTCACGAGTTCAACCTGGAGCTTGGCCGAACCTCAGCAGACTTCGGCATCGGCTTTTCTGCCGCTCTTCCTGCTACATGCCATAGATTGATTAATTAATGCTAAAAATGTACCTAAAACCCCATAAAAGCACCTGACTCAATCCTACACGCACACACACGAAAACATAACATAAACATACAAAACAACAGAAAACATACGGACAGAACACACAACACTCAGGCTATTATCATCAAAAAGGTCACATAATAACTCTTTTACAAGAGTTATCACTAACCACGTATTTTCTCGTGGTGAAAAACGAAATCAGACAAAAACCAAAAAATAAAAATGAGCCACGATAAACGACAGATCCACAATTAATTAATTGCGCACATAATAATAAAACGTGAATTAATCCAACAGAGCCAAGATTCTGATCACAGGCTCTGATACCAATTGCAGGGAAATCTGATTTTAACCTTCTCCCGATGATCTATCTTGGATGTTTAAGTCACCATACATTGATTATATTCCTAGCATGCACCTATATAATTAATTGCAACACATTGGTGTTTTCTCGTGTTCACCTGTGAATTTGTCGAACAAAGAATCGGATCAAGACTCGTGCTTTGATCTTCTGGACTGTATCCCGTTCGTCAAAACTTCAATGCTGAGTGAGAGCAATCTATGGAGAGTGCTGCAAAAAATCGCCTTCATCCTCACACTCGAAAATCTCGAAAATCACAATGTTCTCACTATAATTTTCAAAAAATCTCTTAGCATTAGGATCCACTGATTTTCTCTCACCTTATATTTATAATGCAACCCTAGAATCCTATTAGAATAGGATCTCTACATATCTAATAAATATAATAATATCTTTTCAGATAGAGAGGATCAGAACAGAGTCCCAGTGGGACTCTTTATGAGGTTGACGATTTTTAGTGCAGCTCCAGGCCTTGATGGGACAACCTAGGGATCAAATGCAAAGAATAAAGATAAACCTCAAATAAATTAATTATCTTATGTTCAGCCCAGAACATAAATTAATTCATAAACATTTATTCATGCCACTAGAGAATAAATGCTGACTTACCCCTTTATTTCCGAAGTTGAGTCGGGCCAGCATTTAGACTTCACGAATCCCTGTATTTAAGATATCGCATGTCCATTAATTATTTATAGCGTTCTGACTGCTTAAAATAATTAATCTCTTTAATTCCTTAAGTAGTACCACTCAAACTTATTATTGTACTTGAGATAACTCAACCTGCATGGTTTAGTACAATAAACCTTTTGAGCTCCTTAAGGGGACGTCAACATCCTAAATGGATATGGTGACACGATACAGGTAACTAGTATGACATACAAGCACTGTCACTACCCAAGATATGGAGAATATTGGGTTATCTCATGTAACCCTCACCCATAACAAGTCAAAGTGATGGTCAACAACTCATACTCACCTAAAACCTTATCGAGGTTTAGATCAACGTAAAGTCACCGAGATATAGGTTCTTCACGACGGTCAGATAGAAGAACTCATCTCACTGTGATCCATCAATACATCAGAGATGTACCAATATAGACAAGCAACCAAGTCAAGTCACTTCTTATCTATACCGCAACCTATACCGACAACTCGTCATCAAGTTGTATCAGCTATGATCCTTTTTCTATCTCATTAAACTTGACCAATCATACAGACTTCTATGATCTTCTACACATTGTATGATCTAACTTATATATGAGATAAATGGACATACATATGCAATCAAGTAAACAATTCAGATAGGAGATTGTAATAGTGGTAACAGGAAACATTGTATATAAGCTCAACCAAAACTGCTTCCAGTATACAAATCCAACAATAATATGACTTGGTCAGCCATAAACATATAAACCTATGCCTACCAAGAGAGATAAAGTGGCCATAATGTGTGAGAGTATGTACCCAACAATACATGAGAGCATAATTCAATTCATAAGTTATTGGCAAGCAATAGTGAAATATATTGGAACAAGAGCAAAAAATACGCTTAAAGACAACGGACATTGCCCATTTTTGTAGATAGATACGACAACAAGCAATGACCAATGCCATATAGTTTGGTGTCCGTTGTCATAGCACTTACGACATCGCCAAATGTCCGTAGTTGTAGATTTTATGTTTGATGCGTTAGATAGTTACAACATCAGTACATGCTTGTTGTCATAGAGTTTAGAGCCCGATTTTCTTTTTCATCTATAAAATTGATTTTGCTCGTTGTCATATGTAGGTGTTTCTACCGTTGCCGTAGGTTGAATCTGCTTATTTTGGACCTTTTTTCAATTGACATTTTTTATAATTTTAATATTTAACTGAAATCCATTACATTACAATCATATTTGATTCAACCAATCAATCATAAAAATACCATGATCATATTCAATTACAACATAATCAATCATAAAATTATTAAAATATTCATATGCCAAGTTCAATACTTAAACCATTAATTACTAAAAAAAAAATCAAACGATAATACACTTGTTGGTCCATCATTCCTCTATATTGTAGCATCCCCATGTTGGCCATTTCTCTACCTACATTGACTACAATCATAAGCAAACTTTTGTTCCAACACACATTAACACATATATAGATTGGTGAATTTATAATCACAATCTTATATTTTACAAATTTCACCATAAGCAACTGATAAGTATTATTAACATGCAATCTCATTTACGTATGCATCTAGCAAAACTAAATTAATTAAGGACATCAACACACATGCATGCTAATGAGTCGACTATAAGCTGATTTCATTACCTTCTACTCCTTCATGTATTTCTTGAACACATTTTGCCCACTCTGTACGCACTTCATCAATCTCTTCGATATAATATTTTGCATTACCAATGAACTATTAAGTATAAGTATAATTTAGTATAATTTATAACATCAAACACTTTGAATAATGACAAAACAACTATAAACTTCCTACTCTTATAGGAGAAAGCGATCTTACATGAATTAATGGACAAAGAGATGTAATGCTATTGAACAAATCATCAAACCTTAAAAAAATACATATAGCACATGCAGAAGTCACACTGAAGATGGATAAGAGCAGTCAAAAAATATCTTTGGTAAGCAAAGCAACATCACGTTATTTAATTAGATCAAACTTCCAAATGAGGAATAGACCTAATGTCTAGCGGAGGAGTCAGGTGGCAGAAGGCGATAGTGGTGGCCTATTGGCTCCTGCTATTTGGCTAGAAGGAGGAAGGCGACTGGATGGTGGCAGCGACTTTTGTAGCTGGCTGTTCGGCAGACAATGTAGAGAGAAAGGGGTAAACAGATGAGAGAAAATGAGATACGAAGAGCCTGAAGTAAGGATTGCAGCAGCAATGTTAAGGATAGAAAGTTCGCTAGAAGTTTGGACATATATGGCACAAAAGCTGGATCTCATGGCAGCGTCGCTGTAAACTCTAGTTTCCGACCTGCGCTATGAAATGCCCCCTTCAAATGCATTGACTTGGAGCATAATATCCTCGATAGGTCCAACGGACCCCTCCACTTGCGAGGGTAGCCAGTCAGTGCATTGGCATCATCATCTTTGTCGGCGCCTAAGATGGTTTTGTGTGGGGGCGGTTTAAGATAACCATAGTCGTTAGTTCATCTAAACTACAGTTTTTAAAGTGATTGAAATCTATACTTGTACAATTTTTCCCATAAACTACAGTTTTGGTAAGAAACCGTAGGCAATGATGAAAACTAAAGTTTTCACAAAAATTGTAGCCTTTTAACTGTAGTGATAGGCAGTAATTTGTAGTAGAGATATATATCATTTTTTATGTGTTATAACTATGTATATCATCAACTACAACTTTTCACAAAAGTCATAGTCTTTGAATTGTAGTGACAAGCATAGTTTACAATAGAGTATATATCATTTTTTATGTGTTATACTATATATATCATTAGCCATTATACTTTTTATATACATATATATTATTTGGAAGTCACCCACTAATATTGAATTGTTCTTACTTTCTTTCACATATTCCATGTTATGTTGTAATATAGCTCATATAAAACTAGAAAATAACAAGAACCACTACAACAAAATTCTCCTAATAGGACACTCCTAAATGTCCTATTATGTCACATAATAGGACACTCATTGGTATAGGATGTTCCCAAGGAGCATCCTATTTGCTTGGGTCGCAATATGATAATAGGACTCTTGTAATAATAGGTAGTTAAAGAGTGTCCTATTACTGGACTCTTAGAGAGTCATGACACTCAAGAGCATCCTATTATAGTTTTGCACGAAAATATTATAGATTACGGTCTATGCACATCCTATAGCTCATTAGACACAAAACATTCCTGAACTAGTCAGACTATCATCATAGATTCATCATCTACCTCTAACAATAATATAAATCTGATTAACATTACAACTTCAATTTATATCTCAAAAAGAATGTCGAATGAAAAAACATCAGTAAGTCTTCGGAATGAGTTATTCAATCCAAAATAATTTCTTTGTGCATAATTAATAAATAAACAAGTACATAAGTAGTCTGATAATGATTTTCAAAGGCAATTATACAACAGCTTGCATCAATCCATTAATGAGACATCACACACACTTCCCCCGCTACCAATCCACTCCAAAGGCCCTTCTTTAACTCCATATATTGACGAATTCTTTCTCCCCTCTAAATGCATGAGTTGGACGGAATACGAGTACATCGAGAACCAATCTTGCAACAACACCAAAATTATACGGTATACGATAGAATAGTGAAGTAGTTTTGAAGCAACAAATGACCAAAGTTAGGCATTTAATACGAACATAATATAAACATAAAACATTAGATAAAGGATTGCACGAAAATAAGGTACTACATAGAAAGAATAGATTGGCTAACTCCGGATTTGGCAACAATCTCAAAGCAATGTCACCAGCTTAAGTAACCAGCACTCCAGACTACAACAATTAGCAATGAGTAAAAGACACGAACAAGGCTGCAACTAGTTCAACCATATCATGTTGCGTATAAACAATCAGAAATTAAGTTAAGCTACATAATTTCTCATAACTTGTTAAGGGAAATACCACAAAAATGATCTAGAAATCTGCATATATGAGAGTCTAGAGGAACATGAAGTTAAGTTTCTATAAGTAAATCTGTAAAAATATATGTCCATCTTTGTTGAGATATAAACTGAACATGTTGTAAAGAGAAAATATTTTTGTATCGAAGAGAAGAAGATTACAAAAGCCACTACAAGAAAACAGTTGATTAGCGACGGAAAATTCCGTCGCTAATCCTTAAAAATCCGTTGTTAAATCTGTTTAACGATGGAATTGCAACGGAAACATTCCGAATCAAATATCGTGGTCGCTAAACAGTATCAGCGACGGACTCAGGTCCGTTGCTAAATCAGCGACGGAACAACTACGGAAAATTCCGTTGCAACAGAGGGCGTTGTTTTCCGTCGTTGATTAACGACGGATTTACAATGGAAAATTCCGTCGCTAATAGCAACAGAATTAAAATCCGTCGTTGATTTACAACGGATTTACAACGAAAAGTTTCGTCGCTAATTGCGACGGATTGTATTCGTTGTTGATTAACGACGGATTTACAACGAATAATTCCGTCGCTAATAGCAACGGAATTAAAATCCGCCGCTAATCGCTGATGGAATTGAAAACCATTTTTTCATCATTGTTTTTAATTTTTTGTTTTTTAATAAAATGACACTTCTAAATTAATTATAACATGTTCAAACTACAAATTCATCTTAAAATATTAAACCAAAATTCAAAAAATACGCACCAATTTCAAACACAATCATAACATTAGATAATCTACTTAACGTAATTCATAACATAACATAATCCACAAATACAATCCAAAAGTAAACATAACATAATCCAAAAATAAACATAACATAATCTAAAAATAAACATAACATAATTCCAATAACCAAATTCTAATATATTTAATATCCGATGATGCTTCAAGTCAATGATATATCAACCAGATCAAGATGGTGGATATCATGTACCGCTAGTAGAACCCGAGCCCGACATAAATCGCTCGAAAGCCTCCTGTTGAACACGTAATTGTTCAAGTGTATGCTTGTGTGCCTCGTTTAACGCCCTTATCTGAGCCTCCATTTTCTCCTCATATTCCTGACGCTGAGCTTCATATTCTTTTCGCTTATGTCTCTCCTGTTGTAGCGTCCTCTACCTCTATCAACTTCTTATTGCACTCATGTATCGCCTTGGATCGATTCGGATGTCGCAGAATCGACACTCGATCCACTAGGATTACTCATGAAGCTTTGTGCAAGAGAACCCGCACCAAACAATCTCTTCTTCTTGGAGGGCCTCCTAGGACTTGCTTAGGATCTCGGCCCTATCTACCTCCCAGCACTTCATCCGTGTCGAACAGTCGACTCAAAGTCCGAAAATTGTCTTCAACTTGTATCTATAAAATAAATTCACTTAGATTATGTAGTTAATAATTCTAACTAAGTCAAATGATTCAAGGTACTTACCCCAATACTACGAGACTTCGGATCGTTATATTCACCATCTTTGGTGACATGATACCTCTTGAATACATCCCATCGCACTTGAGATATTTCGACACCACGCTCTTTTGCTGTGCATTCAATCAAAAGATCATTAAAAATATATGGACTATGAACATCATTAATTTTTTCTAATTAAGTATGAGATACTTACCATTTCCATTGCATATTCTAAAGCACTTTTTGAGCCACCTCCATGCTTAACAATGCCTGTTCCCTCGCCATCTGCCTCGGTCATCCTACTTTTCCGTGCTTTTATCGCCTTTGTTTTTACATCATCACGACTCCAATATTGCTTCCAAGATTCCCACTCCCGAATGGGAATGAAGTGAGTGGACTCGTCATTCACTTTCCTTTTGATCTTGTGAAGAAGATCCCCAGATCTATCCCCCTTCGTGCGCCATAGCTCGTAAACAATGTCATCCTTCAAATCCTTATCCCAATAATAAAATTTCTATAGAAAAAATATTTAGAGATTAAAATATAAATAGTATACATACATACATTCAGTAGACAAATAGTAAACATCATTCATTGGCGTTTGAACTCAATAATACTAAAAAAATCACCGTATGAAAAAAGATCAAGAAAATTAAGATAATGACAAGGAATCTCAAGAGCTCAAGGCCGGTGGAAGAAGGAAGTTGAACAATTCATTGTCTTTACATCACCGTAAAGCATGCACTATTACCAAAAACATTATTATAGTATGCATGTCACTACTGACTCGGTCACTTTCGATAAAATACATAATTGAGTATTTTATCTTTATCACAAGGATTCATGCAATCCTAGTCCTTTCAACAGATACAAATGCGAGAAATGATCAAGTGAAGAAGCCTACCTAAAATGTACATACTCATTTGAAACATCTGTTGGCAATTGATGGAACACAATTCACATAAATAATAGAGGAAAAAAATATTGGTGAATGTGTAGAGTGAAGCTAGAAATAATCCCTTTTCGAGATATAATAAAAAAATCAAATCATGGATGAAAAATTACATATATGTGACATAAATTATTCATTTTGTTCAACCAAAGTAGATAGTCATTGAGAAAATTTCAATCATCCAAGATTGGTATAGAAAACAAGCTATATATTAGTTTAAACAGTGCATGTGAATTTGAAGCAAAAATTGAGACATAAATCCTCCAATTTCCAATCCTATATAAATATTTCTAATTTCTCCAACCTCTCAATGGGATTTTACAACAAACAAGATCACAAATAATCCTATGTTTGATTTTTTTCTTACAAAACCTCAAGGTTAGCTCCATCATTAGTGGTAATCAACAATGCACACAAGATCGGATATAACAGTTGTGTTTCACCTTCCACTAGTGCCAATAGTCGGAAATGTGATATCTCACAATATCTTGTTCTTGATAAAGTATGTTCTTACACTTCTTACATGGACACTTAATCTTATCTCCATCGATTTAATAAAACCGATTACGAGCGAACTCAATGAAAGTTTCAAGTCCATCTTGAAATTCATGATTAAATCCACCAATGTAAGTAAAACGCCTATACATCCATTCACGATTATGACTATTCTTGCAAATCCTAATCATATAATTCAATTATGATAGGTTGTGAGAGAATGATTTTTCAAATAAATAGATATACAATGCTCTATCATCCTCAAATAAATCTAGCAGTCACCTATATACGTGCACACGTAGATTATATCCGATTTAAAATTTGATTGTGAAACTACATAACTTTATAACATAAAATATTAAAAGATCCAAAATTCATAAACTGCAAAGATGCTTCATCGTGTATATCAAGCACGCTTATGTACTCTAATAAGGAAAACAGTTGGTTTATCCGAATTCTAATAAGGAAAAGTTAAGATACTTATGCGAGTTGTTGACTAAGTAATTAAATAAAGAGATTCACACAATAGTTGGGATTCTATAAGTAAAAGTGATGTGTAGTTATTAGAATTTAATGTACGTGGGTCAGAATGCACTCTACAGTTTGTAGGATTTATAAAGATCTCATAAATTATGGGAACAACGATGCTTAGCTAAGGAAATGAAAGCGGTAAAATAGAAGCGTAGTTTCACAAAACTACGCTCACCAGATCAAGGCCATAAAATTATTAATCATACTAAAAAATTCTTAAGATATTTGTATGTATTTGTGAAGCTTTTTCAACATATATTGAGCTTCACCTACAAGACCACAACGCACTCTCTTATTATGGAAAAAATGTTTAATAATCCACGAAAATAATGACACATCTTAGGTCTGTGGCGTTTATAGCTAAATACATTGCATCACATTCTCACGAATCATAAAATTATGCAAATAAAACAAAAGACTTAGGTCAAGTCTCATGTACCTTTCGATCTAACGGCCAAATTAAACTATCATTTCCCTCGATTATTAAATAATAAACCGACTAATACTAAGCGAGATGAATGTCTTATTCGTTCCTACATATCATATCATCGAACAACCATTATAACCTAAACGATAAATATTGATATCGACTAACCACCATAAGGCTCTATAGGTTTTAATGAAGTATAGTTGGCATACACAAGCAACCATATTGCAGATATGCAAAGCAAAACGATATCCAAAGATCCTCTTATAATTTATCGTTATGGAGAATCACAACGCAGAGAGGTAAGGGTGCAAAAGCTTTGAACATTCCAAATGGGAAAGCTAAAGTGTAGTCAAGCAAATAGTGTGTAAACAGTGAAGAAATTTGTGAAAAGTCATATGTCGTGCTTTCCTCATTTATTGTGGGATTGTCTGCTACTTAGCTTACCATTTTCATCATATTACGTCTAGAACATCGATTCATGCTTGAATTAATCAATAAAATCGAAATAAAACTTATAAGATTCGAAAATCCTATAGAAACTCGCAGAGGGCAAAGAAATCTACACACACCCATATGAAGCAGAACTAGAAATTTACCTCGGTTTAGGGAGTTGAACTCCGTGAGGTGCTACCGAACGCCGAGGAAACGACGGAGAGGTAGGCGAGGTACGACGATGGGGAGGGACGGCGACGCTGGGACTGCAAGGTACGGCGAGGGCGGCGACGGCGAGGGATGGCAAGGACAACAAGCACTTAGGATGAGAGAGAGAGAGAGGAATTAGGGCTAACATCCAAATGGAGACGAAAAGAAAGTTTCTATTAAAATTTTAACTACGGATCTACAACGGACTGAGTCCGTCGTTAATTTAAAAAAAAAAATGCGCATCCTCCCTGCTTTTATTAAGATCAGCTAATAAACTCTACGACGGATTTGCTACGGATATATTCCGTCGTTATTTTTTTTTCAAAAAAAAAATTTTTAAAAAATGTTAGCTACGGATACTATCCGTCGTTGATCTAACGACAACAGTTTCCGTTGTTAATCCGTCGTTATTTTTGGTACGAAATTTTTTTCGCGGCATTCCGTCGTTGTTCCATTGTAGGCATCGTAGTTAAACACAATTATTATATTCCGTTGTTGTTCCGTTGTAATTCCGTCGTAAATCTGCAACGGATTACTTTCCGTTGTAATTTCCGTCTCTATTCTGCTGTTTTCTTGTAGTGAGCTGATTACAAATTATTTATAGCAAACAGAAAACTAACAAACTAATAACTACCTAACAGCTTGTAACTAACTTTGTAACAACTTTCCTAAGTTTAATAGAAAGCTCATGCGTAATCTGTTCCAACTGCATTAGATAGACAAACATAAACCATGCAGACGTGAGAGGAGATAAATAATCCAATACACCCCCAAGAACCTATCCAGTGTTCAACTCTGCAAGATTCAACCTACTTCGAAGCAACATAAAGCGAGTGTCAGCAAGAGCTTTGGTGAATACATCAGCCAATTGATCACAAGACGGAACATAGCCCACATCATGGTTTTATCAAGCACCTTCTCGCGTATGTAATGAACATCCACCTCAATGTGCTTGGTCGTTTCATAAAGACCGGATTATCGCCAAGGCAATAGCAGCGACATTATCGCACCAAAGCTTAATGGGAGATGACACCGAGACACCAAGTTACGTGCACAATGAGACAAGCCGATCACCAAGAGTAGCATTAGCCATACTCCTATATTGATTCGCACTTCTTCTGGAGACAACATCCTGTTGCTTTCGCGCACCATGAAATCAAATTTGAACCCAAAAATACGGTGACCTCGCGTGGATCTACGATCGTCTAAGACTTGCCCAATCAAAGATCCGAGTAGGCTATTAGTCGAGAAGAGGACGATGGAGTGAATTTCAAAGATAAGAGAAGTTGTACCCTTTAAGTAACGGAGCAATCGTTTGTGAAGCCCAATACAAATTGGTGGGTTTAGTAAGGAACCGACTCACTTATCGACAAAGTGAAAGTGATATCGGATGAGTTAAAGTGAGATATGAAGAGCTCATACTGAGGCTTCGATAAAGTGTGGGATCATCAAAGCTAATACCGCACTAGCGAGACAACTTCGTAGTATTTGGGGTCATAAGGGTTGAACATGGTTTACAATTTACCATATTTGTCTTCACAAGCAACTCATGAATGTATTTGTGTTGACATAAGGTAAAAGCGTTGTCAAAGCGGTGAACCTCGATCCCCAAGAAGTAGCTGACATTGCAAAGATCCTTTACCGAAAACTATGTGTGCAAAGTATCAACAACCATTTTCACCATATCCGAGTCATCCCCAGTAACTAAGATATCATCCACGTAAACAAGAATAAGCGTGAGAGAAGTTTCAGTTTTTTTAAAGAACAAGGAAAAATCTGAGGATGATCTTGTGAAACCAAGACTGTAGATTTCTACTCGTAACTTATCATACCAAGCTCGTGGCGCCTGTTTTAATCCATATATCGCTTTCTTAAGCTTGCATACATAAAATGCATGAACTGAATCTTCAAAGCCTGCCGACTGAGCCATGTATATGGTATCTGTGAGCTCACCATTTAGAAATGCATTATTGACATCAATTTGTTTGATGGCCCAGCCTTTTGTAGCAGCTAGAGAGAACATAAGGCGAATAGTGGAGGGCTTGACAACAGGAATGAAGGTTTCAACAAAATGAACTCCTGCCATTTGCTCAAAACCTCGAGCAACTAATCTAGCCTTGAGCTTGTCCAGAGTGTAGTGAGGATTCAATTTGACCCTAAACACCCATTTATTGCTAATAACGTTTTGGCTGGGATCTGGTGGTATAAGTATCCACGTTCATTTTCCAAGGATAGCATCAAATTCCTTGGCCATTGACTCATACCACCCATCATGTGCTAAGGCTTCATCCAAAGACAATGGTAAGGATGGAATATTTGAGGAAGCAGGAGGTTGAGAAAGGTAGGCAGTATAGACTTTTGGTTTTTTAATGCCATTCTTTGATCGTGTGCGCATAGACTGAGAGTTGACTGGTGGAGGAAGATGAGGTGAAGGAGAAATAGAAGAGGGAGATGAAGGCAAAGAGATAGAAGAGGAGTTAGGAGGAGATATGTTGTTGTTCCAAATTGTGAGATAGAGGGTGATGAATGAGCAGTCAAGGAAGAAGATGGAATTGAAGATGATACATGTACAGGTAAAATATGAAGAGGAGCAAGAGAGACATAAGAAAATGCAGACCTGATGCAGTTTGTAGGGAATAAAGTGGGATAAGGAAACTCAATTTCATTAAAATGTACTGTGTCCACAATATAGATTATTCCCTCAGCATTTAGACACTTGTACCCTTTGTGGTTGCTACTATAACCAAGAAATATGCATTTTTGAGAATGAAACTGAAGTTTATGAGAGTTATATGGCTTGAGAAGAGGAAAGCAAGCACAGCCAAAAACATGAAGAAAAGAGTAGTCAAGCAGATGATTGAACAAGACTTGATAGGGAGATTTCATGGCTAGTGTTGTTGTAGGTAGTCGGTTAATGAGATAAGTACCAGACTCAAACGCATGCCACCAATACTCAACAGGAAGAGTAGCTTGACTGAGGAGAGTTAAACCCATATCCACTATGTGTTGGTGTTTTCTTTCGGCTCTACCGTTTTGAGAATGAACGTGAGAACAAGGGTGCTGAAACTGAACCCCTAAAGCTTTAAAAAATAGCACTAAGTTTCTATATTCACCTACCCAGTCCGACTTAAAAGATTGGATAGAAGTTTGAAACTCACATTCTACCATCTTAAAAAACTGTTGAACTATAGAAAAAGCATAAGATTTTACAGAAGAGGGTAGATCCATGTGTACCTTGTAAAGTCATCAACGAAATGGATGTAGTATTTGTAACCTTGAGGAGAAGCAATATAATCAGGCCCCCAAAGATCAGAGTGAACAAGTTGAAAAGGTTTTGTAGTGCGGAGTGATTGAGTGATGTGATGAGTCTGATGTAGTTTTCCAATCCTACAAGCTTCACAAAAACTGAGAAAAGAATCATGTATTGGTATACACAGCATTTTAAGAATGTGAGTAAGAACAGTGAAGTGAGGATGTCCCAGTTTTTGATGCCAAATAGAAATGTTATTGACAGACGATGTAGTCTTATTTACACTGAACACACTCTTTGTATTACATGTAGAAGATGATTCTTGTTACATGAAGATGAACCAGTGAAAGAGCTGTTATTTGTAACTAAGACTTGATTTTATTATTCTTGGAAGTACAAGAAGAAGAAAAAACAGATGAGTTGACAGCTGCTCGAGGACAGAGTTTGGAGAGATCAACTTGATAAAGCCCGTTGTGGAGTTTCCCCGTCAGAAGAATTTGAAGGTTGTGTTTGTCCTTCACAAGACAGTAAGTATCATGAAATTCAAATATAACATTATTATCTTTTGTAAACTGAGATATGCTGATTAAATTCTTAGTGATTTGAGGAACATATAGAATATGATTCAGCAATAAGGAAGAGTTGGGAGAGGAAGAAGAAAATGACATAATTTTTCTGTGACCAATAGACTGAATAGATATAACCTTACCATTACCTACGGTGAGAGCCTCTGTGCCATGATAAGGAGTATTGAGCTGAAGATTTTGCCAAGGTATTTGTGACATGATTGGTAGCTCCACTATCCACATACCACACACCTGCTTCCTCGTCAAACTCATAGTCAGGTAGAGACTGATGTTCAGCAACAAAAGCTTACGGTGTTGAGGTGTTAGGAGCTATATCTATACCAGTAAAATTTACATCAAAGCGTTTATAGCATTTTAAAGCAATATGTCCTGTTCGACCACACAGCTGACATACAATGGGCGATTTTCCAGAAAACCTAAACCGATCTCTGCCAATCATACCACGGCCACGAACACCTCAATTTTCTCCTGCTGCACATAATGAGCCATAGGTTCAGTAATGGAGTAAACAGATTGTTGCAGATGGATTTCATGCGATTGTAGAGCATACTGCATCTCTTGCAACGAAGGCGTTTCTAGACGATGCATGAGATTTATCACGATGGATTCATACTCAGGACCAAAGCTGTTGAGAATAGAGTCACCTAGTTCATCATCTGGAATAACATGACCAGCACCACATAGTTGATCAGCAAACCCATGCATCTTCAAAAAATAGTCATCCACCAATAGAGCACCTTTCTTTTGAGAATGCAGTTGCTTTTTCAACTGAAGCACACGAGCTCGTGACTGAGATTGAAACAATTGCTCTAAGATTTTCCATATTTGATGCGAGGTAGTACAACGAACTACATGTCCAGGCATAGATTCACTGATTGAAGACATCATCAAACTCATAAGAAAGTGATCTCTGCGAATCCATTGAGAATATTTTGATTTGGCACTAGATCTGCTATTGCCGATGAAGAAGGATAGAATGGAAGATGAGCTGTAGCTGTTGATGATATGAAATCATCAAAGCCATGAGCTCTGATTGTAGATAAAATTTGTATGCGCCAAAATGCATAATTGGTTCGATCAAGCCGAAGAAACATAGGATGAAGGTTCGACAATGGCGCGTAGGCTGACGATGAGGCAAAATATAACACCATGAAAAAAACCTTTTAAGATCTTGATACCATGTTGAGATATAAACTGAACATGCTGTAAAGAGAAAATATTTTTGTATTGAAGAGAAGAAGATTACAAACGCTGATTAAGTAGTATACAATGTGTCTCTCTACTAGCTATTACAAACAAAACCATCACTTTGCTTCTCCCACTTATACAAAAGTTTCCTTTCTAAGTGGGTGCCATCAAGCGCAATCCAAGTCCTCGAACGTGCGCACTTCGTAGACTTTTTGCGCAGTGCTCTTTGTGAATGGATCCGCTAGGTTATCCGTCAGATCAATCTTTTCAATCAGATGTCCCCTCGCTCAACAATTTCTCGTATGACATGGTACTTTCTCTCTATGTGTTTGGTCGCCTTGTGGATCCGTGGTTCCTTCGAGTTTGCCATCGCACGAAAGTTATCACAAGAAACTATGATACTCTTGGGCAAACCAGTACCACACCTAGATCCATGAGGTAGTTCTTGAACCATACAACCTCTTTAGCGCCTCCAAGCGGCTACATATTCGCTTCCATGGTAGAGTCCGCAATGCATCACCGCTTTGCACTCCGCCAGATACGACTCCACCTCCCAAGGTAAACACATAGCCCGAGGTAAACTTTTCTCATCACGGTCACTTGAAACCGAGTCCAGATAACCCAAAGGCATTAGACTATCTCGCATGGTAAACCAAATTTATAATCTCGAGTCCTTTTCGTGTACTTGAGTATATGCTTTATCGCAATCCAATGAGCTTGTCCAGGTTAGATCGATATCTTGCTACTATGCCCGCCGCGATAGCGAGATATCGGGCCTCGTACATAGCATTGCGTATATGAGACTTCCTACGACGGAAGCGTATGAACTTATCTCATTTCTCTATCTCCTTTGCAAATCATAGGTGATCGCTCCTTAGATAAAGGAACGCCATGTCCGAAGGTAGCAATCCTTTCTTGGCGGTCTGCATACTAAAATGTCACAGCCCGACTACTTAACCACGTCATTAGTCAAATAATTGGACCGTGATGTGGGTTAAGAAAGAACTTTATAACCCGATAATCGATAACAACAATTCCGATTGAATATACATCTCAAAAACGACATATGACATCAACTTCCGTCATTAAGGAATCAAACATTTTATGATCAAGAAATGACAGGAAGTTTAACAAAAGGTTAAGTTTAGGTTTTCAAACCAAAATGAAAATTGATTGAAAACTAACAACGGTGAGGCAATAATTACAAAAGGATAACCATACTAAGAATATATGTATTCAAGAAATGCTTTAACAACAATAAGAATCTTTCGATGTTTCAAAGTATGGTTCGACAACATGCCCAAGACATGATATACACCTTATTGGGTCTATCAAAAACTATTCTGAACTTTCAAGTAAATCCTTGTTCACAAAGGAATTTCAAGGAATCCATGTTCTTAGAATCAAGTCGACATTATAACAACACTGCCGAGATTATATCAACAAATCAAGGATATCATCAAGATTTTAATCAACTCAACGTAGCAACATTCCAAAACAAATGAAGGCCAAAGTTTGGCAACGAGAAGGGTGGCTGAGAATTATGTGTGATGACATAAAACTCAGGGCAACAAAACATGATAACTTCAAATGAATCATATCATCAATTTAACATTTTCATCATGAGTCAAACGTTTAGAGAAGCTCCTTGTACATCATTCGATTCCTCGTGATCCTCAAGCTCAACCCGCACGCTTAGAAATACATGCGGGCGTGAGTACAAAATTGCACTCGGTGGGTATATACCAAAACATAAAACATCGCCCTTAGGGTTATATAATCGACTTGCCATAACGTTAGCAATGCGGGGTTTTAGTGAAATAACATGTGCATGCATCATAATAAACATAAACATTTACTTACTTGCTTTCATTTCATAGCATCATCATAAATATGCATATGCATGTTCTCATGTCGGCCGATAACTTTCTTCCCATATCCACGGATTCTTTCTATGTGTTGAGAAGTAGCCTCCTTCTCAAACACGCTATGACCGAAGGGTCGCTATCCGACGCCGGTAAATCTCAAACACCATAACATACCCGTGTTGATGGACCCGAAGGGTACCATGCCACGGTCATACTCTTTTATCATTTCTTTCTTTTCTTTCTTTCATTTCCGTGGATGGGTAATGCATCATGCTCATGTTCATGCTCAAAACAGGCAAGTCATTTAACTTTGAAACTTTGCTCATAATGAAATTCATTTCATTTTGAAAACATAAAAACATAAGCATATCATATTAAAAAAAATATTTATACCCACCTGGCGACAGTCACTCGACGACTGTACTTTTTGTCTTTCATATCTTTCTTCTTCTCACATGGTTCATCAATCCACATAAACGCATAAAAGCCTATCAAGAATCAAACAAGAACATAGCTTATCTTAGTCGTCGATACGACCATATTTTCTTAATACACAAGACGCTAATGTCAATAAACATTCGGGTCATTGCATCCTCTAATGTCTTAACATATAACAAGACTTAACGAAGCCTCATATGACTAAACGAGCATAGAAAACTCGACAATAAGCTTAAACCATCTAATCTTAGCCAAAAACCTAACAACCCCTTAAGACATAGCCTATGTCCGACGTCAAAATCACGCAAGACGTCGCCTATCTTAGACGAACCTCTATACATGCTCAACTATCATCAGCTATCATCAATCCATCATCAAAACACAAAGGCCAAAGCTTTAGCATTGAAAACAAAGTTTCGCCGGCAAACTAAAATTTTGTAACTTTTGAATACGTCGGTCGAAAAATCCGCATAAATCATTTTAAGCTTTATTCATATCATAGAATCCAAATTTGAACTCCAAATGATCAAATAAAATCAAAAATCCCAACATAAGAGAGGCTAGGGTTTCGGCCAAAATGGAATTTTTGCATATGTTCGATTTCAAACGTTTTTCTTGCTCAAAATATATTTATATCAACTCATCAACACATTTATGAAAGAATATCAAGCATATCAACATCATATATTCAAGATCAAGAACTCCCTTTTTTTTCGAAAATTTCACAAAATTTCAAAGATGAACCTATGCTCCACAATTTCAACGTTAAACAACTTATCGGCGACGAATCGAACATAATATCAAGAATTAATCAAACAACAACAATCCTTCATAATTTCATCAATATGACCAAAAATTAAGCATGCTCATCAGTTCATGATTTTCAAAATTTCAAACCATAGATGTGTTCTAAAGTTAGAATTATACCTGAAATCGAAGACGGATCGAAAATCCAACGGTTGGATCTTATAAAATTGGAGTATGAAATTTTCAAAAATTTAGTGTGTGTAATTTCGAAAATTAGGAGAAAAATTAGTGAAGAAGGTGAATAGTAGCATATTTATAATTGTCCACAAATTTTTATTTCATTTTTCATTTTCTTTAATGTGGTGATTATTCACCACATATCTAGAAAATTCTCAAATTTTCTCAAGCTTTCTACATTTTTCCTTTTCTTTAATAAGGATGAATAATCATGTTATAGAAAATTACAAAAATGTACACTTCTTTATACATAATACCAACGTTATAAATGCATACTATTAATCAATATCGTCCGATTTCAAAACTCAATTTCTGACAAAATGTTCTTTGCTTGAAATCCTCTTTTATAATTTAAATAACATATTATAAACATCAAACTTTGATTATAAAAACATTCTTGGCTTCAAAAACCATTTTAGACACTCGGCCGACTGTTAGGGTTTAATCGGCAAACGTATGAAACAAAGGATAAAACTTTGAAATCAAGACTTCGTTGAGCATGTATCTATCATCTCAAGACTCTTGGAATCTAGGTCTTCTTATTCTAAACAAGACCTAAGAATTTTATCTTAGGTTCCATCTCGAATCGATCTCGATTAAATCTCAAGTTCTATTTTTGTCGACGTGAAGCTTAACATAAAAGCCTCTATCTTAAACAACTCTTTCTTAGGGATCTTAAGGATGCAATGCCCTTCTCATAAGCTCATAATTAGGGGCTAATCTCTGCTACAAGAATGCGGGGTATTACATAAAACGAGTAATCACAATATCAATGTAAGACGCCTGAGATAAGCTCAACATTTTCCTCTTGCGATCTCGGTAAACCTTGATCCCAAGAATGTACGCTGCATCTCCTACGTCTTTCATTTGAAACTGATCGGATAACCAACTCTTTACGCCCCGATAACAACTTCACATTGTTGCCAACTAGAAGGATGTCATCTACATAAAGTGCAAGAAATACCACATCACCGTTGACATCTAAACGATACACACAACTCGCTAGGCAACCGGGTAAATCCATAGGACTTTACCACCACGTCAAAGCGTAAGTTCCGGGATCGTGAGGCTTGCTTAAGCCCATAAATGGACTTCTTAAGCTTCCATACTAGATGCTCTTCACCTTGACCACATAACCTTCGGTTGTCGTGCATATAGATGTCTCTACCTTCCTCAAGGTAACCGTTTAGAAAAGCGGTTTTCAAATCCATTTGCCAAACCTCAAGGTTCAGTGGGCTGCTATGGCCGTAAGAATTCGATGGACTTGAGCATTGCTACTGTGCGAAAAGGTCTCATCGAAATCGATACCCTCAACTGAGTGTACCCTTCGCCACAAGCCCGGCTTTAAAAGCCAAAACCTATCCATCCGAATCTCTTCTTCTTGTATACCCACTTACTACCTATGGCTTCCTTGCCATCTAGTAGAGGTGTCTTTTCGTATACATCCATAGCTGTTATGGGCTCAATTTCTATGTCCATAGCGTGTGCCATGATCTTGTATCAATGTCTTGTATCGCCTCCGCACGCCCATGGGTCGATTATTGCCTGCTCGCTTCCCGGATTAAACCAAGATTCACCCACGAACATAAATCGCTCGGGTTGACGAACAACCTCCCACTACGACGAGGCGCCATCGGCACAATGGCAACGGTGGGTGCAGTAACTTGTAGTTCTCTATCTTGCACAACTTGTTGGATAGGAACCAATTGTACGGCCGGTATCTCCAATGGAACTCGACCCACTTCAATTTCTTAAAGTATCTGGTGTCGATCCCTCCCACTAGACACGACATCTCGTACCTTTGGCTTAATCGGTGGTGGAATACGATCATCTTCTAATTCCTGAAGAATGATTTCAACTTTGGATTTATGGTTTGCCATATAATCCTCTTCTAAGAATCGGGCATTAGTGCTAATAATGACCTTCCGATCCTTAGACTATAGAATAAACAACCTTCGTCCTCTAGGATAGCCAATATACGGCCTTGCATCGGATCTAGCCTCCAACTTGTCGCCTTCTTGTTCAAAGACATGTCTTTGGATCGCCCATATCCTTATGTGGTTTAAACCAGCTTACGCCCAAACCACAACTCGAAAGGGGTCTTTTGACCGACTTGGATAGTACTAGATTTAGCAAGTATGCCGCCGTTTCTAAGGCATACCCCGATCTAAATAGGCAATGCTGCATAACTCATCATTGATCTAACCATTTTAAAAAGAGTCCTATATCTTCGCTCGACACACCATTTTGTTGTGGTGTGCCGGTGTGTACTGTTGGGAGGTAATCCCACACTTCACTAGATAGTCCATAAACTCACATTGAAGTATTCGCCACCGCGATCGATCCGCAGATGACTTGATACTTTTACCAAGCTTCGCTCCACTTACGCTTAAATGTTGGATTTGTATCGAAAGCGTTTGGTTGAGCTTGTATACAATGTTTCTGTTACCACTATTACAATCTCCTATCCTGAATTGAATACTTGATTGCATATATACGTGTCCCCTTATCTCATATATAAGTTAGATCATACAAGGTGTAGAAGATCACGTAAGTCCGTATGATTGGTCAAGCTTAATGAGATATAAAAGTTTCACACCGAGACAACTTGAGGACGAGTTGTCGGTATAGGTGCTGTATAGATAAGAAGTGACTTGACTTGGTTACTTGTCTATCTTTGGCACGTCTCGACGTATTGAAGGATCACGGTGAGATAAGTTCTTCTATCTCGACCGTAGTGAAGAACCAAGATCTCGGTGACTTACGATGATCTAAACCTCGATAAGGTATTAGGTGAGTATGAGTTGTCGACCATCACTTTGACTTGTTATGGGTAGGGTTATATGTTCTAACCCAATATTCTCCGTGATCTTGGGTGGTGGCAATGCCTGTATGTCATGCTAGTTATCTCAGACGAGTCACCGTATCCGTTTAGGAAGATGATGTCCCTTAAGGAGCTCAAAGGTTTATTGAACTAAACCCCGCAGTTGAGTTAGCTCAAGTACAATAATAAGGTTGAGTGGTACTACTTAAGGAATTAAAGATATTAATTATTTTAAGCGATCGTAATGCTATAAATAATTAATGGACGCTCGATATCTTAAATACGGGATTCAGAATGTCTAAGTGCAAGCCCGACTCAACTTCGGTAATAAAGGGTAAGTCAAGATTTATTCTCTAGTGGCATGAATGAATGTTTATAAATTAATTTATGTTAAGGTGAACATAAGATAATTAATTTATTTGAGACCCATCTTTATTCCTTGCATTTGATCCCTGGGCTGGCCCATCCTGGCCCGTTGGCTCAAGAAAATCGGCGCCCCATAGGTCTCTCTAAGGATAGATTTTATTCTCTTTATCCTATAAGGATATTATTATATTTATGGGATATGCATAAATCATTTCCTTGTGGGAT
This sequence comes from Salvia rosmarinus, assembly GCA_036937905.1. NCBI lineage: Eukaryota > Viridiplantae > Streptophyta > Magnoliopsida > Lamiales > Lamiaceae > Salvia > Salvia rosmarinus. Next base: position 54,908,289 of record CM072822.1, on the reverse strand, counting down.
TATGGTAATGCATTATAAATATAAGGTAAGAGATAAAGTCTAGGTTAATGCTCACAATTAAACCTAGTATTTTCGAGAATCACAAGAGAGCTTTGTGAGGTTTTCGAAAATTCCATAGAGTGATTGGGTGATTTTCCGAAGCATTCACCATAGATCGTCCTCACTCGACGTTGGAGATTGGACAATCGGGATACAGTCCAGAAGATCAAAGCACGAGTCTCGATCCGTTCATCCCGTTCATCCTCGACAGATCCGAAGGTAAACACGAGAAAACCCCTACGTGTTGCAATTAATTAAATAGACGCATGCTAGGAATATAATCAATGTATGGTGAATTAAATATCCAAGATAGATCCTCGGGGCGAGGGCTAGACATATGTCATCCCTACATTAAACTCTTTGAATTTCTCAAAGCATTCAGACTTGCGGTGAAGCAGGTATATGTATTCATACCTTGAGTAATCGTCAATGAAAGTGACAAAATACTCATACCCTCCACGAGCTTGTGTGGACATCGGTCCACACAGGTCAGAATGGACTAGCTCCAACACTTCTTTGGCTCTATAACCCTTCGCTTTGAAGGGTCTAGTCGACATCTTACCTTCTATACAGGATTCGCAGACTGGGAACGGAGTAACTGTTAGATTACCCAACGCTCCATTCTTAGCCAGTCTTTGGATCCTATTTAGATTGATGTGACCTAATCTAAGATGCCAGAGAAATGTGGTGTCATCTTGCGAAGAAAACTTTCTCTTTTTAAAGTTTGATGTAGATGCAACATAGTTATAGGTATTATGTTTTGCAGAAATAGTATAAAGCGATTTATATAATGTGCCAACCCAGATAACTTCGTCATTTCTTATGATAGAAACACCACTATCAAAAATAACAGAATATCCATGAATAAATAATTTCGAAACAGAAACAAGGTTCCGCCGAAACTCCGGCACATATAAAACGTCTTTTAAAACTAAAGCTGTTGCCTTAAAACATAAAGTAACATCTCCGACCGCAACGGCCTCGACTTCGCGCGCTGCCCATGGAGATCGTTATCTCGCCATCATGCAGCTCCTTGTCCGCAGAACCCTCGCAAGGTGTAACAAACATGATCGATCGCACCCGTGTCTACTACCCAAGAATGGGTACACAAGTCGCTAAACATGTTTCCGTTACTAAAGCAAATGGCGTACTGAGCCTTGAGCATAGGGCACTGGCCTTCCAATGCCCGATCTTGCAGACTTGAAGCACTTGCCCTCTCCTTTGGCTTCTTTAAGCCTCCGGTGGCAGGCATGTTCTTGTTCCCATTACTCCCACTATTTCCCTTGGCTCTTCCACCTTTGGTACCCCTTTTTCTTTTTCCATTTTGCAACGGAAAATTTGGGCCCCTAGATGTGCTAGCAAGAGCATGTGCTCCTTTACCCATGACTCCTTCCGCGGCCACGAGATCATTAAGCAACTGACTAAGTGTATACTCGGTCTTGCTCATGATCGCGTTCACGCGAAAGTTCTCAAAAGACTTGGGCAGTGTGTTGAGGATGATATCGACCTTGGCTTCGCCATCAATACCTCCCCCCAACTGATCAAGACTATCCATGAGATGAGTCATGTGGGAGACATGTTCATGGACCGAACTTCCTTCTTCCATCTTACACGCCAAGATTTCTCTCATTGTGTGGAAGCGGATTGTCCGATCCGATTGCCCAAACTTACTCTCGAGACTTGACCATATTTCAGTCGCGTCTACCATCGACTGATGCTGCAGCTGCAAGCCTTTGGACATTGTAGTCATCATATAGCACTTGGCCATATTGTTCGACTTATGCCAAAGTCTTCTCGACTCTCGCTGCTCATTAGTCGATGCGTCAGTAAGGGCATCGGGTTTAGGAGTAGTGAGAACAAACATGTGTTCTTCAGCGATAAGAACATATTCCATGTTTCGTTTCCACTCGATAAAATTCGGATCGGATAAGGGATTTTGTGCGAGCATATTGATAATCGGTGTAAGAGACATATCTGAAAAGATAATGTAAACACATAAGCATACGATCGCACATAATTCGTAATAATAATATTGTAACCTTTTGATAAAACAATATTAATTGAAACCTCCAATCGCCCAAGGAATTCCACATGCAAGCCACGCGTGTGGACATTTACACATGAACCCCACTGCGGACTAAAATATACCTTTTAGTCGTTTAATTTCAATCCATGTCAACTTATCCTTATGACAAATGAAATTAATGATTGGACCTTACTAGACCACATCACTATCGCAAGAAGGGACTTCACGGGAAGTTGTACTTGAGGTGATGTATAAGCAATGACCACAATTTTAACAGCAGAAAATGAATTCTTAGAATTGGCATACTCACTAGGACCATACCGCTTCCAATTCAAATTCCTTTGTTATCTCATTTTAAATCCATCTCTAGATAACTTATGAAAATCGCACATGCAAGCCACGCGTGTGGACGTTTACACATGAAACTCCCACTTCTCAATAGATTTAAAATGTTTTATTTATAAATCTCATCTAACAAACTTATGATAAACAAAGCAAGCAAGCCCGCGCGTGGACGCGTTTACACAGTGCGTCTCACTTTGTTTAGAGATCAAAAAGTGGAGGTCTTGACATTTTAATTTTAAAAATTAATTTGTCGGGTTGCTTGCTTAGTCTTTTTGTTCAAAAGGTTTGTCCATGCAGATCACGTAATCCTAGCATGCTTTTCTATAGAACTCAACATGTAAAACATGCTCGCAGAATTCTAAAATATGCATGAAAAACGCGATAAACCTAGCATATTTACTATGCGCATCCAATCACGAAAACATATAATATGTTTGTCTACGTAATTTAAACATACATAGCATGCTTCTGCATTATTTAAACATCCACGACATGCAATGAACGATTAAAAATAAAATAAAACGTTCATCGTGGCCCACTCGTGGAACCTGCACTTTTCCTGCCTAATCTATTACATAGAATTCCAAAGTACAGATCTTCATAAACTTTGAAAAATGGGCCTCGCGTGCACGGGCATGGACCGGATTCGTCAAAAGCGGATTCGGCCAAAAAAATAGTTTGGGCTGAAAAATCGGTCTGGCGGGCGGGTTGGCCCAAATGGGCCGGGCAGCCCTAGGCACGCCCCATGCGCTGCCCAAGACACTTCGCCGCCCACTCTCGCGCCGCCTCGCGGGCTGTCTCGCTGTCGTGAAGACGACCGCGACCCATCGAGCACGCGTGTGCGGCCATGCTCACGTTCGCTACACGCGGCTGCGCACGCGCCGCCTCACGGTCGACCTCACGACCGCGAGCCCGCCGCTGGCACCGGGATCTTCTTGCGACAAACACGCGCCCGCCGCCCGCTGCGCGTGCGGGGATCTCGCGCCCGTCGCCCGCAAGACGTGTTGGGCGTGCCGCCTAGCGAACGCGCAGCAGCCGCGACTGCGACGAGCGCCGCCGAAGCGCCGCACTCGGCGCAAAGCGGTGCAGAGGCCTTGCATGGTAAGCACGAACCCGCGCCCCGCTGCCGAGCCATGCCGCCCGCGTCGCCCTCGCCCGCCCCGGCGCCCATGTCCGCGAAAGGCCGTCGCGCGCCAAGCGCACCGTCGCCCGCACGCCGTGTGACCTCTTGCCGATGAACTCCCGTCGTCTCATTCTTCGTTCTTTTGTCTTCGTTCTTCTTTTACTGATAAGATTTACAGAAAAATAAATCTAATCAACCACGTATTTTCTCGTGGTGAAAAACAAAATCCGACAAAAAATTAAAACGAGCTACGATGAACGACATATCCAACAATTAATATATTGTGCACTGATGGGATATGGCCCAACCGCTCAAGCCCACTGGCTGGCCCAAACGAGTTGGGCCTGACTTAATAACGGCCCACGTGGTTAAGCCAAAGGCCCAGCCTCTAAACCCTAATCAAGACTTTGTCAAAGGCGCCACCCTACATGGAAGGCGAGGGATCTCTACATGGAAGGCGAGGGATCCCTACATGCGATGCGAAGAGTCCCTACATGGAAGGGGATCAGATCCCGCCAATCAAGGGATTGGGCATGTCTTTAGGGGTCCTCAGATATGTATAAATAGGGGTTAGATCGACGGTAAAAGGGTTAGCAACTTATTGAATACTAGAGAGCTTTTCAATACATTTTCATTGTAATCCTACATAGTGAAAGTATTGAGGAATCACTCCTCCGTGGACGTAGATCTTATTCTCGATCGAACCACGTAAAAACCTTGGTGTTCTTTACTGCTTTACACAAATCCCGTATACACACATACACTAGATTTATCATTGGCGCCGTCTGTGGGAACCGTTTGAACAAAAAGCTTTGTTTTCTACAATTTAATGGCAAGAACACGTGCAAACGCTAGCACCGCCGGTGAAACCGGCAATAACCGCGCTGAAGACGACCAAGTGGTCACTCAGCGCCGCGGGAAGGAGATTGCAGACGCCACAAGTGGTCAAACGCCTGAGGGCTACATGGAGAACATTCCCATACACCCTGAGGATCGCCTCCCCAACGGAGAGGAAGGTGCCGACCTCAACACCAGTGAACAGGCGGTTCACCGATCTCAAGAGGTCCTAGGCTTAGCTGTGTCTGAATTCCTCAACGCCAATCTCGACCAATTCCAGAGCTTCCTCCACCAGAGGACAAACGGAGCGGGCACCTCTCGAATGCCCGAGCTGGTGATTACGGGCGCCCGAGGTCATTCACCCCACGGAAGTAGACAACGCTCACCTCGGTACAATAGCTGAGAACGCGTACATCGCCCCGCGCGTAAGTCAATCACCTCGCAGATGGTCGCAACCATTCACCACCACCCGCGCCCAAGTCGCTCGCCACCTCGGCATGCCGCCTGCAGAGCCGAGCGGGGCGAGAGAGAGAGGAGCGGGCGAACTCTCCTCGAAGAGATGACAAACGCCATTACCGATCTCCCACCCTCCGAGAGAGAGCATAGCGATCTCCGGGGTTCGACCTGTGCGGGAGAATCATCTCTCATTTCTCCAGAGAGATTCTCGACACGCCCGCCTCCCCGATACAGGCACCCAACATCGCCGCCTACGATGGTCTTTGGGACCCTCCGACTTCCTTTTCGCCACACTACCAACATGGCGAATCAAGGAATGGAAGATTTTCATATGTGCAAAATCTTCCCGAGGTGTCGATCTCCAACGCCCGGCGTTGGTTCACCTTGCTCCGCCAAAACGGTATACTCGCTTCTAGGATCTCATGGATCAGTTTAAGTGGCGCTTCTACCAGAAGATGCCACCTTAGCGACTTCGTCCGACACGCTCACTATCCGCCGAGGCGGGCGAGACGATGTCGAACTTCATCTCGAGGTTCATCCAGGAGTCTCTCAAAATTGATGAGAGTAACGATCTTTACATCATCAATGCATTCAAGAACGGGATCCGACCCGGTGCATCGAATAAAGAGATCACGGGAAAGCCGAAGACGGCTAGTCGCCTTGGACCTTAGTCGGATCGGAAGAGGCGAGAGATCGGGAGAGAGCGGATGAGCGGAGGCTGAAAGAAAGAAGCCGATGATGGAGGTCGGCGCGATCGTGAAGTGCCTTGAGAGAATCAAGAAGGGCCCGATGGAATCCAGGCTCGGACCTCGGCCAAATCTTGGCGGCAACGCGCCTCATCTGCTCAAATCGAGGGCGGAGATATTCGAGCTCCACACCAAGCTCTTCCCGAAGCCCCCTCCTATGAAAGGAGGATCTAAGAAGAGGTCAACGGAGAAGTATTGTGACTATCACCAAGGGCATGGTCACAATACCGAAGATTGTAGAAACTTGGGCTCGCAGATTGACGAGCTCGTCAAAGGAGGAGCCCTCAAGAAATACCTCGGTCGAGCTGGGCCAGGGAACAAGAAGCGCAGAGGAAAGAATGGAGGTGGCAACAACTGCGGGCCGACCTCGACAACGACCCAACCTGATGTTGGAGTTGTATACTGAAAGCAGTTTTGGTTGAGCTTGTATACAATGTTTCCTGTTACCACTATTACAATCTCCTATCTGATTTGATTACTTGATTGCATATATCTGTGTCCTCTTATCTCATATATAAGTTAGATCATACAAGGTGTAGAAGATCATAGAAGTCTCGTATGATTGGTCAAGCTTAATGAGATATAAAAGTTTCACGGTGAGACAACTTGAGGACGAGTTGTCGGTATAGTGCGGTATAGATAAGAAGTGACTTGACTTGGTTACTTGTCTATCTTTGATGCGTCTCTAACGTATTGAAGGATCACAATGAGATGAGTTGTTCTATCTGACCGTAGTGAAGAACCTAGATCTCATGACTTACGATGATCTAAACCTCGATAAGGTATTAGGTGAGTATGAAGGTCGACCATCACTTTGACTTGTCATGGGTGAGGGTTATATGTTCTAACCCAATATTCTCGCATCTTGGGTGGTGGCGGTGCTTGTATGTCATGCTAGTTATCATATCGAGTCACCATATCCGTTTAGGATGATGGCGTCCCTTAAGGAGCTCAAAAAGTTTGTTGTACTAAACCCCGCAGTTGAGTTAGCTCAAGTACAATAATAAGGTTGAGTGGTACTACTTAAGGAATTAAAGATATTAATTATTTTAAGCAATCGAGAATGCTATAAATAATTAATGGACGTTCGATATCTTAAATACGGGATTCAGAATGTCTAAGTGCAAGCCCGACTCAACTTCGTAATAAAGGGGTAAGTCAAGATTTATTCTCTAGTGGCATGAATAAATGTTTATAAATTAATTTATGTTCGGCATGAACATAAGATAATTAATTTATTTGAGACCCATCTTTATTCCTTGCATTTGATCCTGAATTTTGGCCCATCCAAGCCCGTAGCTAAGTATGGAAATCGCGCCTCTCTCTCTACAATGTAATGATTTGATTCTCTTTATCCTAAAAGGATATTATTATATTTATGGGATATGCATAGATCCTTTCCATATAGGATTATGGTAATAATCCTTTCCATATAGGATTATGGTAATTTCCATAAAGGATTATAGTAATTTCCATATGGGATTATGGTAATTTCCATATGGGATTATGGTAATTTCCATATAGGATTATGGTAATGAATTATAAATATAAGGTAAGAGATTAAATCTATGTCAATGATTAATAATCATCATCATTATTTTCGAGAATTTGAGGGTTCATCCTTTGAGAGATTTTCGAAAATTCTTGAGAGCTTGAGGGTGATTTTCCGAAGCATTCTCCATAGATCGTCCTCACTCGACGTTGGAGATTGGGCAACCGGGATACAGTCCAGAAGGTCAAAGCACGAGTCTCGATCCATTCCGCCTCGACAGATTCAAAGGTAAACACGAGAAAACCCCAACGTGTTGCAATTAATTATATAGGTGCATGCTAGGTATATAATCAATGTATGGTGAATTAAACATCCAAGATAGATCCTCGGGAGAGGGCTAAACATAGTTTTTCCCTTCACCTGAAGATGACGAGGACGAAGGTCCCAATGCTATGGAGCAGGTCTATGCCATTACCGGACTGCCTATAGGAACGACGAGGTCGTCGTTAAAGAATGAAGCTCGGAGGCCGGCCCCCGAGGAGCCGAAAAACAAGCGACTCCGGGATGGTGAGAACATCGTGTTCTCCAAAGATGACCCGGTGCCCAAAATCATGCCCCACCAAGACGCCATCACGATACAAGCCGTGGTGGGCAACAAGAACGTCCACCGGGTCTACATCGACATCGGTGCCTCCGTCAGCATTATCTTCCAGAGCTGTCTGGATAAACTTGAGGTCGGAGGAATTCAAATACATCCCGCACCATCCCAGTTGCGGAGCTTCACTCAGGAGGCGGTTCAACCCGAAGGTGTAATTACCTTCCGCCACCGTAGGACGTGCTCCTAGGTCGGTTACAAAGGCCATTCAATTTTTCCTGGTCCGAGCTCCCTCTCCGTACAACATCATCCTGGGCAGAGATTGGATGTACGCCACCTAGGCCGTCTGCTCGGTGTACCACATCACAATCAAGATACTCACCCCGGTGGGGGTACTGAGCATCCAGGTTGACCAAACGGCAGCCAAAGAATGCCTACGAGTCTCAACCCAGGATGTGGCCTTGCCTCAGGCCTAGCAATTACAGAATCCCCAGAAGCCGCCACCTCGGGACGACCTGACTGAAAGCCTTCAGCTATACGACGACGACCCCTCCAAAGTTGTCAAGGTCGGCGTCCAGGGCCCAACTGATATTCGACAGCATGTCATGCAGCTTCTGAGGGAATACCGGGACGTGTTCGCATGGTCCCCACTCGACATGATCGGAGTGTCACCCGAGCTCATAACTCATCGCCTCAACATCGACCCGGCTACTAAACCAGTTCGGCAAAAGAAAAGAGGGTTTGCGGCAGAACGTAGCCAGGTCATAAGAGACGAGGTGACCCAACTCCAGAAGGCCAAAATCCTGTTCGAGGTTAAGTACCCGACCTGGATGGCTAATCCAGTCGTGGTTCGAAAGCCAGGAGGGGGTGGCGCATGTGTGTCGACTACACCGACCTCAACAAACACTGCCCGAAAGATTGTTACCCCCTCCCCGACATTGACAAGAAGGTGGAGGCACTGGTAGGCCACGAGATCTTCAGTTTCCTAGATCTGTACAAAGGGTACCACCAAGTCCCGATAAGCCGGGAGGGCGCCTCAAAGGCAGCGTTCATCACCGACTTGGTGTCTTTGCGTCATGGAAGATGCCTTCGACCGAAAACGCGGAGCTACCTACCGGAGGATGGTGGACGCAATATTCGAGAGACCACATAGGGAGATTGTCGAGGTCTCGTCGGCGATATCGTAGTCAAAAGTCAAAAGCGGAGAGGCTGCGCCCGGCGACCTCGGAACTATCCTCCGGCCTCCTCGGGTCGGCCAACCTCAAGCTCAACCCCATAAGTGTACATTCATGGTGAAGGCGGGTAAATTCACGGGATCTTTGGGTTTTCAAGAAGGCCTGAAGGAAAATCCCACTAAGGTGAAAACAGTGCTTGACATGCAAGTGCCAAAGACCATCCGGAGATCCACAAACTCACCGGGTGTCTAGCCGCCCTCAGCAGATTCTTATCTCGGGCTGCCGAGAAGCAGCTCCCCTTCTTCAAGATCTTAAGGAGAGCTCTGGACCGCCGCGGGAAGAACACCATGTCCTTCACACGTGGAAAGAGTATCTCGCCGACCGCCGACCGTCGTCACCCGAAGAAAGCGAGCTCCTTTCCTTATATCCGCCGCCTCGGACGAGGCAATCGATCTTGATATTGGTGCGAGATAAAGTGGGACAACAACTCCCATCTACTTTATTGGCGGGCTCTCAAGGGCGGAGGCAGTACCGGCCTCGAAAAAGTAGCACTAGCACTAGTGAGCGCCAAGCGGCGCTCCGACCTTACTTCCAAGCCCATTACGTCCGGTCTTGGTGACTTACCCTTGAGACAAGTCTTGTCAAAGCCGAGTCATCGGACGTATAGCCAGTGGGAAGCTGGAGCTCGTGAGCACGACATTTCATACTCCCCCAGGCCGGCCATAAAAGGGCAAGCTCTCGCTGACTTCCTGGTAGAGGCCAAATTTACCGAGGTCGATCCTACCAGCGAGGTCACTCCAACTCCCGCCCCCACAGCGGAGGAATCTGTCCTTAACCCACCTGATGGTTGCTGGCAGATGTACGTGGACGGAGCTTCATGCAAAACGGGCAGCGGAGCAGGCATCCTCCTCCTCGGCCCAGACAAACAAGAAGTGACCTATGCACTCCGGTTTACCTTCCCGACCACAAACAACGAGGTGGAGTACGAAGCACTGGTCTCAGGACTCCGCCTCGCAAAGGAGTTGAAAGTGGAAAAGATCCAGATCTTTGGAGATTCCCAGGTCGTGGTAAACCAGGTCTTAGGCAAATACGAGGCCAAGGATGATCGAATGAAGCAGTACCTTGAGAAGGCAAAGAAGATGCTAACCTCATTCAGATATTCCACAATTCATCGTATTCCACGAGGGGAGAACAGCCGAGCTGACATCCTCAGTAAGTTAGCATCGTCATCAACAAATCCACCGATGGAAGAAGTCCATTCCAGAAGCATTGCGGAGTCCCACATCGGCATCATCATCGAGATAGAGCCGAACTGGATGTCTCCCATAAAGGCCTATCTGGAAGATGGCGCACTACATCAAGATCGGCTCGAAGCCAAAAAGATGATGGTGAAATCCCAAAAGTACCTCACGCATGAGGGCACTCTCTATAGGAAGTCTTATCTTCAACCCCTCCTGAGGTGCCTCGGGCCAGAAGAGGCGGACTACGTACTCAACGAGATCCACAGAGGTTCTTGTGGAAGTCACATCGGGTCACGAGCTCTCTCAAAGAAGACGCTGAGATCAGGATATTACTGGCCCACCCTCATCCAAGATTCGGCCGAGCTCGTCAAAAAGTGTCCGAAGTGCCAGCTTCACTCCACAGTCAAGAAGCTACCCCAGACCGATCTAAGTAGCCTACAGAGTCCGTGGCCTTTCATGCAGTGGGGGATCGACATCGTTGGTCCGTTTGACCGAGCACCAGGTCAGCTTCGATACTTAGTCATAGCTGTAGACTACTTCACAAAATGGATCGAAGCGGAGCCACTTTCGAGCCTCACTAGCAGGAGGATTCAGACCTTCGTGTGGAAAAACATAGTTTGCTGCTTCGGCATACCGCATATTTTGATCTCGGACAACGACACCTAGTTCGTCGATAAAAATTTCAAGGAATGGTGTGAAGAGCTCTAGATCAAGCAACGTTTCACCTCGGTCGCACACCCGCAGGCGAATGGTCAGATCGAGGTGACGAACCACACGATGGTACAAGGACTGAAAAAGAGGTTAGACCGAGCTAAGGGTGATTGGGTTGAAAATCTCCTCAAGTCCTCTAGTCCCACAGACAACACCTCGGACTTCGCGGAGAAACCCCTTGACTTGGTCTACGGGACCGAGGCATCATACCGGTGGAGATCGGGCGCACCGAGCCCGCGTACTCTTCACTTTGACGAGCAGGAGCGATGAAGACCTCGCGTTAACCTTGATACTCTCGAGGAAAACGCGAGCTCGCCTTCATAAGCGAAGCCAAATACAAGTGCCGGGTTGCACAAGACTACAACAAAGGGTAAAAGCCTCCACACTCCAAGTGGCGACCTCGTCCTCTGAAATAATGAAAGCCGATAAAGCCGGCGTCTTAACAAGCTAGATCCGACATGGGAAGGTCCATACCGCGTTCACGAGGACCTCGGCAAAGGGGCCTATAAGCTTGCTCACCTATCCGGTGCACTTATCCCCCGAACCTGGCATATCACTCATTTGAGGAGGTACTTTACATAGCTTTGATTTAAATCAGCATCATGTTAGTCCTCTTATTGCTTTGCCGAAGTGCGATGTTATTTACTTCTCAATAAAACATTTGTTTTTCTAAATAAGTATTTCACTTCGTCTCATCTTATATTTATGTGAACATCCATTCGGATTAAACACAATTAACCTTCACAAGGGACGCATACGAAGATGACAAACCCACTAAGTAGGGTGCTCGACTAGCGCGCACCGCACTCACAGACTACTCATTAAATTGAGCGTCTATGTGCAAGGCATATAGACTACTCATTAAATTGAGCGTCTACATGCACGCATCTGATTACTCATTAAGTTGAAACATCTACATGCAAACGGCGCCCACATCGGATCTCGTCAAATTACACCCTTTATTTGGGAAGATATACATACATATCTGGTCTAAATACATTTACGACTAAAAACCAAGTCCTAAGCTATATTTGTACCTCTCGAGGGAAAATATACACTTGATACAAAGTCTAAATAAATTTACGACTAAATACAAAGTCTAAGCTATATACAACTCATTCGGGCCCGAGCTTTTCTTCGCCAAGACTCATTTGAAGCTGCACGATTCGAACAAAATCTCCGGTCGACGATATGCGCTGGGCGAACTCGGTGCCTTCAACCCGGTCGATGAGGCGGAATCCGCGGCTACTCGGAAGCACTCGGGGCGGGCTCGGAGGCACCCGACACGAAGTGGAGACTCCGGTATCCCGCGGCCCACTCGGGGGCACTCGGCGCGACCTCGGAGAAACCCCGACACGAAGAAAATGAACTCCTACCCCGAGATTGTTGCCCGGCCAGAATGCGACCTCGCCCCGACACCGCCTCTTCCCGCCGACACGAAGATTTTGCTCGGCTGCTCGGCGTTGAAGTGCGGCACGAGGCCCTCGCTGCAGTCGAAGTGGCGGGCCAACAAGCGGAGCACCTGCGTGGTCGGCATAACCGCCTCCGACTTGGGCTCTCCGACTCTTCGCCCGGTGGGTCGGTTGCGATCCGCTACAAGGTGGAGGAGATGACGGCGCGAACGATCTCGTAAATCTCGAGGTGTTTGACGAGGGTCGAGTCGATCTTTGAAATTTTTCTATTTGGCCCTCCTCGTCCCTCAACACCATCCCCTCAGCGAGCAGGCTTTGGACTCGTTCATCGACCTCGGATATGGTGACACCGCGGATCGGTGAATCACCGCCTCATACTCTGTGTGTCCTCCGAGATTTGCTCCAACCTCACGAGCCAACTCGAGCTGCTCCTCGCACTGCATTAAGCGCCCCTGAATCACATCGGCAGATAGATCTGCCCCCTGGACTTCGAGATGCGCAATCCTTAGCTTGAGAGTCTCGTTCTCAGCCAGGAGGCGAGCCACCTCGCGATCGGTCTCATGTAACTTCTCCTCGGCTCGGTAGCGATGCCGGTGACATCATGACCAAAACACGAGTCGGTTCGGACGACCGGCTCCTCCAAAACAGCACCTCCTCGTTCTTCTCAGCTAAGGCACCTCGGGCCTCTTTCAGTTTGGTCAACAGATCATGATCGAGCCCGAGATATTGAGAAGCGGAATGCTAAAGACAAGAAAAAAAGAGGACAAACACATTCAAAAAGTGCGTCTTTTATTTATAACAGGCGGAAGTACACAAAGGCTTAGGATCCTAATGGTCCCAGCAATATTCAACCTATTACATTAGGATCGCTGACCTCAGCCGCCTTGTCAGAGTCGCCGACCACCTGCTGCTGCTCCTGGCCTCCACTCGGCCCCACCTCCCCAGCCTCGGCTCGCACCTCAGCGAGGAGTTCCTGAAGCTCCGTGTCTTCGTCCTCCTTGCACTGAACCACGGCCTCAGCCGTCAGAAGAGAGGCGGAGGAAGATAGAGCCTCCACCACGGGGAAGGGGGCCATCTCGGCGATTACTCGGGCGTAATCCTTTTGCACCGCCCGAGGTGCGACCTCAACCCAGCCATGCCTGACCTTGTCAAAGCCAGGCATCGAGGCCGCCAACCCCTCCAGGTAGGAGGATACCACACGAGGCACGAATCTGCGGCCGGATCGAAATGAAGGAAGAGAAGGTCTCGGACTCAATGAGCTTGCTGGCGAAGGCCTTCAACATCGGTCCTTGCCCATGACAAGGTACTCGTCAGTCGGTGAGTTTTTCTCCACCTCGGCCACCTCCCGCGAGCACCCTCCCGCCGGCACGGGCCACTGCGGGGCGGTTCTTCTTCTTCATGGCGGCCTCGGCGGGCCTGCGGTCTCCTCTCGCCCTCGCGGCGGCCGGTGCGGACTCGGCGGCCGGCTTCCTCCGGCGCCTCGTGCGGGGCGCTCTCCCACGAACCCGGCCATGCGGTGCGGCTCACCCGCAAGCGGCGTTGCATCCTGCGATACCCAACAATCGATCATCATAACACAAAAGTACAAGGGAATATGGCGGGGCTTATACTTGGGAAGGATATAGGAGAGTCGGAGGTCGGCACCTCGTACGTGTCTGGTGCGAGTCCCTCCCACTGTCGAACTCGAGGTCGGCTGGTGGACGGCCACCAGCTGGCTCAGGTCGTCCACGGCCACAGGCGGCTGAGCGGGCTCGGTCCTCGCCTTCTTTTTTGGTGGCGCCTGGCCAGGAGATGGCGTATGGGATGACGAGGCCGGCGCTTTGGTCTTCTTCTCATGATCAAGCTTCACTGCGACAAAGAGAAATTTTTTCAAGCCTGGCGAGGTCGGACATGTGAGCAATAAAAAAAATGGGGATGCCCTCACCCCGATCGGACCCCATCCAGACGCCTCGACCTATAAACGCTCAGCCCGGCATTGTTCAAGTCATCCTCGGTGAAATTAATAGATAATTCACCGAGGTTGTTGAGCTCTTCCTCCATATAGCCCAGGGGCTTGACCTTCACGTCCATCATCTTACCAAGGCCCCACTCATACCTCGGATGCCCATCAGCCCGCAAGAAGAAATACCTATTTTGCCAATGGGACACCTTCGAGGGGGCCTCTATCTTAAATTTCTGCCGAGGAGACAGATAATACACTCCTCCTATAGTCTTGACACTAAAAAAACGCATCAAGACCTCGAAGGAGAACTCCTCGGCAACGCCATAGCAGGAGAGCCCTAGCCCCACCACCGACCTAATGGAATTCGAGGTCAGCTGACATATGGGAATTTGGAAATATTCTTGGATCCTAAGAAAAATTGGGGCCAAGGGAAACCTAAGGCCAGCTCTCAAGGCATCTACATATACGGTAATGAAACCCTCCGGAGGGGCCATAGCCCTATCATCCGATCGCGGCAAGCACCACCATGCCTCCTCCGGGATCCGGTATTCCTTCGCCATTTTAAAAAGGTCCGCCGTTGTCAACATCGACCTCGCTAAACCCACCCTGTATCCATCCCATACTGATGATACCGACGGGACCCTAGCACTAATTCCCATCGACCTACCTAAAAGGTTAGAGCACATATAATCCTTAATGTCGGTGACACTATCAGGGGAGGAAGACAAACGGCCAGAGCCCGAAGTAGAATTAGAATGTTCAGAACGAGAAGACGAAGGAGAAGATGAAGAATACATACTTACTTTTCGGTGAGATATTTGGCTCCTTCGACAAGTTCGGAAAAAGTTGGGAAATTTCTGAAACTATTTTCTCGGAAACAAAGTGTGGAAGAAGAAAATGAACAGTTGCCTTATTTGGGCCTATTTATAGTACAAATGGGCGCTTAAAACTGCCTTTTCAACTTCACACGTGCCTATCCACTATTTGGCGTGGAACAGACGCGCGCACGCGTTTCGAGCGCCCACCAACCGTCTGGCGCAAGTGACGTGATCAACGCGCTGACAATCGGTCCAATCGTGCAATCATCACTCTGACTCCGGACCTCGGTGTCGTACTTACAAGCGACGTCGCCACCCAACGTCAGATATCTCAAGTTGGATCTCATCACTCTGACCTCGGACCTCGGTATCATCTAGAAGGATATCTCTATCCAGCTCGGACCTCGGTGTCATCCAGACAGATATCGCTAGCTTGACTCGATCCTCGGTCTTCCAGTGGATATCGCTAACCGGCTCGGTCTCGGTAACATCGAATGATTTCCATCCAGATCGGATCTCGGTATTACGGGCGAACACCGCTTTCCGGGTTGGACCTCAACATCCCTGCAGGACATCTCTGTCCCATGACAAACACCTCAGTTCGATCCTCGGAAAGCAGTAAAACCAAGTCCGACAAACCGTCCAACCCAGTTCGGACCCGGATCGTAAGATCTAACCCTCACATCAAAATGATAGCACCTTCGACAGCAACCTCAGCCGAGCACCAACCAGCCTCGGTAAAATACGATCTTCACCCCACCTCGGCATAGTTGTTACTCGGCTATTTGGGGGGGGCTATGATGGGATATGGCCCAACCGCTCGGCCCACTGGCGAGCCCAAGCAGTGGGCGACTTAATCTTGACCACGCGGTTAAGCCAAAGGCCCAGCCTCTAAACCCTAATCAAGACTTTGTCAAAGGCGCCACCCTACATGGAAGGCGAGGGATCCCTACATGGAAGGCGAGGGATCCCTACATGCGAGGCGAAGAGTCCCTACATGGAAGGGGATCAGATCCCGCCAATCAAGGGATTGGGCACGTCTTTAGGGGTCCTCAGATATGTATAAATAGGGGTTAGATCGATGGTAAAAGGGTTAGCAACTTATTGAATACTAGAGAGCTTTTCAATACATTTTCATTGTAATCCTACATAGTGAAAGTATTGAGGAATCACTCCTCCGTGGACGTAGATCTTATTCTCGATCGAACCACGTAAAAGCCTTGGTGTTATTTACTGCTTTACACAAATCCCGTATACACACATACACTAGATATATCACGCACGTAATAATCAAACGTGAATTAATCCAACAGAGCCAAGATACTGAACCTGGCTCTGATACCAATTGTAGGGAAAACTATGTTTAGCCCTCTCCCGATGATATATCTTGGATGTTTAATTCACCATACATTGATTATATACCTAGCATGCACCTATATAACAAATTGCAACACGTAGTGGTTTTCTCGTGTTTACCTTTGAATCTGTCGAGGTGGATCGGGATGAACGGATCGAGACTCATGCTTTGATCTTACGGGTCGTATCCGGTTGCCCAATCTCCAATATCGGTGAGGATAATCTATGGAGAATGCTACAGAAAATCACCCTAACCTCTCTTGTATTTTCGAAAAATCCTCACTAAAACTATAGTGATTTTCGAGAATAATGATGTAGGATAATTCAGGATTAGCTTTGATCTTATCTCTTACCTTATATTTATAATGCATTACCATAATCCCGTAAGGAAAGGATCCATGCATATCCCATAAATATAATAATATCCTTATGGATAAAGAGGATCAAATCCTTCCCATAGAGGGAATAGGGGCGCCGATTCTCGTGTGCTACGAACTGGATGGGCGGCCAGGATCAAATGCAAGGAATAAAGATGGGCCTCAAATGAATTAATTATCTTATGTTCACCGAACATAAATTAATTTATAAACATTCATTCATGCCACTAGAGAATAAATCTTGACTTACCCTTTATTCTTGAAGGTGAGTCGGGCTTGCACTTAGACATTCTGAATCCCGTATTTAAGATATCGACGTCCATTAATTATTTATAGCATTACATTGCTTAAAATAATTAATATCTTTAATTCCTTAAGTAGTACCACTCAACCTTATTATTGTACTTGAGCTAACTCAACTGCGGGGTTTAGTACAATAAACCTTTTGAGCTCCTTAAGGGGCGTCATCATCCTAAGCGGATACGGTGAATCGTCTGAGATAACTAGCATGACATACAAACACCGCCACCACCCAAGATCACGGAGAATATTGGGTTAGAACATATAACCCTCACCCATGACAAGTCAAAGTGATGGTCGACAACTCATACTCACCTTATACCTTATCGGGGTTTAGATCATCATAAGTCACGAGATCTTGGTTCTTCACGACGGTCGAGACGGAAGAACTCATCTCATTGTGATCCTTGATACGTCGAGGCGTACCGGCATAGACAAGCAACCAAGTCAAGTCACTTCTTATCTATATCTATACATGACATATCCGACAACTCGTCCTCAAGTTGTCTCAAGTTGTGATTCTTTTATATCTCATTAAGCTTGACCAATCATACGGACTTACGTGATCTTCTACACATTGTATGATCTAACTTATATATGAGATAAGGGGACACAGGTATATGCAATCAAGTATTCGATTCAGATAGGAGATTGTAATAGTGGTAACAGGAAACATTGTATACAAGCTCAACCATAACTACTTTCACTATACAAATCCAACACTTCCAATAAAGGTATTCATTCTGCCTTCTATTTACTATCTTCAATCTTTTCAACTGTTTTGTGTTTCTTTAATACTTCCATGTTTGTACACTTCTTATTCCCTCAATACCATTGGGTAATAAAAACTGGTAATGAAATCATTATATGCATTCAACGTGTTTGTCAACTTTGCTCTTTCTGCACATAAAGATCTTTTCACTTCGGGCTTGATAATGAAGTGGCAACTAGGTGCTCTGTTACTTCCCTTAACAAAGAGTTGAACACTTATATCTGAAATATAGATATATACAAGATTAAAGAATTTCTCACAAACTCAGTAATGGAGTAATGGCTACCAACCTTTCGACCTATGGTAATAAGCTAGGTACACCAATACGCTAAAAGGGTTAGATGACTACCAACCTTAAATCGATTTAATATGTTTTTTTAGGGGTGTTGTGAAAAATTATGGTAATAAGATAATTTAATGTGCTTAAATACATTTTCACAAAGTCAAACGTTGGATTAGGTTTCAAACACATATTGAAACAATCAAAATCTTTGGTTTGTTTCAACTCATTATTATGGAGGTTCTAGTTAACAAAACAATGTAGATTGAATATCTTTCCTCTTCTAGTCTTCTTTGTTCGTTCGAGTTTTCCTTTTCCTCTGTTTTCATTTGACGTTTTATTCTTCTCTTTTGGTTGATTAATAGTGGGTTGAATAATAAATTTGAACCATTTTTTTTTTTGCGTCTTCTCCTTCTCTATTTGGTTGAGTAATAATGGGCTAGTTCTTAATTTTTTGTTCTATGTGCAAACTTTTATGATATTATTTGAGACTTAATTATGTAATTATTTGTTTTATTTTGGTATAAATTAATCTATATTAATCTAGTAATAATATTATTAATAAAATATAAAATATATAAGCGATTTTGAGCGTATTAGTATTTGGATTTTTAGAAAATTGGCGTATTTTGTATTAAGTATCGTATTGTATTTAGTATTCGATATTCGTATTGGTCTTCCTAGGTAATAAGATAATTCGTACATGTAAACACTTTGAAACAATGTATGGCGGTTCCTAGTTAACAAAACAATGGCGTGACATACTGAAATTTGAACCATTGCTTTTTGCAAGATTACAAAATTCACTCTACTTGTAAAGATGAAATAATTAGAAATAAATTTAAAGCTGGACATTTGTTGATTTTGAAATCTCTACATCTTGGATGAATCTTGTCAACCTATGGTAATAAGATCACGTCTACATACAGTTGTCAAGAATCATCTACATACAGTTGTCGAGATGTAAAGATGACATCTGATTGATTAAAAGAATTCACTCTACATCTTGTGAACCTATGGTAATAAGATAAAAGAATTCACTTGTTGTCTTTCATTGGACATTTGTTGATTCGAAATCTCTTTTGACATTCATTCGGTCATTTCATGAACATCTTGACAAAAAATCTAAATGTCATTTATGATTACATTAAATTATTAAGTAAAAATAGGTTTATGATTCTCAGCGGATGTAGAATAAGACAATGTCTTTGCAAGATGAAATTACATACAAAAGCGGTGTGTGATTCCAACAAAATGTAGAGTAAGGTATTAATCGATTTAAAAAAACATGGAATTCTGAAGCATAATAACAAAAGAGTTGAACCTTGAAGATGAATAGGGCGAGAGCGTTGCTACTAGGAGCACCGTTGAAGTGAAAGTAGGACGAGCAGGAATGTTGCTAAAAATATACCCTAAAAGGGAGAAAAGATCCTGGTGCATTGAGAATTTAACGTATTGTTGTAAAAAGTGTGGGCGGGTGTTTGGCTATAAAACATATAACGAAATACATAGTTGGTGTATGAACATTCTTGCCCCTTAATCTTGATTTTTGGATACAATTAATTTATCTTAGATATTTTAATTTAATTTGATTAATATTATTGAGAAATATAATTTAATTTGATTGATATTATTTTATAATGAAACTTTACCAATTCAAGACACAAATTGTATGATAGAATTTCTACGATTTATATCGACCTTGAAACGAACTTCACAAATTGAAAATCGAATAAAAGAATATATTTTGTACAATTACGAAAAATAAATCACGAAACTCATACCAATTTGAGGCGGTCAATCGAGTAAATCGATTAAATTGATTGAAGGCGAAAAACAAAGTTAGATTTTCTTGAAACAAAGTTCCATATTTTATTTTAGTAAATACATACTTTGATATGTATTCTAAAACGTAAAACAAACATGATTCGTGGTTCACCAACATATATTATTAGGCGGCTAGCATTTTTGAATTCAATTACTGCCCAATCTGAGACCCCGTCTAACTATTGAGCGGAGATAGTTTGAAGCATATCAGCGAGATATGTATGATGTGGAAGGAATATCGATATCTTGATTATTTGTACTTTGTAATGCGTTTTTTTATTTTATTTGTACTTTGTAATGTGGAAGGAATATCGATATACTGATTAATAAAATAAGATTTTTTTTATATATGAAAAATAGTCAGTTAACCGGATCGGGCTCCACCGAATATATAGGGTTGCTTAAATGGTTATTGGATATCGGTTAGTGCTGAACCAAATCGATATCCAACGAATATCAAATACCAATAACCGATTAATTCAGTATTCAACTTGATTTAGATAACGGATTTAAAGTTAATTTTGATTATCAGATACCAATAACCGATTAATTCGGCATTCTATAACTATTTTTGTGAATGTTGTAATTTAAAAAGTAAAAAGGTAAATTATATTAAAAATAGAAAATATGTGTAAAAATAATCATATTTTAATGAAAAGAATAATTATAAAGTAAAAGATAAGTTAATTATAAATGTTTTTTTCAAAACATATATACATGTATTTTATTCTCAGATTATATAAATTAAAAAGTAAAAGATAAGTTAGTATAGAGAATTAAGTTCAATGTTAGAATAAAATGTAAGTAAATTAAGAAACATTACAAGCTATTATTCTATATATTATTCTATTATTTTTAAAAATTAAAACGAAATTACAAAAAAAACCCGAAAAAACTGATAAATTACAAATTTGACCATCTAGACGAAGGAATTTGCCCAAAATCCGCCATCAGTCATAGCCGTTTCTGCTTGAAAAACACTATTCCCTCATCGAAATCTGACATTTGCATGAATTCTGCCCGAAATCTGATATTTGCATGAATTTTGGCGAAATCTTTGGTTTGCGTGAATTCTTCGCGTGATCCGCGTGCCGCATGTAATTTAATTTAACTCAATTTGTACTGCATCAAAAAATATAAAAACTTAACTCAATTTGCAGTGCTTAAAAAAATATAAAAACTTACAATTTACATCGCCGCATCAAAAAAAATAAAAACTTAAAACAAGTGCTCGCATCAAAAAATATAAAAACTTAACTCAATTTATGCCATGGCATAAAAAAAAAAAACTTAAAAACAAGTGCTACCAAGATTCGAACACAGTATCATTTGGATACAAATTAAAGCACTACCACTAGACCAAAGTTGACTTCATGCAAATGAACATTAATGAATATATTTATATTTTCTTATGGATATAATAAGAAATTACAGAATTAAGAGGAGTGGTTCGTCCCTCCTGCTTCCAAAATTTACAGAACACCGCGAGAATTCCCGCTCCCTCCTACTAAACTATTTTTCGGTAGATTTGTTTCCTATTTTTCAGGAAAAGATCACCCATACACAAATCTACTACTCAATATATGGTTAATTCCTTCCAGAATACATGTAGATATATGGAAAAAATAAACCTATCCTCACTTACAAAGAGAACATGAAGAAGAAAAACCAACCTTCTTGAATTCCTCCGCCCCCTCCCAAAAGCGGACCCCGACCACCGAAATTATTCAAAATCTCGCATCACCATCGGTACTATAGCGATTTTTCTATGCCCGAAATTATTTACGATTTCTATGAGTTCTATGTTAACTATCTATCAATTTTTGTTGTTGGGATTAGTTTGTTTACTATCTATCAATTTTGTTATTGGGATTAGTTTGTTAACTATCTATCTTTCTTGTAACATAATCATAAATGACATTTAGATTTTTCTATCAAGATGTTAGATGAAATGACTGAATGAATGTGCAGCAATTCTTTTGTGAGTCTGTGATAAATTCTTTAATCTTGTATATATGTATTTCTGTATATAAGTGTTCGTTTTCACTTGAGAGACGAACCTTTCTTGTAACATAATCATAAATGACATTTATGTATGTCTGTGTTGAGGTGTGAATTAGCTCGTTTTCACTTGAGAGATAGAGTAACAACAGCCGACCTCTCTGATGGTGAAAGTGAGAGACAAGGTATTTTAAGTGCAGAAATGCAATGTTGTATGGTATGGATACTGTGGGCCTAATTGGTGAGACAAATGGGACATGTTGAAAGATGTTGAAAATGAACACGGTGTTGTTAGTGACTGGATGAGATATATCATTTATTTGTTAGGTTTTTGTGTCAATTAGATAGGGGCAATTTTCAAGTAGTTCGCAGAATCACAGCAAAACTATAAACTCTTTTTCCAATTTTGTATCCAACTCAATGTATTGCAGACCACTAAACACCTACCTTGTGCCATTGTCTTTGTGTGTGTGAGAGAGAGAGAGCCACTAATATTCTTAGCTCTAGCTTAAACGAGAAGACAGAACAATGAACAACAAGGCCTCTATCGGAAAAAATGAATGATCAGATCAGGTCGCATATAAGGGACGTAACAGAGCATCTTTACTCTGATATCGGTCTTTAAGTAAAACGTTAGGAACTTGACATACTCTGATAACAAGTCACATTTAAGTAAAACGTTAGGAAGTAACAGAGCATCTTTACTCTGATAATAGGTCTTTAAGTATTTTGCATAATCATAAAACGTTTATGTATCTTTAAGCATCTTTACATTGAAGAAGTAAATGTATCTTTACTCTGATAACAGGTCTTTAAGTTAATGTATCTTTAAGTATCTTTATGTATCTTTAGTATTTTACAGAATCATAAAAAGTTTTTAAAACGTTAGGAAGTAACAGAACTTGACATACTTTGATAACAAGTCTTTAAGCATCTTTACATTTAAGATCAAATCATATGTTCTTAATAAAACGTTAGGAACTTGACATACTCTGATATCGGTCTTTAAGTATTTTGCAGCCACTTGTATACTAGTTTTTTTTCAATATGTATTGCTTGCTTTATGTTAACTTCACCACAAATCAGTAATTGCACAAAAGAATTGTTGCACTATATGCTTGTCAAGTTTATTCCTAGTGGTGGTTCCTACTGCACTATATGCTGCACAAAAGAATTGTTGCACTATATATTCACACAAGAATTGCTGCAGCAATATGTTCACAAAAGAATTGTTGCACAAAAGAATTGCACTATATCTTTGCACTAAAGAATCTTTGCACTATATGCTTGTCGAGTTTTTAATTATACATATTTACTAGTGGTGGTTTTGGGAACTATATGCTTGTCAAGTTTATT
Source organism: Salvia rosmarinus (assembly GCA_036937905.1). Lineage (NCBI taxonomy): Eukaryota > Viridiplantae > Streptophyta > Magnoliopsida > Lamiales > Lamiaceae > Salvia > Salvia rosmarinus. Next base: position 54,885,062 of record CM072822.1, on the reverse strand, counting down.
CCTAGTTAACTATGAAACTGTTTTATAATTAAAATGGAAATATATATTTACCATGGGGTTACTAATTTGACAGAATGACTTCTCGAATTGTTGCACTTGTTAGACTTTATATATGAAATTTATAATAATATTCTTATCATGTAGTAGGGAGATGATATTGAACCTTCGCCTGAAACATTTTGCCTCGTTTTGACCTTCCATGCCTGTTCACATCATAGTTCTTAATGCAATTCTTTTTCTCCTTTACTTCTTTTGCTTCAAAAAGTTAGTAAGTTTTAATATAGTTACCAATTTGCAGCTACTCATGGCACCAGTACTTAAGAAATCCCGACGTCCAATCGGATCAATGCTTGACACCTTAGTTAAAGATACCCAAACTACAAACAACATCGGCGATAATTACGACTTAGATGTGGGCTGTCGGACACCAATATGAGGAACTCGATACTATATATCCTCATCGTCGATGATAGTGATCCCGATCGGACACAAAATAATTTTGATGATGGTAATGACCAGCGTAACATCATATCTTTATTTTTGTTTATGGTGTTGTAATCATCGTAATATTATTTCTAATTATACTATTGCATAACAATAATTAACAATTACACGTCATCGGAACCAATGCTGTATTTTTTTCATCTCAGGTAGGAATCTTAGCAAAAGATGGAAACAAATTACCGCTCTCTTATACAGATTGGAGGGCAATCCCTAATACTCAAGAGTATCTCGTTTGGGATGAAGTGAAGGTACTATGTTCAATTCAAATTTTAATTTATTTTCTGCATTTTGATTTTTTCTATTATCATCAACATTTTCACCATACACTACCATCATCTTTTGACTTATAACAATTATTAATCATTCATCTTTCTTTCACTATATATCTTTATGTTTTGGTTGTAGGAAAATACAAACTTGACATACAATTATAAAAAAAATTGTCTTAAGAAACATGGAAAACTTTGGAAGGATTGGAAGAATAGATTGAAAGCAAAGTATTATACTCTGCATAGGCATGACAAGAGTTACGTAGTGTCAAAATATCCACAAAGGGTGGAAGCCGATCAATGGCCTATATTGGTAAACAATTGGAGCTCGAAAAATGCAAGGGTGAGTATTGCAATTCAAAGTTATTAATACTGGAATAATTTTCATTTGTTTCTAATAAAATATTTATCTATAAAATGCAACTTTTGTTTTTGGTTGAATTATAGAAACTTAGTAAGACTAATGACCATGATCGAAAGCATGTTAAATTTCCTCCTAGATTGGGACGAAAGGATATGGCCAATGCTATAGAAGAGGTATTATACATAAAACAATGTTGAGATTTTTTTATTTTATTTTTGGTCAATTAATACAGAAATTTTAAAGGCTGCGTCACGGTGGACTCGAACCCGAGACCTTTGGCCTCGGGCATTAACCACTCTACCACTAGGCCAACACACACACACACACAATGTTGAGATTTGTTGTTTAATAATGTATCATAGTATAGTAATTTCTTTATATTTTTCATATTTATAGTACCGTCAAAAATATGATAAAGAGCCATCACATCTAGATTTGTTTGCCCATACAAGACAACAAAAGAGCGGAAAACAAGTTGACAAGAATACTGAAGAGAAACTAGTAAGTACTCTTTGCCCTCCCTTGTTTTGAATTAAGAATTATTCATACATCCATTGTTGATATTTTATAGATGTATATTAGGAAATGATTTTAAATCATGATTGATTTACTTCTAAGGGATAGTTATATATTAATCGATAGTTACAGAAACAATCAATACTTGTAAGCATTACAGAAACAATCAAAGAGACAAACCTTTAAAGATGAGGAAAAGAACACCGTTGAAGTGAAAGTAGGAGCATGAATGTTTTATTATAATGGAAAGAATAATAACCAAAAGGGAGAAAAGGGGAGAAAAGATCCTGGAGGTCTTGTTGGATGCAGCACTACGTGTGGGTTGTGTGGCTTTAAAATAAGATCCTGAACGTTTATTTTATGCTTTTTATGGATTATATTTTTTTGAAATCGATTAATATATAACTATCCCTTAGTGTTCTGGTATTGATTGTTTCTTAGTGTTCTGGTATTATATTTATGTACAAGTAATATCCCTTAGTGTCCCTTAGTGTTATGTTATTATATTTATGTTATTCTAGTTTTAAACGTTCTGGTATTGATTGATTTGGATTTAGTGTTGTCACATTTTTTTTCTTATATTACTTGTACATCCATTAACGATTTTAAATCATCATTGATGTTTTCAAAGTAGAATTTATCTATATACTCTTCGTTTTTTTTTAAAACAGAAATAACTATTATCTTTTATAATTGGTAATGTATCTTTGATTTTTCATTTCTTTTTAATGTTTGTAGTGTTTAACGTTATAAAATCTTTTCCCAAAAAAATTCTCTTGCACTTGGTTTATTATTTTACTCTTTCTTCTTTCTCCATTTATGATCTAAAAAAGGATAGAGATATTGGTTTGAGCATTGTGATTCTTTTAATTTCATTTTGTCTTTTGTACATAAGCTCTTTTAAAGGAGTTGAAACAAAAGTTGCCTGAGAATTTGCGGGATGATATGGATGCTAATAACGAGATCTATAAAGATGTTATTGGAAAGGAAGCGCCAAACTATTAGTGCTACAAAGAAAGTGATTTTTACATCTCGAGAAGAATTTGATAAAGCTATACATGACAAATCTAATGCCATAGTGGCAAGTATTCGAAAGGGATTTGAAGATAAAATGTCAAAATTCAAAGATGACTATTCCTCAAAAATGGAGATGCTTCAGGCACGACTTCTCACATTAGAGGATCATAATATAAATGTAAGTCGACATTATATATCCCATTTACATTATAATATATTTTATAACTCATACTTTATATTATAAAATGCAAGGTATCCGGATCTTTCAATTCTCGGCGCATACAAGCTTTCAATAATGGGTCATCATCTGATGGAGTTATCGACATGAACATGCAGAACTTGAGTGCTGCAAATGAAACTTTTGAGGTAAATGATCAAAATTTTAATAATATTTCTATTGAATTTTAGCCTTTTTGTAATATTATCTTCGACCAATGTATTAGATGAGAGAAGAGATGAACAACTCGGATGAGAACAATATGAATATTCGTTTAGATGGTGTACCTATGCAGGTATTGTTATATTGATTGTATTTTTGAATTAATTTCATTTTTATATGTATGAAATATAATTTATTTTGTTGAATCTTTGTAGGAACAAGGCAAAAGTGTAACAAGGAAAAACAAGAGGAAGATGAAATGACATTGAGTGTCACATTATCATTTACGGGATTTGCATTCTTACATAGCTAGATATTTAGATTTTGATATTTGATGTTAGATTTTTGAATAATATAGTAGACAAGTCGATCAAATGTTATGAAATTTTCAATTTGATATTTGAAAGATATTTATTTCTATGTTGTTAATAATTGATATGCTTCTTCAATCAAGTGCCTAAATTCATTAATGATGCATTATTTATGAATACGACAATAAAATTACTCAATTAAATTTCGTATAAATATCGTAATTGTGAGATGATGATGATGATGATGATGATGATGATGATGATGATGATGATGATGATGATAATAATAATAATAAAATAAAAATAATAATAATAATAATAATAATAATAATAATAATAATAATAATAATAATAATAATAATAATAATAATAATAATAATAATAATAATGCAAATTGATGCAAATTGTGTTGTATATTTGTGACTTTAAATTATCTTTTACAACAAATATTTTATAATAATGTGATGCAAAATGTGTTGTATCTTTGTGACTTTAAATTACCTTTTTACAACAAATATTTTATGTTGGAATACTATGCGACATTTTATTTATGACGTAACATGTGCCGTACAAAACTACATCACATTAATTATAGTGTCACAAATTAGAACATGTCATTTCATTTAATTTCGTACAAGTGATGCAAGATTTACGACATAATAATAAAATGATGCAAAAGGTGTTATATATTTTGTGACACTTTATACTAAATTTTACAACAAATATTATATGTCGCAATATTATACGACACTTTAAATATGATGCTACAAGCATTGTAAAATTTCACTTCATATTATTGTAATGTCACAAACTATTGTCGCAAATTATGAGGCATCGTTTCAATTAATGTCACGACAAATGTCGTAAATGCACATGCATCACTGAAACTAATGACGAGTAATGTGTCACGAATTTTATGCGACAATATTTACGTGAAGCACAAAGCGTCGTATATGTTGCGTCATTATTGAAAAATAATGTCGTAAATTTACATCATCACTTTTTGCGACACAATCCAACGTGACGCATGAAATGTCACAAATTCGCTTTTGCGACATAAAAACAAAAGTTTGCGACATATATTCCATGTCGCAAAAGGTCATATTTCTTGTAGTGATTCGCTGTCAGCAATTGGAAAGATGATTCCTTCTGCTAGGAGTTTGAGGATCTCCTTCTTCACTACCTCACTGAGCACGGGGTTAAGTCTCCGTTGTCCATCCTTTTTCGGCACTGCTCCATCTTCAAGCTGTATCTTATGCATGCACATAGCAGGACTAATTCCTCGGATATCTGTCAAACTCCACCCGAAAGCAAGCTTATGTCGTTTCAACACGGAAACCAACAGAGATTGTTGGTACTCAGTGAGTTCAGCAGAGATGATCACGGGCTTCTGCTCATTATCCTCGAGGAAGACATACTTCAAATTCTTGGGTAGCTCCTTCAACTCTAACTTCTCGGTTTTAGGTGGAGTCTCTCTTTCCTCTTTGATCGGTTTTTCAAATTCGGCCTCCAACATGAGCCTTTCTTCCATGTCTGCCGATCCCTCGAATACGTCCTCCACACTGTGATCCTGCACAAAAGAAATCTCGGCCAAGGCATCAATAGAGTCTATATAAGAATAGTTTTCAATTGAATTAATCGATGGCATGGCCTTGTTATTATGCACAGAAAATGACATTGTTTCCCCTAGGACGGTCATCCTAATATTTCCATTTTTCACATCAATCAAGGTATTAGTAGTGGCCATAAAAGGTCGCCCTAATAGCAGTGTATGGTCTCGACCATTTTCATGCACATCGCCTATCTCTAACACCACAAAATCCACAGGTACAATCAGGACTCCTACATGTAAAGAATATCCTCTACAATTCCCCTAGGGTAGCGAACAGAGCGATCGGCTAATTGTAGACTCATACCAGTAGGTTTCAACTCCCCTAATTCTAATTGCTTGAAAATAGAGTAAGGCATAAGATTAATACCAGCTCCTAAATCTAGCATACATGTTGCTTCCTTACCATTTCCCAAAGCAATTATGATGACGAAGCTACCTGGATCCCGTTGTTTGGGCGGAAGTGGTTTCTTTGCATAATGGGTAGCCACCTCGGATACCATATGATTCATTGTCGACAAACCTCATCTTCTTTCGACGCAAGTTCCTGAAGAACTTAACTTAGGCAGGAACATTGCGGATCACATCCAATAGCGGTAGATTCACATTAACCTTGGAAAGCATTTTGTAGAAATCTAAGAACTGCCGCTCTTGTTTCTCATTTTTCAACCGGCTCGGAAATGGCACTGGAAGCTTATAAGGGTTTGCCGTCTTGTGTAACTGCACTGTCGGCTATTCCTCCTCAATCACTTTCTCCTCCACTCTCTGTTTCTCCACAATCTGTTCCTCCACGATCTCTGGGAGTTGCACCTTATTATCTACTTTCTTCCCACCGGAGAAGCGATTCTTGCTTGAGCTTGGTATGGTTTGGAGCCCCTGTCCCGATATCCTCACTCGTCTCATTCTTGCCGCTTGCATTTCATTGACAACACCAGAGATCTGCCCGATCGTACTCTCAAGACGCTTAATGGTCGCATCTTGTGCTTCCCTTGCTAACTTGCTCTCTTGCATAAATGCGGCCAAACTATCCTCCATGGATGATTTCGGAGGAGCATGTTACCGCGGTGGAGGTTGGTAAGGCTGCTGAGGGTACTGCTGCGGTGGAGACGGCTGCTGTGGGTAAGGATACTGAGGTGGTTGTTGTTGGTAAGGATACTGAGGGTATGACGGCTGTCGATATGGTATTGTGGATCACGTCATGCTGACCATAAGCATCTTTGCTTTGACGGTCTTCTTGGTGTGTCTTGTTCGAAGAATCTTCTTTGTTGTGCGAGGAGGCGTCGAGCCTGTGGGTTTGAACCCAAACCCTGACCTTGGCTCTGATTCTTCCATCTCGAGTTGTACTGCGGCTGGTTTTGATCGTAGGTCGGCCTCGGCTCATAAGGTTGCCGAGGCGGAAAAGTTTGCATAGCATATGCCTCTACTCCGCCTTCATAGACGGGTGCTCCCATATTAGGACAAATATCTGTTGTATGTCCCATTCCATGCAAATTCCACAATGATGCATAGAGAAATCCTGAGGAGGTACGACGAATTCCTGTGAAGGAGCAACGAACTCCTGTGGTGGTGAAGGGAACTCAGTCTGCTTCATCTTCATCTCGTTCATCTCTCTCATAAGCTGCCCCATCTGGCTCGTTAATTTCGATCCTGTCTCCACGGAATTGACAGAAGATCGGCGCGTACTAGATGCCTTCTGGAGGGAATTGCTTACCATGACATCAAAGATCTCGTCAAGAGCCTCGGCTATGATATGAGCTATGTTTTCCCCTATCGCGTCGTCAGCTTTTTCCTGATCAGATTTAAGGATCCCGTCATAGAAGAATTGGCACAAAAGAACCAACGAAAAGAAGTGATGTGGGCATTGCCTCTGAAGCTCTTTGAATCTTTCTCTTGCTTCATGAAACGGCTCATCTAGATCCTGCTTGAAGGACATAATCTTGGATCGAAGATCCTTGGTCTTCTACTGTGGATAGAATCTCAACATGAATTGCTCTACCACGTTGTTCCAATTTGCCAGAGAGTCGGCAGGAAAGCTCATAAGCCAAGAGTTGGCTTTATCTTTAAGAGAATAAGAGAAACAGCGCATCTTTAACTGTTCCTCAGTTAGGCCAAACAACGGGAACGATTGCACCACTTGATTATACTCTCTGATGAAGCTTAGGGCATCCTCATTTGCCATGCCATGAAAAGTGGGAATGAGGTTGAAATGGTTTGGCTTCAACTCATACCCATGTGCCGCGGGGTACAACACGATAGGGTTTGTAGTCTCCCCTATCTTAGGGTGGAAGTAATCCCCCATCAGGCGAGGGGCAACATTCGCGTCATGATTGTTGTTCACATTGTCATGGTTATTGTTTCGTCGATCACCCATGATCCTCGATGGGGTTTCTTCAAACATGGAATTCCTAATGGTAGTGAATCCTCCTTGTCCTTCCACAAAAGACCCCTCTCCTTCAAGAGTGAGAGGACTGTCCTCACAGATGCTACACTTAACAAACAAGATCAAACGCAACTGCGGTACAAAATAAGAAAGGCAAGGAGAAAAATAAAAACGAAAAACATGCAACATTAATAAAACCCTAAAGTTTTCCTCGGCAACGGCGCCAAAAATTTGTTTGGACTAAAAAGATAACTAATAAAGTCCCGCAATCTAACGAGGTCGTCCTAGCGAGCAAGTTGATCCGAGTCGTCTCTCAAGGAAAACTTAACAGGCGTTACTAAGTTGCCACACGAAAGCAATTAAATTCCTAAACATTCTAATCACCAAGAGTTTTTGATTGTCACTTAAAAACTGTAGATTACCTAGGCGATGAATTATTATGAAAAGAAAAACGAATTAGCTAGGCGGAAATTGACAAAGCAAGGAAATTATCTAGATAATAATAAACCCTAAATCGAAGAACACAGAATCAATATGATGAACCCTAGGCATGAATCGAATTGATTAAATGGAAGATAAGAATAATTAAATCAATACCAAAGCATAGAAATTGAAATCATACGAACACTAACACCGATTGAATTGAATATTAAAATGTTCGAGAGAAGAAATTCAATAAGATAAATCTTACAAGTAATAATCTTCAATCCAAAGAAGTAAAGAACAATACTTGAATTTGCTTGGAAGAAAAATACTGGAAAGGAAGAGTCTCGTGGAGGCGCAAGAATTCAAAGAGGAAAACTGAATAAAAGAAATAAGCGGTAGGGTTTTTTTAGCGTTTAAATCCTATATATAGAGATCGAAAAATTACACGCCACGGACGCGAGCTTGAGCCGGCGCGACGCGCTTTCAAAAACAAAAGCGAACGCGAGCAGCCCAATACGGATGCGAGAGCGCCGGACTCGTGCGCGCTCGGTTGGGTGCGGCACGGACGTACGCCGGCCGGACGCGTCGACTTCTGGATGGTCTTCAATTCTTGCGGAGCGTCGGACGTGAGAAGACTCTTGACAACTTCACGTAGGGAGCCCAGTGTCGGACGCGGGCGGTCTCGGGATGAATCTTACATTGGTCTCCAGTGCGGACGATGCTGTTACCGGACGCGGCCTCACGAAGCGAACCCGGTAGCCGGACGCTGGTCTTCTCTTTCTTTGCCGGTGACGCGACAAGCGCCTGCGCACGGCGCTTGGGTGCGCTATTTATGCACGATAAGGTTCAAACACGATCATTCCCTACACAAAACGCAACGAACATGATTCCAATAAAAGATATTCAAATATAACCAAATCGATGAAAACAAACAAAGAAAAACCAAACAGAAACATGCAAAACAACCATACACAACATAAAGCATACTAAAGCATTAGAAAACCCTAATTTCTAACATAATACACAACTATTGTGTATGTGTGCATGAGTGTTCCATTCAATCATTATAATCACAACCATTTATTCTAAACTTATTGATTAACTACAATGGCATCATTCACAATTGAATTCAACTCATACTTAACCATTTTGCTATATTTTTTATAATTAGCATAAGTATCCAATAAATTCTAATAAAATCATGATATGCTCCTATCATGTTATAAAATTTAATTATCAACTCAATATCATCAACAAAATTAAATCAGGAGCTAAAATATAGCATTATTTTTCTGCATTTATGAATATTGAACATTTGTGTTCAATAAATTCCACACACCTTATAACATATTTATAATATGCATTAAACATGAAATATTAACTTTAAACAACAACTAAATATTTATAATATGAACTAATGCTTGGAATTTTTGGTCCTCACACATATATTGTATATGTATTCAATAAATTCCCAACAAGGTATAATAGGTTCATATTATTTCTAAACATCATATATCATATTATTTTCAACAAATAAAAATCAAATAAATCTTAAAATATATAGATATAGTTTCGGTCCTCTTGGAAAAATAGGAGTAGTATCTCAATAATTTCAAGATTAATATATGATGTTCATATCATATATTAAACACTATACCTCAATTATTTTTCAACAAATAAAATATAAATAATTTTTAAAAATTGTATATATATTTCGGTTTTAAATAAATAAATAGGAGAAATAATTCAAAAATTCTCATCTTTATTCTATATACTCTTAACACATCAACAAACAACAATATGAAATAACATTCACAAAAACATGCTTTATCTTCTATGAAACAAATTCTAACAAAAATCGAAAAATATCAAACATGCTCCAAAAATTCCCAAACTTTAAACAAAACCTTAAAACACATTTCTAAACATATTTCATTCATGGCTTGAGAGCATTTGGTAGCTCAAAAGTCATGAAGAAAATGAAGAACAAAAATTAGGGTTCTTCATGAAATAATTCAAGAAAAATCTACTCCATTAAAAATGAATAGAATGATGAATGCTACCTTTGTATTGTCTTAGAAAAATTATTTGAGGGTTGAATGGAGGATTTGAGGCTTGGAGAAGGTGAAGAATTTGAAAAATAAGAGAGAATTTTATCTCCCAAAGAGAGAGAGAAAGACACGAAATGGGTCTATAATTTGCTGCAAATGAGCTGTTGTAAGCTCATATGGGTGTCCTTGGTGGTAGTTGAGAGAAAGACTAGTCAAATAACCCGATTTGACATGTTAATACTGGTTCTTTAAGTTTTATCGCGCTTTCGATTGATTTCTCGGGACCTTAAGGTTTTATTTTTTAAATAGCCTGAAAAAGACTATTTTATAGTTTATAATAATTTCATGAAGTTCGGATGGCATTCGGTAAGTCAATTCCGAGTTATCGTGGAAAAACAGCGTTTGGCGATTAAATTATGCTCATTCGAAATTCTATTGAATTCTTGAGCTTTCATAATTAATTTGAGTCTTATAAATTATTTCTTATTTATTTAGACCCTTGGTTCGAGTTTCAGTTTGTTCGGATCAATTTAGGGTTTTTCCGGTATATATTCCCGGCGTTCGATTAAGTTCTTCAGGAATTTCGTTCAGAAATTGATTCTTATGAATTGTAAATTCATAATAATATATTCTTTCATAATTTTGATTGTTATCATTAATCTTCATGATTAGCACTGACTGGAAGTTGATCCGGCTCGTGAATAGTATTTTTGAGACTGACCGGGCGAGTATGCCAAAAATTCCAATTCTTTGGCTTCTCACATCTTTTCGCGAGACGATTCTAGAAATGAAATCCTTTTGTTGAGATTCATTTTTGATATTTCATTCTATGTTCAGGCTATTTAGAAAACCTTAATCTCGGTAGATTAGTCACTAGTTTTTCATTTCTCTAGTTTTCGACCTCCGAATCGATTCTAATTCGTTTTGTTGGTTACCTTAAATATAATTAAGGTCTAAGCTCTACAAGTAATTGGTTTAAGCATCACTAATAAAAGTTTTAAATTTTTCGGGTTATTACATACCATCCCCCTTAAAATAAATTTCGTCCCGAAATTTGCTAACCTTGGAAAAGATCTGGGTATTTATCTTTCATAGCTGATTCGAATTCTCAGGTTGCTTCTTCTTGTCCATGGTGTTGCCATAGAACTTTTACTAACGGTATCTCTTTGTTCCTTAGCTTTTGGATACGTCGGTCCAAAATTTCTGTAGGTAATTCTATATAACTCATATTATCATCGAGGACAATATATGTCGGCGGTATTACATGGCTGGGGTCATGTATGTACTTTTTGAGTTGTGAAACAAGGAACACATTGTGCACGTTTCCAAAACTTGGCGGTAATGCAAGTCTGTAAGCTGCTGGCCCTATCATTTCCAAAATTTCATAGGGTCCTATGAAACGTGGTCGTAGCTTCCCTTATATTCCAAATCTCACGATTCCTTTTAATGGGAGATCTTCAAGAAAACTTTGTTTCCCACTTCAAAGTGTAGTTCTGTGCGACGTTTGTCGACGTACGACTTCTGTCGGTCTTGGGCCTCCTTGATCCGTTGGCGGATTTGTCTCACAATCTCGATCATTTTTCCCACAGAGTCAGGCCCTAATACTCTTCTTTCTCCCACTTCATCCCAGTAAAGTGGTGATCGATATTTCTTTCCATAAAGCGCTTCATACAGGGCCATTCCAATAGTTGCTTGATAGTTGTTGTTGTAGGCGAATTCTACAAGTGGTAATACTTGTTCCCATCTTCCTCCTCATCCAGGACAACAGTTCTCAACATATCTTCAAGCGTTTGAATGGTTCTCTCAGATTGTCCGTCTGTTTGTGGGTGGAACGTGGTACTGAAATGTAGCCGAGTCCCTAATTCCTTTTGCAAGCTCGTCCAAAATCTGGATGTAAATTTTCAATCTCTATTGGACGTGATAGTCTTCGAAACTCCATGTAAACTTATGACTTCTCGAATGTACAACTGTGCTAGTCTGTCTGATCCATGTGTTATCGAATTGGTAGAAAATGCGCGCTCTTGGTTAAACGATCGATGATGACCCAAATAGCGGTGTTTCCTCTTTGTGATTTGGGTAGCCTGTTAACAAAGTCCATGGCTATGTCATCCCATTTCCATTCCGGTATGTCCGGCGGTTGTAAGGTTCCATACGGCCGCTGGTGGAGTGTTTTCACTTGTTGGCACGTCAAACAACATTCTACGAATGAAGCTACGTCTCGCTTCATTCCATCCCACCAAAATTTCTCCTTGAGATCTTGGTACATTTTGGTGCTTCCGGGGTGTGCGGTGTAAGAAGTCTCATGGGCTTCTCTCAAGATCTCGCTCTTAAGCCCTTCGTGTTCTAGAACACACACTCTCTTGTCATAAGACAAAACATTATATGTTGCTTCTCTGAAATTCTTGTGGTTGTTGTCCTTGATCTTAGCTCGTACTTCCTCCAGTTTCTTCATGTTCCTCTGGGCTTCTAAGATTTAGGCTCTTAAGTGCGGGATTGCAATCAATGTTGCAATCTGACCTTCTATCGCTCGACACGGGTCCATGACTTGATGTTCATCTTCGAAATTCCTTTAAAGTATCTCTTCATGGTGAGGAGACATCCCAAACTAGAGTGGGATTTCGACTCAAAGCATCGGCTACAACATTAGCCTTGCACAGGTAGTAATTGATACCACGGTCGTAATCTTTCACCGATTCTAACCATCTCGTTGCCTCATGTTAAGATCTTTACGCTCAAAGAAATACTTGAGGCTTTTATGGTGGGTGTAGATCTCACATCTAACTCCATAGAGATGGTGTCTCCAAATCTTTAAGGCATGTACAACCGCTGCTAATTCCAGGTCGTGCGTAGGATAGTTCAACTCATGTAGACATAATTGCCTTGAAGCATAATCAATAACTTTGCCTTCTTGCATCAGAACACATCCTAATCCATTCTTCGAAGCGTCCGTGTATATTGTGTACTCCTTATCCGCTTGGCATGCTGATACGGTGATGTCGTCAGCAACTCCTTCAATCTCTGGAAACTAGCCTCACACTCGACGGTCCAAGTGTACTTGATTCCTTTTCTTAACAATTGGGTCATGGGTCGGGCTATTGTTGAAAATCCTTCGATAAACCTTCAATAATAGCCGGCAAGTCCTAAGAAACTCCGAATTTCATTCGGGTTCTTTGGTGATTCCCATTCCCGAACTGTATCGATCTTAGAGGGTCTACTTTGATTCCCTCGGCGGATACGATGTGACCTAAGAATGTCACCTCGCCTAACTAGAATTCACACTTTCTAAACTTGGCAAAGAGTTGCTCTTGCCTTAATGTTTGCAGCACAGTTCTCAAGTGCTCTTCGTGTTCTTGGTTATTCTTGTAGTTTATTAGGATATCGCCTATGAATACTAAGACAAATTTATCTAGGTATGGGTGAAATACCCTATTCATGATATCCATAATTATTGCTGGGGCATTTGTAAGTCCAAAGGGCATAACGATGAATTCGAAATGACTATACCTTGTAAGGAAAGCTGTTTTTGGTACATCCTCTGTTCTAATCCTCAGCTGATGGTAACCAGACTTTAAATCTATCTTCGAAAAGACTCCGGCTCCCTTAAGCTGATTAAACAGATCATCAATTCGGGGCAAAGGATACTTATTCTTAAGAGTTATCTTGTTTAACTCTCGATAGTGTATGCACATTCTCAGTGTACCCTCCGTCTTCTTCACGAAAATGACAGGTGCTCCCCATGGAGACACACTAGGCCTAATGAAACCTAACTCCAAGAGTTCTTGCAGTTGGATCTTCAATTCCTTAAGTTCTTTTAGTACCATCTGGTATGGGGCCTTCGACATAGGGGCAAAACCTGGTTCAAGATCAATCATGAACTCAATCTATCGGTTTGGTGGTAATCCCAGTAATTCATCTGGAAAAACATCGGAATACTCCATCACGATCGGAATGTCTTCTATCATTCTCTCATTCTGGTCTTCTTCCTGGAGATAGACAAGGTAGGTGTGGTTCTCTGTCTTTTTCAGTAATGTCTTTGCTTGTAGCGTGGATATGATTGGGATTCTTATCCCCATGCTGATCCCGTGAAAGTCTGTAGGTTTCTCTCCGGGATGTTGGAAAGAAATTTTCCTTTCATTGCATAGGATGGTCGCATGATGTTTGGTTAACCAATCCATCCTTAAGATTATGTCCACATCTGTCATAGGTATGATGTGAAGGTTATCTGTCATGACCTTAAGTGAGCGTAGTCCAAGTTCTAGGTTCGAGCTGTAGGGAAAACTAGGTTTAGCCCTCTCCCGAGGATCTATCTTGGATGTTTAATTCACCATACATTGATTATATTCCTAGCATGCGTCTATATAATTAATTGCAACACGTAGGGGTTTTCTCATGTTTACCTTTGAATATGTCGGGGATGGATCGGGATGAACGGATCGAGACTCGTGCTTTGATCTTCTGGACTGTATCCCGGTTGCCCAATCTCCAACATTGAGTGAGGACGATCTATGGAGAATGCTACAGAAAATCACCCTAATCCTCTCTACCAAGTTTTCGAAAATCTCTCCTAAAGCTATAGGAATTCTCGAAAATAATGGATGGATAATTGAGAATTCACTTTGATCTTATCTCTTACCTTATATTTATAATGCATTACCATAATCCCATTAGGAAAGGATCCATGCATATCCCATAAATATAATAATATCCTTATGGATAAAGAGGATCAAATCCTTGCCATAAAAGGAATAGGGGCACCGATTTTTGTGTGCTACGGGCCTGGATGAGCCAGCCCAGGGATCAAATGCAAGGAATAAAGATGGGCCTCAAATAAATTAATTATCTTATGTTCAGCCCAGAACATAAATTAATTTATAAACATTCATTCATGCCACTAGAGAATAAATGCTGACTTACCCCTTTATTACCGAAGGTGAGTCAGGCTTGCACTTAGACATTACGAATCCCCGTATTTAAGATATCGCACGTCCATTAATTATTTAGAGCATTACATTGCTTAAAATAATTAATATCTTTAATTCCTTAAGTAGTACCACTCGACCTTATTATTGTACTTGAGCTAACTCGACTGCGGGGTTTAGTACAATGAACCTTTGAGCTCATAAGGAGACATCATCATCCTAAGCGGATCGGTGACTCGTCTGAGATAACTAGCATGACATACAAGCACTGCCACCACCAAAGATGGAGAGAATATTGGGTTAGAACATATAACCCTCACCCATAACAAGTCAAAGTGATGGTCAGCAACTCATACTCACCTAATACCTTATCTAGGTTTAGATCATCGTAAGTCACCGAGATCTAGGTTCTTCACGACGGTCAGATAGAAGAACTCATCTCACTGTGATCCATCAATACGTTAGAGACGTACCAGCATATACAAGCAACCAAGTCAAGTCACTTCTTATCTATACCGCAGACTATCCGACAACTCGTCCTCAAGTTGTGTCGGTGTGATTCTTTTATATCTCATTAAGCTCGACCAATCATACGGACTTACGTGATCTTCACACATTGTATGATCTAACTTATATATGAGATAATGTGACACGATATATGCAATCAAGTAATCAATTCAGATAGGAGATTGTAATAGTGGTAACAGAAACATTGTATCAAGCTCAACCAAAAGCGCTTTCAAATATAAAAATCCAACAATCTCCACTTATACTAAAGAAAACTTTTAGTATACAATGTGTCTCTACTAGCTATTACAAACAAAACCATCACTTTGCTTCTCCCACTTATACAAAAGTTTCCTTTCTAAGTGGGTGCCATCAAGCTTAATCAAGTCTCGAACGTGCACCGTGAACTTTTTGCGTGACTCTTTCTGAATGGATCCGCTAGGTTATCCGTCGATCAATCTTTTCAATCGGCACGTCCCCTCGTCTCACGATTTCTCGTATGACATGGTACTTTCTCTCTATGTGTTTGGTCGCCTTGTGGGTCCGTGGTTCCTTCGAGTTTGCCATCGCACCGAGTTATCACGATGGCTATGATACTCTTGGGCAAACCGGTACCACACCTAGATCCATAAGGTAGTTCTTGAACCATAAAGCCTCCTTAGCGACCTCCGGCGGCTACATATTCGACTTCCATGGTAGAGTCCGCAATGCATCGCCGCTTTGCACTCCGCCAGATACGGCTCCACCTCCCAAGGTAAACACATAGCTGAGGTAGACTTTTCCTCATCACGGTCGACTTGGAAATCCAGTGCAGTATAACCCAAAGGCATTAGACTATCTCGCATGGTAAACTAGCCTATAATCTCGAGTCCATTTCGGTGCTTGAGTATATTCTTTACCGCTGGTCAATGAGCTTGTCGAGGTTAGGGCGATATCTAGCTACTATGCCTACCGCATAGCGAGATATCGGGCCTCGTACATAGCATTGCGTACATGAGACTTCCGGCGTGAGCGTAAGGAACTTGTCTCATTTCCTCTATCTCCTTTGCGGTCATGGGTGTTGCGCCTTAGAATAAAGGAACGCCATGTCCGAAGGTAGCAATCCTTTCTTGGCGGTGTGCATACTAAAAGCGAGTAATCACAAGTATCGATGTAAGGCGCTGAGATAATTTGACATTTTCCTCTTGCGATCTCGGTAAACCTTGATCCCAAGAATGTACTGTTGCATCTCCTAAGTCTTTCATTTGAAAGGCGATCGGATAACCAACTCTTTACTCGATAACAACTTCACATTGTTGCCAACTAGAAGAATGTCATCTACATAAAGTGCAAGAAATACCACATCACCGTTGACATCTAAACGATACACACAACTCGCTAGGCAGCGGGTAAATCCATAGGACTTTACCATCTCGTCAAAGCGTAAGTTCCAGGATCGTGAGGCTTGCTTAAGCCATAAATGGACTTCTTAAGCTTCCATACTAGATGCTCTTCACCCTTCACCACATAACCTTGGGTTCTTTGCATATAGATGTCTCTACCTTCCTCAAGGTAACCGCTAGAAAAGCGGTTTCACGTCCATTGCCAAACCTCAAGGTTGAGTGGCTGCTATGGCGGAAGAATTACGATGGACTTGAGCATTGCTACGGTGAAAGGTCTCATCGAAATCGATGCCCTCAACTGAGTGTACCCTTTCGCCACAAGCACGGCTTTAAAAGCGAAACCTCTCCATCGAATCTCTCTTCCTCTTGTATACCCACTTACTACCTATGGCTTCCTTGCCATCTAGTAGAGGTGTCTTTTCGTATACATCCATAGCGTTATGACTCAATTTCTAAGATCGGTGTGCATGATCAATATCTTGTATCGCCTCATTGTCACGTCCATGGGTCGATTATTGCTGTTCGTTTCCGGGACTATATCCGAAGATTCACCCACGAAAATAAATCGCTCGGGTTGATGAACAACCTCCCACTACTGACGAGGCGCCTTCGGCACAATGGCAATGGTGGGCAATAACTTGTGGTTCTCATCTTGCACCACTTGTCGGATAGGAGCCACTTGCGGCCGGTATCTCTCGTGAAACTTGACCCACTTCAACTTCTTGAAGTATCACGGTGTCGATCCTCCCACTAGAACACGATATCTCGTACGTTTGGCTTAATCGGTGGTGGAATCGATCATCTTCTAATTCTCGAAGAATGATTTCAACTTTGGATTTATGGTTTGTCGTATAATCCTCTTCTAAGAATCGGGCATTAGTCTTAATAATGACCTTCCGATCCTAGGACTATAGAATAAACCACCTTTCGTCCTCTAGGATAGCCAATAAACACCTTGCGTCGGATCTAGCCTCCAACTTGTCGCCTTCTTGTTCAAAGACATGTCTTTGGATCGCCCCATATCCTTATGTGGCTTAAACCAGGCTTCATACCAAACCACAACTCGAAAGGGTCTTTTCGACCGACTTGGATGGTACTAGATTTAGCAAGTATGCCGCCGTTTCTAAGGCATACCCCGTAGCGAAATAGGCAATGTTGCATAACTCATCATCGATCTAACCATTTCTAAAGCAGGTCCTATTTCTTCGCTATGACACACCATTTTGTTATGGGTGCCGGTGTAGTGGTGGGAGGTAATCCCACACCAAATAGTCCATAAACTCGTTATTGAGGTATTCGCCACCGCTGATCAGACCGCGATGACTTGATACTTTTACCAAGCTTCGTCTCCACTTCCACCTTAAACTCTTTGAATTTCTCAAAGCATTCGGACTTCGGTGAAGCGGTATATGTATCCACCTTGAGTAATCGTCGATGAAAGTGATAAAATACTCATACCCTCCATGAGCTTGTGTGGACATCGGTCCACATAGGTCGAATGGACTAGCTCAACACTTCTTTGGCTCTATAACCCTTCGCTTTGAAGCGGTCTAATCGACATCTTACCTTCTATACAGATTCGCAGATGGAAGCAGATGGCTGTTAGATTACCCAACGCCCATTCTTAGCAGGTCTTTGGATCATATTTAGATTTATGTGACCTAATCTAAGATGCCGAGAGAAATGTGGTGTCTTCTTGTGAAGAAAACTTTCTCTTTTAAGGTTTGTAGACGATGCAACATAGTTATAGGTATTATGTTTGGCGTAAATAGTATAAAGCTTAATTATATAATGTGCATTCAATCGATTGACAACACGAGATAACTTCATCATTTCTTATGATAGAAACACCACTATCAAAAATAATGAAGAAATATCCATGAATAAACAATTTGACAAACGGAAACAAGGTTCCGATAAACTAAACTAGAACAACGAAAATCCGGCACATATAAAACATCTTTCAATACTAAACCTGTTCTATCAAAACATAAAGTAATATCTCCGACCGCAATGCCTCGACTTCCTCGCCTAGCGCTTGCCCATGGAGATCGTTATCTCGCCATTATACTCCTCGGAGAACTCCCCACAAGGTGTAACAAACATGATCGAATTATATAATCGCATCCGTGTCTACTACCCAAGAATGGGTAGAACAAGTCGCTAAACATGTTTAGTTACTAAAGCAGAATAGGCTAAACATATTTCCGTACCTTGAGCCTTGAGCTTGGGGCACTTAGCCTTCAATGCCCAATCTCACGCACTGAAGCACTTGCCTTCTCCTTTAGCTTTTTCAAACCATTGGTAGGGCCCTTTATTACTCCCACTCTTTTCTTTAGCCTTAGCATCTCTTGAATTCCACTTTTCCTTTTCATCTTTAGATAAAGCGGTGGTTTTCTTTGAGGTGCGTACTAAAGATCGTGCACTTTGCCCATTTTACGTTCTTCCGTTACTAGATCCTCTTGCAATGAATCTAGAGTATAACTCTTATCATAAAGGGACGCTTTATAGCGAAGTCATCAAAAGACTTGGGCAAAGTGTTGAGGATCATATCGATTCGACTACGTCGTCAATATATCCTTCAACCAACTTGAGCTCTCCAAGAGATTGATCATTTGCTCTACATGGTCATGCACCGAATCACTTTCCTTCATTGAACTTGACATTATTGATTTTGTCAAATTATGACAAGCGATTCTCGTCCGACTCCTCATACGATTTCATAAGACTTAGCCATATCATGGTCTGATCTTCCATCTCTTGATCTTTGGAGTTGCGAGGACTACGCATGGTGACCAAAAGAAGGCACTTTGCCATTCTATTTGATTTGTCCCATTTCTCGTGCTCGCTGCGCTCCTCATCAATAGATGAATCGTCTAGAGGCTTGGGACGGGTGTAGTGAGTACAAATAGATTTTCTTCATGATGAGAACATTCTCAATGTTTCGTTTCCACTCGATAAAATTCGGACCGGATAAAGGATTTTGTGCGAGCATATTGATAATCGGTGTAAGAGACATATACGAAAAGATAATATAAACACATAAGCATCGAACGCATAGTTCGTAACAATATATTGTAACCTTTTGATAAAACAATATTAATTGAAACCTCAATCGCCCAAGGAATCCCACATGGAAGCACGCGTGTGGGCGTTTACACATGAACCCCGACCGGACTAAAATATACCTTTTAGTCGTTTAATTTCAATCCATGTCAACTTATCCTTATGACAAATGAAATTAATGATTGGACCTTACTGAACCACATCACTATCGCAAGAAGGGACTTGGCGGGAAGTTGTACTCGAGGTGATGTCTAAGCAATGACCACAATTTTAACAATGACGAATTCTTAGAATTGGCATACTCACTAGGACCATACCGCTCCAATCTAAATTCTTTTGTTATCTCATTTTGTATCCATCTCTAGAGAACTTATGAAAATCGCACTTGCAAGCCACGCGTGTGGGCGTTTACATGAAACTCCTTACCGATAGATTTAAAATATTTTATTTAGAAATCTCATCTAACAAACTTATGATAAGCGGTCTGCAAGCAAGCCACGCGTCTGGGCGTTTACTCACGAAGGCATCTCACTTTGTTTAGAGATCAAAAGTGGAGGTCTTGACATTTTAATTTTAAAAATTAATTTGTCGGGTTGCTTGCTTAGTCTTTTGTTCAAAATGGTTTGTCCATGCGAGATCACGTAATCCTAGCATGCTTTTCTATAGAACTCGACATGTAAAACATGCTCGCGTAATTCTAAAATATGCTTGAAAACGCGATAAACCTAGCATGCTTACTATGCGCATCCAATCACGAAAACATATAATATGTTTGTCACGTAATTTAAATATACATAGCATGTGTCGCATAATTTAAACATCCACGACATGCAATGAGCGATTAAAAATAAAATAAAAGCGTTCATCGTGGCCCACTCGTGGAACTGCACTTTCCGCCTAATCTATTACATAGAATTGCAAAGTATAGATCTTCATTAACTTGAAAAATGGGCCTCGCGTGCGGGCAAGGACCGGATTCGTCAAAACTTGATTCGGTCCTAAAAGCAGGTGCGGTTGGAAAAGCGGTGCAGGCGGGTTTGGGCGGGTTGGCCCAAAATAGGCCGGGCAGCAGCTGAGGCACAACCCGTGCGCGTGCCAGCACACTTTGCCGCCCCACTCGCGCGCCGCCTCGCGTGCTCCTCGCGGCTGCCTCGCGGTCGCTGGCGATCGCGACCGTCGAGCAGCGTCTTGTGACCATACTCGCGCTTCGCGCCCGCGCGCCCGCTCGCGCGACGTTGCCTCGCGGTCGACCTCGCGATCGCGAGCCCTTCCGCCAGCGGGGATCTCGTGGCGACAAACACGTGCCCGTCGCCCCTGCGTTGTGAATCTCGCGTGACAAACGACGCATCCTCAGCGGACGGAAGGCACCCGTGAACGCGACAGCGCGCGAGCGCGTCGCTTCGCGCCGAGTGGTGCCGAGGCATCCGGCGTGAAGCGTGCCGCGTGCATCGCCGCACGCCAGCCGTGCGCCTGCGTTACCACGCTCGCGAAAGCGTCGCGCAACCGAGGTGCATCTTTGCGGCGCCGAGCACGCCTGTGTGCCGTCGCCCACGCACCCTTCGCGCTGTGGGTTCGATTTCTCCGACGTGTCTTCCCGTCGTCTCGTTCTTCGTGCTTTCGTCTTCGTTCTTCTTTTACAGATAAGATTTATAGGGAAAAATCTAATCTAACCACGGATTTTCTCGTGGTGAAAAACAAAATCCGACAAAAAATAAAACGAGCCACGATGAATGACAGATCCAACAATTAATTAATTGCGCACGTAATAATCAAACGTGAATTAATCCAACAGAGCCAAGATACTAATCCCAGTCTCTGATACCAATTGTAGGGAAAACTAGGTTTAGCCCTCTCCCGAGGATCTATCTTGGATGTTTAATTCACCATACATTGATTATATTCCTAGCATGTGTCTATATAATTAATTGCAACACGTAGGGGTTTTCTCGTGTTTACCTTTGAATCTATCGGGGATGGATCGGGATGAACGGATCGAGACTCGTGCTTTGATCTTCTGGACTGTATCCCGGTTGCCCAATCTCCAACATCGAGTGAGGACGATCTATGGAGAATGTTACAGAAAATCGCCCTAATCCTCTCTACCAAGTTTTGAAAATCTCTCCTAAAGCTATAGGAATTCTCGAAAATAATGGATGGATAATTGAGAATTCACTTTGATCTTATCTTTTACCTTATATTTATAATGCATTACCATAATCCCATTAGGAAAGGATCCATGCATATCCATAAATATAATAATATCCTTATGGACAAAGAGGATCAAATCCTTGCCATAGAGGAATAGGGGCGCGATTTACGTGCTACTGAGAACTGGATGGGCCGGCCAGGATCAAATGCAAGGAATAAAGATGGGCCTCAAATAAATTAATTATCTTATGTTCACCCGAACATAAATTAATTTATAAACATTCATTCATGCCACTAGAGAATAAATGTTGACTTACCTCTTTATTACGAAGGTGGTCGGACTTGCACTTAGACATTCTGAATCCCGTATTTAAGATATCGCACGTCCATTAATTATTTAGAGCATTTGATTGCTTAAAATAATTAATATATTTAATTCTTAAGTAGTACCACTCAACCTTATTATTGTACTTGAGCTAACTCAACACGAAGGGTTTAGTACAATAAACCTTTGAGCTCCTCAGGAGAGCGTCATCATCCTAAGCGGATACGGTGACTCGTCTGAGATAACTAGCATGACATACAAGCCTCGCTACCACCCAAGATGCGGAGAATATTGGGTTAAAACATATAACCCTCACCCATAACAAGTCAAAGTGATGGTCAAGAACTCATACTCACCTAATACCTTATCGAGGTTTAGATCATCGTAAGTCACCGAGATCTAGGTTCTTCACGGCGGTCGAGATAGAAGAACTCATCTCATCGTGATCCATCAATACGTCGAGAGCGTACCGGCATAGACAAGCAACCAAGTCAAGTCACTTCTTATCTATACCGAGTTTATACCGACAACTCGTCCTCAAGTTGTCTCACCAGTGATTCTTTTTATATCTCATTAAGCTTGACCAATCATACGGACTTACGTGATCTTCTACAAATCGTATGATCTAACTTATATATGAGATAAGGGGACCGATATATGCAATCAAGTAATAAATTCAGATAGGAGATTGTAATAGTGGTAACAGGAAGCATTGTATACAAGCTCAACCAAAACTGCTTTCAGTATACAAATCTAACACGAGCATGTGTGGGTTACCGTTCTTATGCCTCCTATTGGTGAAGAAATTCTCATGATTTGTTCAGCGCATTTAGGATGTAGTCTTAAGTTCTCTACGCATGCTTCAGCAATAAAAGAATGCGAGGCTCTAGTATCAAATAGTAGGATAACAGATAATTGGAGGAGTGTTCCCATACCTGTCAAGTTTCCTTGGTTCCTTGGTGGCTCCTACGGGAATTCTATTTCGTGATTGAGGGCTTAGGCCCTAGCTTGCGGTGGTGGTTGTTGTTGTTGCTGTTGTTGTTGCGACGGCTGTCGGTATTGTTGTTGCAGTTGTTGCCATTGCCGTTGTCGTTGTTCCCGTGGTTGATAGAGTTGTTGGATCAATTTGGAAATCTTGAACCGGACCATTATAAAGCAGTTGAGCTTGGATAGCGGACCGGTTGGACTTGGTTAGGCACATTGGGACAACCATTTCCTCTTTGGCGTACATCGAGACAGTCCCTAGAGTAGTGACCCTTCTGGCCACACTTGAAGCATCCATCATTCGTGAATCGCGCATGCCCCTGTGACTCATATGGCACCTTGGGCACACGGGAGTCTCACGAACTTCGGTTTCCCCGCCCGGTCACGGGTACCACAGGCGTATTTCCATTTTGCCCGTGCCGGATGGCACCTTATGTTGATTTATATCTTGAAAGCGCTTTGGTTGAGCTTGTATACAATGTTTCACATTACCACTATTACAATCTCTATCCGAATTGATTACTTGATTGCATATATATGTGTCCCCTTATCTCATATATAAGTTAGATCATACAAAGGTGTAGAAGATCACGTAAGTGCGTATGATTGGTCAAGTTTAATGAGATATAAAAGAATCACGGTGAGACAACTTGAGGACGAGTTGTCGGTATAAAGTGCATGTATAGATAAGAAGTGACTTGACTTGGTTACTTGTCTATGCTTTGATGCGTCTCGACGTATGATGGATCACAGGTGAGATGAGTTCTTCTATCTCGACCGTCGTGAAGAACCTAGATCTCGATGACTTACGACGATCTAAACCTCGATAAGGTATTAGGTGAGTATCGATTCTTGACCATCACTTTGACTTGTTATGGGTGAAGGTTATATGTTCTAACCCAATATTCTCCGCATCTTGGGTGGTAGCGGTGTGTATGTCATGCTAGTTATCTCATGTCGAGTCACCGTATCCGTTTAGGATGATGACATCCCCTTAAGGAGTTCAAAAGGTTTATTGTACTAAACCCCGCATGTTGAGTTAGCTCAAGTACAATAATAAGGTTGAGTGGTACTACTTAAGGAATTAAAGATATTAATTATTTTGCTAATGTAATGCTCTAAATAATTAATGGACGCGATATTTTAAATACGGGATTAGTAATGTCTAAGTGCAAGTCCGACTCACCTTCGTAATAAAGGGGTAAGTCAAGATTTATTCTCTAGTGGCATGAATGAATGTTTATAAATTAATTTATGTTCGGGTCGAACATAAGATAATTAATTTATTTGAGGCCCATCTTTATTCCTTGCATTTGATCCCTGGGCTGGCCCATCTAGGCCCGTAAGCTAGGAAAATCGGCGCCCCATGTGTCTCTATGGTAAGGATTTGATCCTCTTTATCCATAAGGATATTATTATATTTATGGGATATGCATGGATCCTTTCCTAATGGGATTAAGGTAATGTATTATAAATATAAGGTAAGAGATAGAATCAAGGTTAATCCTGAAAATTAAACCTAAATTTTCGTGCATCACTATTGTTCTATAGTGAGGATTCTCGAAAATTGTATAGAGTGATTGGGTGATTTTCCGAAGCATTCTCCATAGATCGTCCTCACTCGACGTTGGAGATTGGGCAACGGGATCTGAGCCCGTAAGATCAAAGCACGAGTCTCGATCCGCTCATCCCCGATGATTCAAAGGTAAACACGAGAAAACCCTACGTGTTGCAATTAATTATTTAGGTGCATGCTAGGTATATAATCAATGTATGATGAATTAAACATCCAAGATAGATCCTCGGGGAGGGCTAAACCCGATTTTCCTACACTGGTATCGAGCACGGGATCGTGATCTTGGCTCAGCTGGATTAATTCACGTTTGATTATTACGCAAGCAATATATTAATTGTTGGATCCGCTGCTCATCGTGGCTCGCTTTATTTTTTCGATTTTGTTTTCACCACGAGAAAATCCGTGGTTAGATTAGTTTTTTCCCCGTAAATCTTATCCGTAAAAGAAGAACGAAGACGAAAGCACCGAAGAACGAGACGGCGGAAGACACCGTAAACAGCCGCGGTGCGAGGGTGTGCGGGCGATGGCACGCCGTGCGTGCTTTCGCGCCGCGCACATCGCTTCGGCACCATCGCGCGCTTCTCGGCGGCTTCGCAGATAGGCGACTCGGGCGACACGGCTCGGCAACCGGGTACGGGTGCGAGCCAGACGTGGAAGTCTCGGCACCGCGGCGCTGAGCGTGACGCTGGCCGACGGCGCCGTCGGCTGCTCAGCGGCGCCTTTGCAAGACGTGAGGACGCGCACGCTTGTCGCGAGATTCCGGCAGACGGGCGACGGGCGTGCTTTGTCACACGATATCCCCGGCGCTGGAGGGGCTCACGGTCGCGAGGTCGATCGCGGAGGCAGCGCGCCAAGTGGACGCGACAATGAAGCGAGCATGGCGCGCAGCGTGCTTTCGGCGGGTCGCGGTCGTCTTCGCGACCGCAGCGCAACCCGCGAGGAGCACGCGAGGCGGCGCGCGAAGTGGGGCGGGCGGCGGTGTGTTGGCGCACAGATGGGCTGTGCCCAGCACGCGCCTGCACCTGCTTCACTCGAACCCGATTTTCGGCCCGAACCCGCTTTTGACGAATCCGATCCGTGCCCGCATCATCGAGGCCCATTTTTAAAGTTTATGAAGATCCATGCTTTGCAATTCTATGTAATAGATTAGCCGTAGTGCATGTTCCACGAGTGGGCCACGATGAACGCTTTATTTTATTTTAATCGCTCATCGCATGTCGGATGTTTAAATTATGCGTACATGCTATGTATGTTAAAATTACGTAGACAAACATTTTATATGTTTTCGTGATTGGACGAGCATAGTAAGCATGCTAGGTTTATCGCGTTTTCAAGCATATTTTAGAATTTCGCGAGCATGTTTTACATGTCGAGTTCTATAGAAAAGCATGCTAGATTACGTGATCTCGCATGGACAAACCTTCCGAACAAAAAGACTAAGCAAGCAACCCGACAAATTAATTTTTAAAATTAAAATATCAAGACCTCCACTTTTGATCTCTAAACAAAGTGAGACGATCGTGAGTAAACGCCCACACGCATTAGCTTGCTTGCCTTTGCTTATCATAAGTTTGTTAGATGAGATTTCTAAATAAAACATTTTAAATCTATCGAGAAGTGGGAGTTTCATGTAAACGCCCACACGCTGGCTTGCATGTGAGATTTTCATAAGTTCTCTAGAGATGGATATAAAATGAGATAACAAAAGAATTGGATTGGAAGCAGTATGGTCCTAGTAGTATGCCAATTCTAAGAATTCATTTTCACGTTAAAATTGTGGTCATTGCTAGACATCACCTCGAGTACAACTTACCGCCAAGTCCCTTCTCGTGATAGTGATGTGGTCTAGTAAGGTCCAATCATTAATTTCATTTGTCATAAGGATAAGTTGACATGGATTGAAATTAAACGACTAAAAGGCATATTTTAGTGCCGTCGAGGGTTCATATGTAAACGTCCACACGCGTGGCTTGCATGTGGAATTCCTTGGGTGATTGGAGGTTTCAATCAATATTGTTTTATCAAAAGGTTACAATATTATTGTTACAAATTATGTGCGATCGTATGCTTATGTGTTTACATTATCTTTTCAGATATGTTTCTTACACCGATTATCAATATGCTCGCTCAAAATCCCTTATCCGGTCCGAATTTTATCGAGTGGAAACGAAACATGGAATATGTTCTTATCGCTGAAGAACACATGTTTGTTCTCACTACTCCTAAACCCGATGCCCTTACTAACGCATCGACTAATGAGCAGCGAGAGTCAAGTAGACTTTTGCATAAGTCGAACAATATGGCCAAGTGTTATATGATGACTACTATGTCCAAAGGCTTGTACCGCAAAGATCGCCGATGGTAGACGCGACCCGAAATATGGTCAAGTCTCGAGAGTAAGTTTGGGCAATCGGATCTGACAACCGCTTCCACACAATGAGAGAAATCTTGGCGTGTAATATGGAAGAAGGAAGTTCGGTCCATGACCATGTCTCTCACATGACTCATCTCATGGATAGTCTTGATCAGTTGGGAGGAGGTATTGACGGCGAAGCCAAGGTCGATATCATCCTCAACACACTGCCCAAGACTTTTGAGAATTTTCGCGTGAATGCGATCATGAGCAAGACCGAGTATACACTTAGTCACTTGCTTAATGATCTCGTGGCCGCGGAAGGAGTTATGGGTAAATGAGCACATGCTATTGCTAGCACATCTAGGGACCCAAATTTTCCGTTGCAAAATGGAAAAAGAAAAAGGGGCACCAAAGGTGGTAGAGGCAAGGAAAATAGTGGGAGTAATGGAAGTAAGAACACGATCGCCACCGGAGGCTTAAAGAAGCCAAAGGAGAGGCAAGTGCTTCAAGTGCGGTAAGACCGGGCATTAGAAGACTAAGTGCCCTATGCTCAAAGGCTCAAGGTACGCCATTTGCTTTAGTAACGATAACATGTTTAGCGACTTGTTCTACTCATTCATGGGTAGTAGACACGGGTGCGATCGATCATGTTTATTATGACTTCGAGGGTTCTGCGCGACAAGGAGCTGCATGATGGCGAGTTAACGATCTCCATGGGCAACGCGACGAAAGTCGAGGCCATTGCGATCGGAGATGTTACTTTATGTTTTGAAAGATGTTTTATATGTGCCGGATTTTCGGCGGAACCTTGTTTCTGCTTTTCAAATTGTTTATTCACGGATATTACGTTATTTTTGATAGTGGTGTTTCTATCATAAGAAATGACGGTTATCTCGTGTTGGCACATTATATAATTCGCTTTATACTATTTACGCTAAACATAATACCTATAACTATGTTGCATCATCTACAAACCTTAAAAGAGAATGTTTTCTTCGCAAGATGACACCACATTTCTCAAGCGCCTTAGATTAGGTCACATCAATCTAAATAGGATCCAAAGACCGGCTAAGAATGGGCGTTGGGTAATCTCACGCCACTCTGCTCCCGGTCATGAATCGATAAACGCGCATTTACACATTTATAGTTGATATTTGAAGATGAATTTAGCTCGCTTAATGTGCGTTTATTTATCGTTTCTTAATGTTTTATCTATTTTAGAAGAATCGCTCTTGGGTGTTCTTTTGGTGTGTGTAGGTCCATATGTTGAAAATCAAGCAAGGAACGACGCACGAGCCAAAATACACATATGGCTTGTTTCTAGCGACCAACCTAGCGGTCGCTAGCTGGCCGCCAGCAACCCGCCGAGAACCCAGCCGAGGCCGCGACCGTGACCTCGTGCCGCAGGCGAAGCCCGCCAGAAAGCCATCAGATGCAATTCTCGCGACCGAGGCTAGCGACCGCACAGCATGTGTCATGAAGCCAACCAAGCGGACGCAAGAGGCATCATGCATGAGAGGAGAGCTGCGAGACTTACCTCACGACCGCACCTAGCGATCATGGAGGAGTTCTCGCAGACCGAGCAGAAGGCAAAATTAGGGTTTGAGGTGTGCTATATATATGGCAACACCCCCTCGCGCCCCCAACTCGATACCTACGATTCCAGAGCCTCTTTTTCTCAGTTTTTGATAAGTTTTCCAGATTTTTAGCTTTAGGTTCCATATATTTTCATTCTAGAGTTGTTTTACGCATTGTTCATCGTTAGTTTTACGTTTTGTCTCACGATCCGGAACGCTTCGTCCGGACAATCTTGCAAGTTTGGTTTTATTGAGGTTGGGATTCAAGCCCAACGATTGTTCATCCAACGCTTCATCACGGGTTTTATATATTTAATTTCCGCTTTTATGGTTAAATCGTATTTTATTCCGCTTATTATGTCCGCTAGTTTTTCGCTCTAATCCTAGGGTTTGCATGATTCGATCCTATATGTTGTGATTCTCGTTATCGCTATTTACCGTCCGGGCATTGATTCATGATTAGTTTGTGCTTATTTATATGTGTTGATTTCGATCAATCTTGATGCATATTTAGTTGTCGGTTAATTACGTAATTGTGTTAATTGTCAATCGATCTCGAATGCATGATACTGAATGAGCCTTGAGTCGTGGGCGAGATAGGATATTCAGAGGGAAGCATATTCTTTGTGATCCGTTTGAGTTACTTGTTTGCACCTAAAGACGTAAAGAATAGGAAAACTAGTAATCTCATGTACCGCTTTTGTCGTAATGTAAATTGTCGGCTATATATGTGATCTTCCATCTGTCTCGATTAAAATTGGTTAATAGGAACATGATAAACATACGTTGTGGATAGGATTAATGCATCCCTGTGGTTAGTCGTCTTTATCTGCTTTTAAACATCCGAGTGTTTATTGCTTTATTTTACTTTCTTTGTTACCCTTGCTTTGGATTGAATTCAAGCCCTAAAATCTTACCAAACCATATTTGTTGCTTGGATAATGATGAATCCTTGTCGAGTTAGCTTCGTGTTTTCGCATTACAATCCTCGTGGATCGATGCTTAAACACCCTATACTTACACCTTTTCGCGTTAGAAAATTAAGCGATCAGAATCTTGTATAGAAGGTAAGATGTCGACCAGACCCTTCAAAGCAAAGGGTTATAGAGCCAAAGAAGTGTTGGAGCTAGTCCATTCTCACCTATGTGGACCGATGTCCACACAAGCTCGTGGAGGGTACGAGTATTTTGTCATTTTCATTGAAGATTACTCAAGGTACGGATACGTATACCTGCTTCACCGCAAGTCTGAATGCTTTGAGAAATTCAAAGAGTTCAAGGCGGAAGTGGAGACGAAGCTTGGTAAGAGTATCAAGTCACTGCGTTCTGATCGCGGTGGTGAATACCTCAGTAACGAATTTATGGACTATTTGGTGCAGTGTGGGATTACCTCCCAACTCACTACACCAGGCACACCACAACAAAATGGTGTGTCAAAGCGAAGAAATAGGACTCTTTTAGAAATGGTTAGATCAATGATGAGTTATGCAACATTGCCTATTTCGTTCTGGGGGTATGCCTTAGAAACGGCGACATACTTGCTAAATCTAGTACCATCCAAGTCAGTCGAAAAGACCCCTTTCGAGTTGTGGTTTGGGTGCAAGCCTAGTTTAAGCCACATAATGATATGGGGCGATCCGGCACATGTGCCGAACAAGAAAGGCGACAAGTTGAGGCTAGATCCGACGCAAGGTCGTTTATTCGCTATCCTAGAGGGACGAAAGGTGGTTTGTTCTCGTAGTCCCAGGATCAAGGTCATTATTAGCACTAATGCCCGATTCTTAGAAGAGGATTATATGACAAACCATAAATCCAAAGTCGAAATCATTCTTCAAGAATTAGAAGATGATCGTATTCCACCACCGACAGGGCCAAAGGTACGAGATGTCGAGTCTAGTGGGAGGATCGACACCGATACTTCAAGAAATTGAAATGGGTCGAGTTCCACCGAGATACCGACCGCATAAGTGGTACCTACCAAAGCAAGTTGTGCAAGATAGAGAACCACAAGTTCTTTGCACCGACCGTTGCCATTGTGCCAGGAGCGCCTCATCGTAGTGGGAGGGTTGTTTGTCAACCCGAGCGATTTATGTTCGTGGGTGAATCTTCGGATTTAGTCCCAGGAAACGAGCAGGCAATAATCGACCCATGGACATACAGCGAGGCGATACAAGACATTGATGCAAGATCATAGCACACCGCTATGGACTTAGAAATTGAGTCCATAACAACTATGGATGTATACGAAAGACACCTCTACCAGATGGCAAGGAAGCCATAGGTAGTAAGTGGGTATACAAGAGGAAGAGATTCTGATGGAGAGGTTTCGCTTTTAAAGCCGTGCTTGTGGCGAAGGGTACACTCGCATTGAGGGCATCGATTTCGATGAGACCTTTTCACCGTAGTAATGCTCAAGTCCATCGTAATTCTTCCGGCCATAGCAGCCCACTGAACCTTAAGGTTTGACAAATGGACGTGAAACCGCTTTTTCTAAGCGGTTACCTTGAGGAAGGTAGAGACATCTATATGCAGCAACCCGAAGGTTATGTGGTGAAGGGTGAAGAGCATCTAGTATGGAAGAAGTCCATTTATGGGCTTAAGCAAACCTCACGATCCTAGAACTTACGCTTTGACGAGGTGGTAAAGTCCCATGGATTTACCCGGTTGCTAGCGAGAGTTGTGTGTATCGCTTAGATGTCAACGGTTGTGGTATTTCTCGCACTTTATGTAGATGACATTCTTCTAGTTGGCAACAATGTGAAGTTGTTATCGGGCGAAAGAGTTGGTTATCCGATCGGTTTCAAATGAAAGACTTAGGAGGTGCAGCGTACATTCTTGGGATCAAGGTTTACCGAGATCGCAAGAGGAAAATGTTGAGCTTATCTCGGGCGTCTTACATTGATCGTGATTACTGTTTTTTGTACGAGACCGCCAAGAAAGGATTGCTACCTTCGGGCATGGCGTTCCTTTATCTAAGGGCGATCACCTATGACCGCAAAGGAGATAGAGGAATGAGACAAGTTCCTCACGCTCGCCGTAGGAAGTCTCATGTCGCAATGTCACGCACCAATTCGAGGAAGGCACGGATGTCGGGGTGTGATTAGGGGTGGGGTTAGAAGCGGGGAAGAAGGGAATACATATAATATATATGATAAGAAGATGTGACCATGATATCGGACAACATCTCTCTATAACTAGGA
The DNA here is from genome assembly GCA_036937905.1 of Salvia rosmarinus. Taxonomy (NCBI): domain Eukaryota; kingdom Viridiplantae; phylum Streptophyta; class Magnoliopsida; order Lamiales; family Lamiaceae; genus Salvia; species Salvia rosmarinus. The sequence goes on along the minus strand of CM072822.1, from coordinate 54,853,197 downwards.
CATATCCGAAGGGAGGGGGTGCACAAACAATCCACCAATGTAATAATATCGATACCATAACCTCAATGAAACATGATCTTGGTTTATTATAAGTAATGCAAGAAAGCAAAATAGCATTACATCCTGTCAACTAGACCGATCAACCAAATAGCATGCTCATATCGAGACTCACAGCAGAATAACATAATAGCAAATCTTGTTCCCAATCAGAAAGCAAAATAAGGGACAAGAATACATCAATATCGTAGTACGATATAACACAACATCGCGGAAGCATAGCACGAAGAACTCAAGCTCCACCCCCGTCGTCTCGTCCGATTCTCCTCCATCCGTGAAAAGATTTGAAAAAGAGTTTGGGGTGAGTACTAGCGCACTCACCGGGTTTTATCGTAAATCAAAAGAATCATGATGCAGTGTTGAGCACTTACCTTAGAAGGTTTTAAAACGTAAACCACTTCTAAGTAAGCAAAATAGATTTTTCATTTTTCGATACATCCGTTATTATCACATTCCCATCATAGAACCATGAACCACGGCTCGGAACGTATCCTGCCAGCCCATCACATCTCATTCATTCGGCCCGTAACATATCCAGTCGGCCCATGCCCTACACGTATCCAGCCGGCTAACTCGGTGTGGACTTCAGGGGTCAAATCCCCATCGTAACCATAACCACCTCATTACCATTTCCATGTGGACTTCGGGTCTATCCCTTCGTAACCATAACCACGTGTTCGGGGTCTATCCCCTTATGATCAATACTCAAGATGGTGATCAACCCACCGAATAGAGATCCGTGCACAACCATGATAGAACCATATCTTGGATCAGAGAACAGTAATAATTTCACAAAATCATTTTACGGGCGCATATGTTTTATTTTGAAATATCGAGTAAATAACTCAAAATAAGCATATATAACCCAACTCGAACAGCACGAAAACGCCAACCGGAGATATCTACGGATCCGATGACTTCACCGATCGCACTGGTAGGTACCTAGTAACAAGACGGAACAACTTTTGGGGTCACTTCCCACAAAGCAAAGCAACAACGTGATCCAAACGACGATCGTAGCAAAATTAGGGTTTTCGACTTTCTGAACCCACATTTGGCACTCTCCGGGTTTTCAAATCAACTCGATGCAGAAGGGAAATATATTCAGGGCATCAAGACCTATAATAGGGTACTTTCAAAATATGCATGCATGCAAGTTGACTCAAATCTTAGCAGCGAAGAAGCTTCAAAAATCGATGCCTATCCTCAGATCTAGGATAAACCATCCAAAATAGATGCATGAAAATGGAAACATAAGCAATATGCATAACGACGAACATGGAATGACAAACGACGTTGAAAATGGATAACCCGGGCATGTACTTCCTTTAGAAAACTCGAAGCAACGGAAAACATCCCGACATGCAGAAACGCGAAAAATGGAAAAACGTTATCGGTACTTTAGTAGAATGCATAGCCCTAACTCAAACCTAAAGCACCAGAGCAAAGGTGGCTCGTCGGCCACCAATCGGCGGCCAACAAAGCGGCGGCGGCGGCGATTCGCGGCCCTTGTCGTTAAATTGGTCGGCCTCCTACTGCTTTTCCCGCCTCGTCCCTTTAGAATCCCGAGTTCTAGGCTATACGATCTACTAAAAAGCGGAATCAAAACAAGAAAAGGACAAAACAGAAAAGCAGGCTGCCGGGGGTGGTTGATCGGCGGTGGTGGCTCGGCGGAGCCAAGAATGGCGCCCGCCGAGCCTCCCGCCGATCCCCACTCCTCCAGCTGACTCAGCAGCACTCTAGAACTGCTCGGCTCTTCCGTAAACACGAGAGCGAAGGAAATGAACGTTGAAAATGAAGGCCCTAGCCTCCTATTTATAGGAAAGAGGGTGCAGCTTGCTATGCAAGCGCCCTTTTCGAAAACGCAAAACCGACGCAACTTTTGCAAACGGACTCCAAATTTAGCAAACTTGGTACCCATGGACACGTAAATAAAATACCGGACACAATGACTATAAACAAGATATGCTTTAAAAGACCGTTGAAAAGTTCGGTTTTCGATAACTTAGGAGAGCCAAACCTTCATGGGTGGTCGAAACACTGATACTTAGTGTCTATGAATTCGCCATAAGACACTCTTCATAACTCCCCGAGGTTTCGTGTGATCGCATCACCGAAACAAAAGTCAACCTTTCGACCTTTTCTCGAAAAGCGTGCCATGCAAAATGTAGCTTAAAAGATGGGGTATTATATCCTCCTCCTTAGAAAAATTTCATCCCCGAAATTTCAAACACGTGGAGAAAACAACTCAGGGTACTGATCCCTGAACTTGTCTTCCAACTCCCACGTAGCTTCCACCTCTCCGTGGTGATTCCACAAAACCTTTACAAACGGAATCTGCTTGTTCCTCAACTCCTTCACTTCGCTCCAAGATAGCCACCGGCCTCCTCGTAACTCAGATCCTGAACAAGAACCACTTGGTCATGCTTGATCACGTGTTTTGGGTTGAACACGTACTTTCTCAGCTGAGAAACGTGAAACACGTCGTGAACATCTCCTATGCTAGGCGGCAAAGCTAACCTATAGGCAACGGGGCCTATTCTCTCAAGAACTTCGAAAGGTCCAACGAACCTCGGTCGTAACTTACCTCGTTTCCCAAAATGAACGACTCCTCTCGTGGGAAACCTTATGGAAAATGCGATCTCCGATCATGAACTCGAAGATCCGACGACGCTTGTCCGCATAGGACTTCGCACGCCCCGAGCTTCTCGATCCTTCGCTGATCGATCGATAACCTCGACCGCCTGCTGAACCATCTCGGTCCTAACATCTTCCTCTCGCCCACTTCGTCCCAATAAAGTGGCGATCGACACTTCCTTTCGCATAACGCTTCATGGAAGCCATTCCTATGGTGGCTCGATAATCGCTGTTATAGGAAAACTCTACCAAAGGTAGTATCTCTTCCCAATTTCCTCCTCTCGTCGGCCACGATCGCCGCAAAGATGTCTTCCAAACAGAATCGCCCTTTCCGATCGACCGTCCGCTTGAGGATGGAATGTCAGATCGAGATTGACTTGGTCCCACGGCTTCCTCGCACTCCTCCAAAACCTCGACGTGAATCTCGGTCACGATCGACGAATCGATATCGCACACCATGTAATCAGATGATTTCTTTGACGTAAAAGTCGAGCAAGCTTATCTAACCCGTCGTCATCCGAATCGAAGAAATGAGTCGACTTCGTCGGTCTATCGACGACAACCCATATAGCGGTGTTTCCTCTCACGACCTTGGAAAACTCACCACAAAATCCATACCGATATGATCCCATTTCCACTGGGATTGGTAGCGGTTGCAATAATCCCGACGGGCGTTGGTGTACGGCTTTCACTTGTCGACAAGCCAAACATCGCTCCACAAACGGCTACATCCTTTTTCATCCCTTCCACCAAAAGTTCCTTTTAAGGTCTCTCGACATTTTGGTGCTTCTGGATGAGTCAGATAGGGTGCCTCATGAGCTTCACTCATGATTTTATCTCTCAATTCCTATTGAGTGGCACACATAACCTTCCTCGAATAATAGCGTTGTCCTTCGCCTGCGTGAAACCCTTGCTATCTTCTAGCCTTGCTTTCAAACGTATCTTCTCCAGAATTCGTCTCCGCCATTGCGACTCACTATGGCTTCTCATCGACCCATCCTTCTTCTTGACGAACGTAATCAAGGCCCCACGGCGACACGCTAGGTCGGATAAAACCTAGATCCAACAGCCCCGCAATGCGCTTTCGAGTTCTTGCAATTCTTTAGGTGCCATTCGTATGGTTCCTTTGACATCAAGCGCCGCTCCCGGTTCCAAATCAATAGTGAATTCCACTTGTCTATCAGCGGTAAACTGGCAAGTCCTTGGGAAACACGTCAGGATATTCACACACCATCGCTCCTTTGCAATCGCCATGCGCTGTTCATCGTGCTCGTCAAACTTACCAAGAAAGTTTGTGATTTTCCTTCCCGATCATCCTCACGCCTGCCCGGTCGAAATCATCGACACGCAAACACCCATCCTTATGCCGTGAAACAAACTTCCACTCCTTCGGCTGTTCGAAAAGCAACTTCTCTCGAGACAACGATAGTTGCCATGTGCTTTTCCAACCAATCCATGTTAAAGATGACATCGAAATCTTCCATTCCGATGACATGCAAATTGACAAGGACCTTCGCTCACGATTTCTACCTCACGGTTCTCGCAAATCTCTTTCGCCTTTAGCACTTCTCGACGGGATGCTAATTTCAGTGGTACTGTGATTTCTTGGGTACCAAACCCAACCTCTCACACGCGATTCTCGAAACGAAAGAATGTGAGGCTCAGATCAAACAAAGTGAAACGGTATATCACTCATATGGATTATACCGCAAGATTTACGGGAGCTTGAGCTTCCTGCTCGCCGATTCAAGGCGACACCCTGCTTTGCCGCGGTGGCCTTTGGTTTGTCTGGCCTAGGGTGACCTCCTGCTCCGTTGTTTGTCTCGGCGGAACTGATTACGCCTGCGGAGCTGGATCTCGACATCGGGCGGCAGACTGCTGGCCCTCCTAACGGACAATCTCGAGCGTAATGTCCGGACTTACAACGATAGCACTCGGTGTTACCTTGCCTGCACTCGCCGAAATGATTCCTTTGGCATTTCTGGCACCAAGGTTTTTCCACACCCTGCCGCATGGGTTGGAAATTCCTTCCCCAAGGTTGCTTTTCTCTCACTTGAATGCCTTGATTCCTTGGAATCACTGGACCGCCTCGTTCCTCGAACACCGATTGCCTTTCCTCGATCATCCCATTTCCTCTTACCTCTTCCTCCGTCACCGGCTGTCCGGTGGCATCGTTTTTTCCCGGGCAACATTGACTCAATGTTTAATGCCCGATTCAAGGATCGCGATACGCCGATCTCCCCGATCGACGAGCGAAATTCGATCTCGGGTCGAGTCCCTCTCGAACTCGCCTCGCCTCGGCACCTCGGTGCCGACTGTGCACGTAGCATAACGTGATGCATTTATTGAACGAGCGATCGTGCTCGGTGACCGTCCTTCTCCTCGACCAAGATTCCGTAACTCTTTTGCCTTCTCTCTCGCCGTAGAACGCCAGCACATACTTTTCCATGAGTTCTTCCTTAAAATCTTCCCACGATACCTTGCCCATTGTCACGGTATTAGGGTCCTCCTCACGGATTCCCACCAAAAATCAGCCTCATCGGTTAGCCGAAGATCGCGCAATTCAGCTTTTTGCTTTTCGCACCGATGTATTCAAGATCCTTTCGTGGATCGTATCCAGTTCTCGGCCGATCGGTTCACCGAGACCGTCGAACGTGGGGATTCGCTCGCGAAAACTCTCGATCGCATGTCGGCGAACCAAAGGTGGTTCCCGGCTTCTTCCACGCTATTGTTCCTCCGTTCCTTGTTCTCGCATTCGCATCGACGTTTGAAACATTAGAAGCGCTTTCGCATAGATAACCGGTATCATCGCATAACATATATCATCACCCATATCACATATCATCACATATACCACATATCACGCACGATCACATATAATCATGCAATCCTCATCATCAGATCATCGTTATGCATTTCACATAACATTATCATCACACATCACATAGATCATATATCATCATGGCATAGCTCATATCACATATAAGCATCAAACATAACATCCTGTCATAGATAGCGTTAGTATCAGTAATATTCAGTGTCCATGAAGGACTGTCAAAATACAAGATCAAGGTATGTCACCAAAAGGTCGATGTGAGCAAAAGAATCGACTCCGTCATTGTCAAAGATGCCGCCTCATCCATGCTTCTAGCAGACTTCTGCGATCACATTTGTACACACCGACTACCTAGATCCTCGCCCTCCATATCCATCCACTATTCCCCGCCGTCCCAAAGCGGTTCCATTCGCCTTTCCTCATCCTCTCTTTCCTTCCTATCGTGGCTTGAATTGGCTACCGCTTGTAAAAGCGATCCGCATGGAAGCAAGCCTCTCGTGGGTATGATCCCATCCAAGTGGCCTCGATCGCCCGAGTATCGGTGAAAGCCGCTCGAGTCCACATCTCGGCGCTTGCTCTTCCTCAACATGCCCGACCATCGTGAGTCATCGGCTATCCGGATCACGGGTCCTCCGAGTCCTCACCGTCCTCCTCATTCTCATCCGGTCTTCCTCCTCCTGAGTCTCCTTCCTCGGATGCCAACCCGATCTTGATTCGGTGGCATGAAGATTACGATCCTGGGCTTCTTCCCTACCACTGTCGGATGGACAATCTCTCTCGCCCGGGAGGTTCCTGCCTCAAAATCGTTACGGGTCCTTCGGAAGGTAAGGATCGTAGATGGAGGTGTAGTGACCGTGTATCCCGATGCACCGGTGATCGCCTCGAGCGATGGTCGCTCTCCCAAAGGCTCTTGGGAACATCATCCCTATCATCAACGGATCGGTCCTCGAACATGCCTTGCTATCACATCCTCCTCGATGGTATACTCGATGATCGGTCCACTTGTCTCCATACTCGAGCGGCGAACTCTGAAATCAAGGTAAGGTGCTTGGTGATAGGATCTCGCCCGAACATCACGTATCCTTGCTTTCTCGCCCACGGTTGCCAACCCGTCGGCGACCTCTCCACAACCGATAGTAAGCCTCATATTACGATACTTTCCCACTGTCTCGGATCTTTCTCAAAATCCAACAAATCTCCCGTAAATACTCCCAGCGGCTTATGGACATTCCCTGGTACATTCCTTGAATTTACGGATCTGCTCATCCATCCCGTGGGATCTTAACCAACGTTGTGCGGGCCATCGAATATCCATAAACCTACATGTTAGTTTATCAACATAACAACAAATATTCACGCTTCCTTTTTACGCGATACTATCCGGGTAATCATGTTTCAAACACATGTTCATTTCAACACATATCAATATCAATATCGATATTTATCATAATAATCACGTAAGCAAATACAGGATTCACTTACAAGCACTCGTTTATCAAAATAAAAAGATTTCCAATCAACAATACATTGCTATGTAAACACATAGACTTACATCAACCATACGTGATCACATCATATCATATAAACGATTTTCACATCACAGCCACACAGGCCCTTTTTGTTCCATCAACAATCACTTCCACATCCACATCACCATCCAACCATACCTCATCCACATCACGTTTACATCACGTAAACTCTTACCATGCCAAAGCACATGAAACCAAGATCACATCAAGCATCACGTAACCACATAAAGCATCAACAAATAAACACATACCTCATCCCCTTTTTAAAGGAGACGGACTGACGGTGAGCTGAGGGTAGCTGTACCTGATGAACAGTTTAGAAGAACAAGTTCTAAACACTCAATTTCAAGAACGCACATGATATAAAGCAAACGAACTGCTTTGATATCAAACAATTATGAAAACTAGATGCCAAGAACATTGCTCGATACCAGGCATCACGCCCAATTCCCGGGAAGGCACGGATGCGGGGTGTGATTAGGGGTGAGGGGTAAGAAGCGGGAAGAAGGGGAATACATATAACATACATGATAAGAAGATGTGACCATGATATCGGACAACATCTCCTCTATAACTAGGACATATCCGAAGGGAGGGTGCACAAACAATCCAATGTAATAATATCGATACCATAACCTCAATGAAACATGATCTTGGTTTATTATAAGTAATGCAAGAAAGCAAAATAGCATTACATCCCGTCAACTAGACCGTCAACCAAATAGCATGCTCATATCGAGACTCACAGCAGAATAACATAATAGCAAATCTTGTTCCCAATCAGAAAGAAAAATAAGGGACAAGAATACATCAATATCAGAGTACGTATATAACACAACATCGCGGAAGCATAGCACGAAGAACCCGCAGCTCCACCACTCGGCCGCCCATCCAAATTCTCCTCCATCTGTGAAAAGATTTGAAAAAGAGTTTAGGGTGAGTACTAGCGCACTCACCGGGTTTTATCGTAAATCAAAAGAATCATGATGCCGTGTTCAGAGCACTTACCTTAGAAGGTTTTAAAACGTAAATCCACTTCTAAGTAAGCAAAATAGATTTTTCATTTTCGATACCTGATCCGTTATTACTGTTACTCCCATCATAGAACCATGAACCACGGCTCGAACGATCCCGCCACCCCATCACATCTCATTCATTCGCCGGAACATATCCATTGGCCCATGCCCTACACGTATCCGGTGGCTAACTCGGTGTGGACTTTGGGTCAAATCCCCATCGGAACCATAACCACCTCATTACCATTTCCGTGTGGACTTAGGGGTCTATCCCTTCGTAACCATAACCACGTGTTGGGGTCTATCCCTTATGATCAATACTCAAGATGGTGATCAACCCACCGAATAGAGATCCGTGCACAACCATGATAGAACCATATCTTGGATCGAGAACAAGAATAATTTCACAAAATCATTTTCTGGCGTACATGTTTTATTTTGAAATATCGAGTAAATAACTCAAAATAAGCATATATAACCCAACTGAGCAGAAACGCCAACCGAGATATCTACGGATCCGATGACTTCACCGATCGCCCGGTAGGTACCTGGTAACAAGACGGAACAACTTTGGGGTCACTTCCCACAAAGCAAAGCAACAACGTGATCCAAACGACGATCGTAGCAAAATTAGGGTTTTCGACTTTCTGAACCCACATTTGGCACTCTCCGGGTTTTCAAATCAACTCGATGCAGAAGGGAAATATATTCAGGGCATCAAGACCTATAATAGGGTACTTTCAAAATATGCATGCATGCAAGTTGACTCAAATCTTAGCAGCGAAGAAGCTTCAAAAATCGATGCCTATCCTCAGATCTAGGATAAACCATCCAAAATCGATGCATGAAAATGGAAACATAAGCAATATGCATAACGACGAACATGGAATGACAAACGACGTTGAAAATGGATAACCCGGGCATGTACTTCCTTTAGAAAACTCGAAGCAACGGAAAACATCCCGACATGCAGAAACGCGAAAAACAGAAAAACAGAATCGGTACTTTAGTAGAATGCATAGCCCGGAACTCAAAACCTAAAGGACCCGTAGCCAAAAGGTGGCTCGTCGGCCACCAATCGGCGGCCAACAAGGCACGGCGGCGGCGGCGATTCGGCGGCCCTTTGCCGGCCAAATTGGCCGGCCTCCGGCCGTTATCCCGTCTCGTCCCTTTAGAATCCCGAGTTCTATGCTATACGATCTACTAAAAGGCGGAATCAAAACAAGAAAAGGACAAAAACAGAAAAACGGGCTGCCCGGGGGGTGGTTGATCGGCGGTGGTGGCTCGGCAGCAGCAAGAATGGCGCCGCCCGAGCCTCCCGACCGATCCCCACTCCTCCAGTGACTGCGCAGTGCACTGGAGCTGCTCGGCTCTTCCGTAAACATAGAGGCGAAGGAAATGAGCGTTGAAAATGAAGGCCCTAGTCTCCTATTTATAGGAAGCGAGGCTTGCAATTGCTTTGCAAATAACCCTTTTCGAAAACGTAAAAATCGACGCAACCTTTGCAAACGGACTCCAAATTTAGCAAACTTGGTACCCATGGACACGAAATAAAATGCCGGACACAATGACTATAAACAAGATATGCTTTAAAAGACCAATGAAAAGTCCGGTTTTCGATAACTTCCTGAGTGCTGAAAACCTTCATGGGTGGTCAAAACTCAAGATACTTAGTGTCTATGAATTCGTCATAAGAAACTCTTCATAACGCTTTGAGGTTTCGTGATGGTCGATCACCGAAACAAAAGTCAACCTTTCGACCTTTTCTCAAAAACGTGCCATGCAAAACAAAAGCTTAAAAAGACGGGGTATTACACGTAATGCTATGTACGAGGCCCGATATATGCTATGCGGTGGCATAGTAGCAAGATATCGCCTAACCCTGGACAAGCTCATTGGACTGCAGAAAGCATATACTTAAGTACCGAAAAGGACTCGAGATTATAGTTTGGTTTACTATGCGAGATAGTCTAATGGCTTTGGGTTATCTGACTGGATTTCCAAGTCGACCGTGATGAGAAAAAGTCTACCTCGTGCTATGTGTTTACCTTGGGAGGTGGAGCCGTATCTGGCGTGAGTACAAAGCAGCGATGCATTGCGGACTCTACCATGGAAGCCGAATATGTAGCCGCTTCGGAGGCTGCCAAGGAGGTTGTATGGTTCAAGAACTACCTCATGGATCTAGGTGTGGTACCTGGTTTGCCCAAGAGTATCATAGTTTACTGTGATAACTCAGGTGCAGTGGCAAACTCGAAGGAACCACGGACCCACAAGGAGACCAAACACATAGAGAGAAAGTACCATGTCATACGAGAAATCGTGAGACGAGGGGACGTGCTGATTGAAAAGATTGATACGACGGATAACCTAGCGGATCCATTCACAAAGAGCCTGCCGCAAAAAGTCTACGAAGTGCACGTTCGAGGACTTAGATTGCGCTTGATGGCACCCACTTAGAAAGGAAACTTTTGTATAAGTGGGAGAAGCAAAGTGATGGTTTTGTTTGTAATAGCTAGTAGAGAGACACATTGTATACTAAAAGTTTGTTTTAGTATAAGTGGGAGATTGTTGGATTTGTATCTTGAAAGCAGTTTTGGTTGAGCTTGTATACAATGTTTCCTGTTACCACTATTACAATCTCCTATCTGAATTGATTACTTGATTGCATATATCTGTGTCCCCTTATCTCATATATAAGTTAGATCATACAGTGTGTAGAAGATCACAGAAGTCTGTATGATTGGTCAAGCTTAATGAGATATAAAAAGAATCATGTTGAGACAACTTGAGGATGAGTTGTCGGTATAGCCGCAGATATATAAGAAGTGACTTGACTTGGTTGCTTGTCTTTGCCGGCACGTCTCGACTTATTGATGGATCACGGTGAAATGAGTTCTTCTATCTCGACCGTCGTGAAGAACCTAGATCTCGGTGACTTACGATGATCTAAACCTCGATAAGGTATTAGGTGAGTATGAGGTCTTGACCATCACTTTGACTTGTTATGGGTGAGGTTATATGTTCTAACCCAATATTCTCCGTGATCTTGGGTGGTGGCGGTGCTTGTATGTCATGCTAGTTATCTCAGACGAGTCACCGTATCCGTTTAGGATGATGACGCCTTAAGGAGCTCAAAGGTTTATTGTACTAAACCCCGCAGGTTGAGTTAGCTCAAGTACAATAATAAGGTTGAGTGGTACTATTTAAGGAATTAAAGATATTAATTATTTTAAGCAATGTAATGCTCTAAATAATTAATGGACGTGCGATATTTTAAATACGGGATTCAGATTATCTAAGTGCAAGCCCGACTCACCTTCGGTAATAAAGGGTAAGTCAAGATTTATTCTCTAGTGGCATGAATGAATGTTTATAAATTAATTTATGTTCTGGGCTGAACATAAGATAATTAATTTATTTGAGGCCCATCTTTATTCCTTGCATTTGATTCCTGGGCTGGCCCATCCAGGCCCGTAAGCTAGGAAAATCGGCGCCCCATGTGTCTCTATGGTAAGGATTTGATCCTCTTTATCCATAAGGATTTTATTATATTTATGGAATATGCATGGATCCTTTCCTAATGGGATTATGGTAATGCATTATAAATATAAGGTAAGAGATAGAATCAAGGTTAATCCTGAAAATTAAACCTAAATTTTCGTGCATCACTATTGTTCTATAGTGAGGATTCTCGAAAATTGTATAGAGTGATTGGGTGATTTTCCGAAGCATTCTCCATAGATCGTCCTCACTCGACGTTGGAGATTGGGCAACCGGGATACAGTCCAGAAGATCAAAGCACGAGTCTCGATCCGTTCATCCCCGATAGATTCAAAGGTAAACACGAGAAAACCCCTACGTGTTGCAATTAATTATATAGATGCATGCTAGGTATATAATCAATGTATGGTGAATTAAACATCCAAGATAGATCCTCGGGAGAGGGCTAAACCCAGTTTTCCCTACACCTTATTCCCTTGCCATGGCCTCCTGTCGACCTGGCCAGTGTTGGATCCTTGACCTTGGTGAGGTCCTTCCCACTTCCTCTTCCCACAATCCCCCTGGTGGTTCGGTGGATGCACAACGACATTCCTATCCTCGAGCAAGGCAGCCTCGATGTCTAATGCCCTGCTGAGGGCCTCACGGTAAGTCAGATTTCCATGGCCAGCTAGAGAAACCCTGATTTCATGGCGAAGTCCCGTCTGGAACTTCTCTGTCCTCTTTTCATCGATGTTGACCAGTTAAGGCGCATACCGCGACATCTCGCAGAATGTACGATCGTAGTCTATGACCGTCGTCTTTCCCTGGTGCACATTGTAGAACTCATGTTCTTTCCTCTTCCTGTAACTCTTAGGAATGTATTTCTCATACACTTCCTCCATTAATTCCTCCCACGTATATCCTTACAGTTCCTCTTCAGATACGGTCTTCATCTTTGCCTCCCACCAAAAGTCGGCGGCACCGGTCATTTGGAAGGCCACACATGACAAGCGTTCCTGCGAGGTGCAGTGGATGAAATTGAAGATTCGCTCTAGTGCGCGAATCCAAAGTTCAGCATCCATGGGATTCCCAGTCCCTTTAAAAGTTGGCGGATTCTATCTGAGGAATAGTTTATCAATCCGTCTTGCAGGTGGTGGAGGGGTGTCATCTCTCTCAGGTGTTACCTCACGGTTCCTTTTTCTCGGTAGCATTCTATCTTTCATAAATATACGTAATCAAATATCTTCTTATACCATCCGTCAGGATCATAAATATCTTTGCACGGTATGTATATATGATCATAAGCATAAATCTAGCACGTCATCGAACACCACATATCGGAAGCTAAAAAACCAAAGCTCTCGGGGAGCTATCATCTTATCAAATCAAATGTCTCTACGAGGACTTTCATCATTGCTTTTAAGATCCACACGAGGCCAGGTACGGAGTATGATGTTCCGAAATAAATATCCGTATCACTCAGTGTACCTAGTCACGGTGCGTACAAAAATCTAAATGCTACCATGGTCTTCAGAATAAGGGTTCATGTCGGAGCGACTCATCGTTTCCGCATGCATCAAAAGATATACAAGGGTATATAGACAAACACTATCTTGTCCTAATAACTAGATCTATAATCACCTGGGGTATAGACATGGCTCATCGTGTCGGAGTTAGAACCGGGAGTATGGGTACTATCTACTCCTTCTATCTCATCGTCAGCAGACAGGTCCTCCTCAGGATCCTCCTTTGGGTCTTCCCGGATCCTCCTCCTCTATGACCTCAGCATGAATGTGGGAGCCACGAGCTCTCGGACTCTAATGACCCTAGCTTCTCACATAGCAGCCAGGTCTCAGCGGATCTCAGTCGTGATCTGTTTGAAAGCAGCGGCTGGAAACGGAGCAGCAGCAAAACGGGCACAAGCTCGTCTCACGGTGCCTACAGCTAGGCCACATGGATCATGAATCTCCACAGTATCATGGTACAGGGGTCCATGCGGGGGTGGCAGCGGTTGAGCTAGGGGAGCGCCGGTAGGTAGAGAAGGATGCTGACATAGAATGATCGGTGGTGATGGTCTGGGCTGTTAATAACGGGGCTTGAATCCTACTGGTGGTAGGACCCGAAAAGTGAGCTATCGGGGATGGGAAGGTCCAGCCTCGAACATGTTCCTGCCACAACCAGGCAAGGATACAGGTCCATCAGATGCCAAAAAAGGCACATTCGAGTGAAGCCACTTCGGAATCTCATCATGCCAGGTGTATTCCCGCTCGGGGATATACGGTCCACATGGTGCAGCTTCGTATACCATGAATACATAGCTCAGGTGACTGGCGAAACGAGGCAAGTCCGCCTCAAGATCGAAGCTCTCTTGGCGTCGATAGATGTAATCTGCAGATATCTCACGGGCATATCCCTACCAGTCGGATGACAGTCTCACGATCAGTCAAAGCATACCGTCATAATATGACTTACCACGGGCATGTGCAGTAGCCCAATGAAGTACGAAACGAGCTAAGAACTCGCCGATGTTGTCTCCGCGGCACATCTAAGAGGAACGGTAGGAGCGTAGCACCTCCTCGGGTGTGGCTCTAGAAGATAAAGGGCGCCTAGTCGTACAGACCGCCCGAACCATCTTATATTTCTAAGTTCTTATGAAACTACTTTCATGGTTTGGTCTCTGGGAAGAGACTACATGGTTTCTTAGAGTAGAGTAACGATCGATGTCTAGTCTTTGGATAAAGGCTAAGTGGTCATCCTATCATTTTGGGTTCTGGATTCCTTATTTCTATTCGCATCATACCATCAGAACATATATGTTCCCATCATGTACTTACAATTCATTATTTCTTCTTATACTTCCTTAATGTTATACTTTAATTTTTCATCATCGCCACGATAGAGGCAACACGCATGGTGTTCGGAATTCCTTTGCGTAGAGAGGTTGGGACTCATAGCAGTGCGAACCTCCAGATAAGCAATCGCTTCATCATCGTAGACTCGTCGCGTTCTCATCCTCAAATCCGTTCGGATTGTGATTCTTAATATTTCTATGTTCTCGTTCTTCCTTAGTATTTCATTCAATCGGGATACCTTATGTTCTCATACTAAGTTCGGCGCAAATGGATCATGCGTCTTAAGAGTCTATGTCCTCATGGGGAAAACATACTCATTTACATCCTGCTTCTAGCATGCTTTGCATATGGCAGTAAAACATAGATCATGGCATAGATTGCGACAAACAAGCATTCTCGTATTACTCTCTTATCAAACTCCTAGAGTTTGCAACTTTTTTCAAACTAACGTCCAGTTATTTGAAGTAACTTTTCAAATTCAATCATTCATTTTTTTTCAAAATATTTTTCGACCTTCAAACAAAGCAACCTTTGTAAATCCAATTCACATTTCATATACTCCTATTATTTCAAAACAACATCCACCATTTCAAAGGAACTTGCACCATTTTAAAATAACTTCCAATTGAGATAGTTACATTCTTCCTCGTTGAGCAGGACGACGATGGAGTGCAGTGCAGAGACAGTCAAACACCAACAGTTTCTAGACTCAAGTTTTCACTTAGGATTCAAGGAAAGGGTTTCTAAGGTTTAGAGCGAACAAATGCTCTGATATCACTTTGTGACGACCCGACTTGTCAAAGAAGTACGAATCATATGGATCGTCATTGGTATGAAAATGCAGCGGATATATACATAACTAATCAATACAATTAACCATTAAACTACTCATAAATGCGTGGACTGAAAAGAATAAGCTGTTTCAATACAAACTCAAGTCACAGAAGGACTTGCCAAAAGGTTCAATGTTCAAATATAACCCAATCAGGGTGCAACTCAAGGAACGAGGTACGACCTCAAGTTCAATACGATAATGGAAAACAATTATAATCAAAGATACTAAAACAATATCAGAGTTTAGCAGCAATAAACGTGTGGACATGCATATGACGATACATACCCAAAGTTCTAGAAATCCTTTCTATTAAAGTAACAAAACACATGCCACTCTGCACCACCTCGCACCCATCGTCAATCCCTGCTCAACCTGCTCATAAAAAACGAGATACAAGGCTAAGTGCAAAAGTACTCAGTGGACTCATTGCCGAAAATATTTTCTTTGTAAAGTTATCGAACTGTCCACAATAGCGCATGAGGATTTTAGTTGAAAAGACTCATGCCTATCAAATATTTTATCATTTTACCAAAAGTGTCCGGCCGGACTATTTCATCCACGTTGTTCCATATCTGATCATTCATTCATTAGCGCACTATAGAGATGGCCACTACACATAGTCGTCAGGACCGGTCGAGGTAACTAACCTTAACACACAGTCACATGTGCACACAATCTGAGTTAGTCCTTAACTAAGTCGGATCCGATCGTTACCCTTTTTTAACGTTGGTGGACCAACACAGTCACATTCCACATTGGATATACCAATCTCAGATAGGATCACAACAAAATGTAAACATTTGGCAGTCAATAACATTTTATGTAATAATATTTCATAAAGCTTTTTTAAATCATGCTTTGAGATAGATATGCATATCATTTTTGTTTCAAGAGAGCCCACCTGCTAGTCCGAAGCTAATAGTGCTAAGCGGGGCAGGGTATGAGTGTCCTTCCTCGGCAACTACGTACGATCAAACCCTTCATAAGAAAATAGCCTTTCTTAGATTCTTTCTATTGATCGAGGGTGGTTTATAATTTACGACTTAAAGTTCCCAATTAGGGTTTCTTTATGATTTCATGTGATGGTCTTAAGATAATTCTTATTATCTTTCATTCTCAATTTCCAAACTATATTACTGCATCATTCATAGATGAACCTCAACTTATGAGTCATATACTCCGAGTCTATCCTCGACTCTAGCCTTAGTGTTCTTCTAAACGTTATTACGTTATAGATTGTTAGTATTCAAGTTATGATTGGTATGTTAGGATATTCTCAAGCCACTAACTAGACCTAACAATTATAGTTACGTCCTAGTAGGTTATGCTTGACGACTTGTCGTATTAACACGACAAATGAAAGGGATCTTGACTTATGATTCGAGATATCTCATACCATCGCATAAGTAAATACTTAGGAATTAATGGAGTTCCTTGTGAATACTAACTCGACCATTGAGACATAAGGATTGACATCTGATGTTTGAATCTTAGCTTACACCTTTCGACATTGTTTGTTTCTCTTAGCTCGTCGGAGATTGTGTAAGTTATATAATCGCTATTCGTATCGAGTTGTCTTAACGTTCAATCTAATATTATATTAGGTTGTCGTTGTTGAGCATTAACGTTGTAAGTCGGCTTTCGGTTTCTTTAACTTATGAACTCACGTTTGAGTTATCCTATTATCAATATAAAACCCTAAATTTGTGTCTAACTTCGATTCTCATTAATTCCTTCTTAAGTTATCGAAATTTGTCGATTTCTTTTGGATTCTCGTACATAAAGTACTATGTTGTTTACGTTTGAGGTTTTGTTTATCGGCATAACATAAATATAACCATACAACACCATACACAACATAAACCATACTAAAGCATTAGAAAACCCTAATTTCTAACATAATAAACAACTATTGTGTATGTGCGCATGAGTGTTCCATTCAATCATCATAATCACAATCATTCATTCTAAACTTATAGATTAACTACCATGGCATCATTCACAATTGAAATCAACTCATACTTAACCATTTGGCTATATTTTCGATAATTAGCAATAATTAGCATAAGTATCCAATAAATTCTAATAAAATCATGATATGCTCCTATCATGTTATAGAATTTAATTATCAACTCAATATCATCAACAAAATTAAATCAGGAGTTAAAGTATAGCAATATTTTTGCATTTATGAATATTGAATATTTGTGTTCAATAAATTCCACACACCTCATAACATATTTATAATATGCATTAAACATGGAATATTAACTTTAAACAACAACTAAATATTTATAATATGAACTAATGCTTGGAATTTTTTGGTCCTCACACATATATTATATATGTGTTTAATAAATTCCCAAAAAGGTATAATAGGTTCATATTATTTCTAAACATCATATATCATATTATTTTCAACAAATAAAAATCAAATAAATCTTAAAATATATAGATATAGTTTCGATCCTCTTGGAAAAATAGGAGTAGTGTCTCAATAATTTCAAGATTAATATATGATGTTCATATCATATATCAAACACTATACCTCAACTATTTTTCAACAAATAAAATCAAAATAATTTTTAAAAATTATATATATATTTCGGTTTTAAATAAATAAATAGGAGAAATAATTCAAAAATTCTCATCTTTATTCTATATACTCTTAACACATCAACAAACAACAATATGAAATAATATTCACAAAAACATGCTTTATCTTCTATGAAAAAAATTCTAACAAAAATAAAAATATACCAAACATGCTCCAAAAATTCCAAAACTTTAAGCACAACCTTAAAACACATTTCTAAGCATATTTCATTTATAGATTGAGAGCATTTGATGGCTCAAAAGTCATGAAGAAAATGAAGAACAAAAATTAGGGTTCTTCATGAAATAATTCAAGAAAAATCTACTCCATTAAAAATGAAGAGCATGGTGAATGCTACCTTTGTATTGTCTTAGAAAAAATATTTGATGGTTGGAATGGAGGATTTGAGGCTTGGAAAATGTGAAGAATTTGAAAAACAAGAGAGAATTTTATTTCCCAAAGAGAGAGATAGAAAGAGAAAGGCACGGAAAGGGTCTGTAATTTGCTGCAAATGAGCTGTTGTAAGCTCATATGCGGTGCCCTTGGTGGTAGTTAGGAGAAAGACTAGTCAAATAACCCGATTTGGCATGTTAATACCGGTTCTTTAAGTTTTATCGTGCTTTCGATTGATTTCTCGGCACCTTAAGGTTTTATTTTTTAAATAGCCTTAAAAAGACTTATTTTATAGTTTATAATAATTTCATGAAGTTCGGATGGCATCCGGTAAGTCAATTCGAGTTATCGCGAAAAACAGCGTTCGGCGATTAAATTATACTCATTCGAAATTCTATTGAATTCTTGAGCTTTCATAATTAATTTGAGTCTTATAAATCATTTCTTATTTAATTTGACCCTTGGTTCGAGTTTCGGTTCGTTCGGATTAGTTTAGGGTTTTTCCGGTATATATTCTCGGTGTTCAGTTAAGTTCTTCAGGAATTTCGTTCAGAAATTGATTCTTATGAATTCTAAATTCATAATAATATATTCTTCCATGATTTTGATTGTTATCATTAATCTTCATGATTAGCACGGACTGGAAGTTGATCCGGCTCGTGAACAGTACTTTTGAGACTGACCAGGCGAGTATGCCCGAAAATTCCAATTCTTTGGCTTCTCAAATCTTTTCGCGAGACGATTCTTGAAATGAAATCCTTTTGTTGAGATTCATTTTCGATCTTTCATTCTATGGTCAGGCTATTCAGAAAACCCTAATCCGGTAGATTAGTCATTAGTTTTTTATTTCTCTAGTTTTCGACCTCCGAATCGATTCTAATTCGTTTCGTTGGTTACCTTAAACATAATTAAGGTCTAAGCTCTACAAGTAATTGGTTTAAGTATCACTAATAAAAATTTTAAATTTTTCGGGTTATTACAACACCCCTCCACCACCACCACCACACCGGCAAGAAAGATTGATGAGCTATTCCCCAGACAGAATTCACCAATTTATAACGGGACTGGGAATCCTGTGGATGCGGAACTATGGATTCATGCATTAGTTCGAATCTTCAATTTTCTTCACTGTATCTCTCAAGAACGTTTGTCATGCGTTGATTTTCAAATTACCGATGCCGCCGACTTCTAGTGGGAGGCGAAGAGAAAGACCAAGTCTGAAGAGGAACTAGAAGATTATACCTGGGATGAATTTAAGGAGAAAATGCATGAAAAATACATTCCTAAGAGCTATCAGAAAAGAAAGGAACATGAATTCTACAATCTACGATATGGAAAGACAATGTTCACGGACTACGACAGGGCATTCTACGAGATGTCGCGGTATGCGCCTCAGCTGGTCGACACCGATGAGAAGAGAGCAGAAATGTTCTGGATGGGACTCCGTCATGAGATCAGAGTGTCACTAGCCGGTCATGGAAATTTGACCTACCGCGAGGCCCTTAGTAGAGCTTTGGACATTGAGGCTGCTTTGCCTGAGGACAAGACTGTCGCAATGCATCCACTGAATCACCAAGGAGATCGTGGGAAGGACCCCACCAAGGTTAAGGATCACATACTGGCCAGGCCTACAGGAGGCCATGGCAAGAGAATAATGTGCCATCTAGGCACAAACAATGCAATGGATGTACCATGGTACCCGCGCCTCGCGGAGAAAACCAGAGGTTTATGAGACTCCCCGTGTGCCCTAGGTGCCATAGGAGTCACAAAGGAGCCTGCACATTTACGAAAGATGGATGTTTCAAATGTGGCCAAAAGGGTCACTACTTCAGGGACTGTCCAGGGAAGCGCCAAGGAGGAAATGGCCGTCCCAATGTGCCCAACCTAGTTCAACTGGTCCATGCTATCCAAGCTCAACCTCTTCAGCAACAACTCTCGGTTCAATACTTCCAGCCGATTCAACGACCGCATCAACCACGACCACAACGACAACCTAAATACAATATTAGACTGAGCATTAAGACAACTCGATACGAATAACGATTATCTAACTTACATAATCTCCGATGAGTCACGATAAACAAACGATGTCGAAAAGCGTAAGCTAAGGATTCAAACATAAAATGTCGATCCTTAAGTCTTAAAAGTCGAGTTAGTATTCACAAAAAACTTTGTTAGTCTCTAAGTGTTTACTTACGTGATAGTATAGGATAACTTAAATCATAAGTCAAGACTCCTCTTTATTCGTCGTGCTAATACGAGAAGCCGTTAAGCATAACATAGTAGGACGTAACTACAATTGTCATGTCTAGCTCGTGGCTTGAGAATATCATAACATACCAATTATAACTTGAGTACCAACAACCTATAAAATAATAAAGTTTAGAAGAACACTAAGATTAGAGTCGAGATTAGACTCGGAGTATACGATTCATAAGTTGAGGTTCATCTATGAATGATAAAGGAATATAGTTTGGGAGTTGGAAATATAAGATAATAGAAATTATCTTAATACCATCACATGAAATCACAAAGAAACCCAAATTACGAATTTAAGTCATAATTTATAAATGACCCTCATTCAATAGAAGGAATCTAAAAAAAACTATTTTCTTATGAAGGGCTTGTTCGTACGTATTTGTTGAGGAAGGACAATCACACCCTGCCTTACTTAGAACGTATAGCTCAGGACTAGCAGGTGGGCTCTCTTGAAAAAAAATTATATGCATACCTTGAAGCATGATTTACAAAAGTTTTATGAAATATTATTACATGAAGTGTTATTGACTGGCAAATATTTATGTTTTGTTGTGATCCTATTTGAGGTTGGTATATCCAACGTGGTATGAGAATGCGTTGGACCACCAACAATAAAAAAGGTAACAATCGGATCCGACTTAGTTAAGGACTAACTCGGATTGTGTACACGGGTGACAATGTGTTAAGGTTAGGTACCTTGACCGATCATGCCGACTATGTGTAGGTGGCCACATCCAAAGTTCACACAGAATGAATGAATGATCAGATATGGAACAACGTGAATGGAAATAGTCCGGTCGGACACTTTGAAAAATGATAAAATATTTTGATAGACATGGATCTTTTCAACTAAAACCTTCATGCGCTTATTGTGGGCAGTTCAATGACTTTGACAAAGAAAATATTTTTGACAATGTGTTAACTGAGTACTTTTGTACTCAGTCCTGCATTCGTTTTTTATGTGCAGGTTGAGCAGGAGATGTCGATGAGTGCAAGGTGGTGCAGAGTGGAAAGTGTTTTGTTGTTATATTTGAAAGGATTTCTAGAACCTTGGACATGCATCATCATATGTATGTCCACACGTTTATTGCTGCCAAACTCAAATAATATTTTTGTATTTTTATTATAACTGTTATTTACTTCCGCTACGGAACTTGAGGTCGTACCTCATTCCTTGAATTTCACCTTGATTGGGTTATGTTGGATGTTGAACCTGTTTGACAAGTCCTTCTGTGACTTGGGTTTGTATTCGAAATAACTTATTCCTTTCAGCTCATGCATTACAAGTAGTTTGATTGTTATTCCTCGAGAAGTCAAGTCATCACAATAATGGCGATCCGTTTAATCCATTTAATCCGTACTTCCTCGAGAAGTCAAGTCATCACAATAATGCATTCCTAGAATCCTATTTAGATATAATCCCGCATATCTAATAAATAAAATCATATCTTTACAGATAAATCAAATCTAGAATAATTATCTCTTGATATCTAATAATATCAGATAATATCTCTTGATATCTAATGATATCAGATATCTTGATATCTAATAATATAAGATAATATCTTTCTAGATAATGAAAATGTATTAAAATAATACATTAATCAGAACAAAGTCCTAGTGGGACTCTACTAGGTTGGGCAAAATTCTAGCAGCAACAGGATCAAATACAAGGAAATAAAGATGAGCCTAAAATGAATTAATTATCTTATGTTCAGCCCAGAACATAAATTAATACATAAATATTTCTTCATTCCACTAGATAATAAATGCTGACTTGTCCATTTATTACCGAAGTTGAGTCGGGCTTGCACTTAGACTTACGAATCCCCATATTTAAGATATTACATGTCTATTATTTATTTATAGCATTATGACTGCTTAAAATAATTAATCTCTTTAATTCTTTAAGTAGTACCACTCAACCTTATTATTGTACTTGTGTTAACTCAACCTTCAGGGTTTAATATAATAAACCTTTTGAGCTCCTTAAGGGAACGTCATTATCCTAAACGGATACGGTGACTTGACTCGATACATGTAACTAGCATGACATATAAGCACTACCACCACCTGATAAACGCGCTTTTTACCCGTTTATTGATGATATATTTAGATGATTCTAGATCTATTAAGTGCGTTTATAGAGTCAATCTTTATGCTTTTAGCTATTTTTGGAAGATATTGCTCTTGGGGTTTCTCTTTGGTGTTTTGTAGGCTTTTCAGGTGATAATCGATGCACAAGGCAAATATGTAACCAAAGATGATGAAATGGATATGACAAATATGGATGTGAAAAGTTCACAATGTTAAAGAGCATTTCGAAAGGAGTCCATAGGCGCAAACAGATCGCAATTCGGAGTTCGGATGCGAGAGAACGGAGCGAAACAGTGAAGTCGCGCAGGAGCTAGCGACTGAGCTCGCGGCCGCGAGAAATCGTCCAGAACGCCCAGAAGCTCGCGACCGAGCTCGCGGCCACGAGGCGAGGCGGCTGGGCACAAAATTAGGGTTTTCCTGCACCTATATATATCCCCAAGCTTGCTCCCGCGCCCCAACCTTCTCCAACACGTTTTTTATCAGTTTTCTCTAGTTTTTCATATATTTTCACTCTAGTATTGATTTAGATTCATCTAAGCATTAGATTTTCATTGTTCTACATTAGTTCTACGCATTATTATCGCTTGGAACGATTTCGTCCGAACGAATTCCGTATTTTCTCGTTTCCTTCTTGGGTTTGGATACGAACCCAACCATTGTTCTTCCGACGCTACACTATGGGTTTTATTTATATAATTTATGTTACTATGATTATTTTTTATTTTATTTCGTTTATTATGTCTAGCTAATTTCCGTTCTAATCCTAGGCTTTGCATGATTCTATCCTAAATGTTGTGATTCCTGCTATTGTTATTTACCTTCCAGGCATTGATTTATGATTCTTGGTGCTTAATTATATGTGTTAATTTCTGATCAATCTTGATGCATATCTAGTTGCCAATTAATTACTTAACCGTTTAATTGTGAATCGATCTTGAATGCCTAATACGAATAAGCCTTGAGTCGTAGCTGAGATAGAAACATTCGTAGGAAGCATATTCTTTGTGATCCTTTTGGAGTTGCTAATTTTCACTTTGAGACGTAACAGTAATAGGGAAAATTAGTAATCAACTGCCACAATTGTCGTAACTAAAATTGTTGGTTACATATGTGATCTTCCATCTTATCTGGATTAAAATTGGTTAATAGGAAGCGGGATAAACATACGTTGTGGGTAGGATTAATGCATCCTTAGGGTTAGTCTTTCTATCTTAATTTCATCTTTGAGTGTTTATTGTTTTCGTTTATTTTTAAGTTGTTACCTTTTGCTTTGGATTTAATATTCGAAGCCCTAAACCCTTTATAAACCAAATCTGTTATTGGATAATGATGAATTGTTGTTGAGTTAGCTTCTGTGTTTTCGTGTTACAATCCATGTGGATACGATACTCGACTTACCTTTATACTTGCACGTTTTCATGTTAGAAAAGTGAGCGATCAAATTTTGGCGCCGTTGCCGGGGATTGTTAAGATTATATAGGAATAACTTGACGATATGGAATTATTAATTCAAGTTGTATTTTTATTTTTATTTTTATTTCTTGCCAGAGCTGATTTCTCTCTTTTTCTCCGGTAGTTTATGATCACGAGGTCCCAGGGACCTCCCGAACTACTTTTAGATCCAGAAATAAAAAATACCCTGAGGAGAAGGAGACGAGAAAGACGAAGGCAAGATATGGCAGCTAATCCGAACAACGGGGGTGTACCTCTCGAGCAAGCTACATGTCTTCTGGCAGAGTTTACAGAGATGCAGCGCCAAATGGCGAACATGGGAATCCTTGTCCCTGCTCCAGAGGCTGAGACCGCTGAACTATATGTACCGACCTCCTATTGAACAATTCCAAGGAGGTGGATGGGGCCCTGAAGTCAAGGAGGTGGATGGGGCCCTGAAGTCAATGCGAACAATTTCGAGCTGAAGCCGGCCCTCATAAGCATGGTACAAGGAGAACAGTTTGGGGGAGGAGTGACAGAAGATCCGAATGCTCATCTGGAGACATTCTTGGATATATGTGACACCATCAAGCAAAATGGGGTGCCACAAGATACGATCCGGATGCGCATGTTCGGATTTTCTCTAAGTAACCAGGCGAAGGATTGGTTCAAGATCCTGGATCGTACTGGTATAAACAGTTGGGAAAAACTTTGTGAGAAGTTTTCTCGAAATATTTTCCGCCGGCTAAAGCGCAGAAGATCATAGCCGAGATCTCCCACTTTTCCCAACAGGGAGACGAATCTTTATTCGAGACATGGGAGAGATTCAGGGGCTTATTTAGAAAGTGCCCTCAACATGGATTCTCTAAAGAGCAGCAGATCACACAATTCTACAGTGGGCTGACACTGCATACGAGAAGCATTGTGGATGCGTCGGCAGGGGGATGCTTGTTGAACCGCTGAGTGGAGAAGGCCAGCCGAATTATAGAAGAGATGGCTGCTAATAGTTATCAATGGCCTATGGAGAGGACGTCTATGATAAAGGCAGTTGCAGTACAGGTCGATCCCAGATACGATGATCTTATGGAGAAATTCACTCTGCTAAAGAGCCAGTTCGAAACGGGGGATGTTAATTATATAAATCAGAGGAACCGTCCTGGGGAAAATCCGGCATACCATCCTAACAACAGGAATCATCCCAACTTGTCGTATGCCAACCCCAACAACTTCCAAGCAACCTCCGGCGGGCTCGCGATGCGAGAATGGGATGATCTGAGAGCCAAGAAGCGAGCTTAGAGGAGATGATGCAGCAGTTGGTTGTAAGCAACCAACAACTGGCGATGCAGCATAACTCATTCATCAGTAGCACTACTCATAAAGTTGCACATCTGGAATCCACCGTGGCAGCCATGGGCAAACACACGAAGATAATGGAGAACCGGATCGGTCGAGATATTTGCATGTGAGAATGCACAACAAAAGGCGGGCTAATTCCCTAGCACTACGGAAGTAAACCCAAAGAATCAGTGCTTTGCCATCCAGCTAAAGAGTGGAAAAGCATATCAGAGTCAACAAGAATGAGAAGAAGGACGTGCGCAAAATGAAAAGGATCTCGTGATTGAGCTCGCGACCGCGAGCCCGGCCGCGATGAAAGAGGTAGAACGTTTGCCGAGAAGCTAGCAACTAGCCTAGCGGTCGCTAGGCCGGCCGCGAGGAATGGTCCAGAGCGTTTTGACGAAGAGCTAGTGACCGAGCTAGCGACCGCTACCCTAGCCGCGATGAAGAAGATAGAGGCGGCTCCAGTACCTAGCGACCACCCTAGTGTTTGGTATGAATCTGTGCTGATTCTTGGTATTGTTTTGCATGTTGTCTTCATTAGTTTATCACATTTATGCCGTTAGTTCAATTATTATTTATCGTTTCGGACTTACTTGGTTTGTTTCAATGTTTTGCAGAAAATCGGCATTAAATAGGATGAAATCTATCTTCCAAGGATCAGGTATAATGAAGAGCATCGCGATAGGAGTTCATAAGCGGCAGATCCTATTCGGAGTTCGGACGAAGGAGAGCGAAGCAATTGTTAAGTCGCGACAACCCGTCGCATGGCGAGCATCGCGCGCGCACGCACGCCACGCGCGCCGCCGCGCGCCGCCGCCAGCGCGCCGCCCAGCGCGCGCCCGCGTGCCCGCGCCCTCCGTCCGCGCGCTGCGAGCGCGGCTCAACTCCGGCCGCGTTCCCAATTTCCCTGGCGCTCGGGTGAGCGCCGGCTCGCCGTGCACCTCCGCCCGCGCGCCTCGCCGCGCCCCACCCGCGCCTCGCCCGGCTCACCCGCGATCTGAGCGCCGGCTCACTCCGGCGCGTTCCCAATTTTTCGCGCGCTCGGGTGAGCTTCGCTTCGCCGCAGCGCCTCGCCCGCGTCTCGCCTCGCCAGCGCCTCGCCGCACGCCCTAGCAGACGCCTCGCCCTCTGGCAGCGTTCTTTTCAGGCCGGCTCGGTTGCCTTCCTATATATAGCCTATTTTAGGTTATTTTGAAGTCGGACTTTACGTATTTTTACATTTTTCATTCGCCATTCTTGTGATGTGTTCTTCGACTTGTTCCAATCGGACATTAGTTCACATTGGTACTCTATTTGTTTATGAATTCTAGCGTCGGTAATTTTATTCTGATTCTTGCAATACATTGTGTAATTTTGGATTTGGATTGAAAGTAATTGATCGACTTTTGTTCAATTGTTCTTGATCATTCGTTTACATGTTGATTAGATTACGCTTTCGATTATTCCACCTTGATTAGGTTCTTGATTAGTTCTTGTTTACGGGTTTAATAATCTGAATTCTATGCAAGTGGTGTTGAACTATTAATTCATGTTTAATCGTTCTTTGTTGAATTTCATTGATCCTTGTTTGAAGATCTAATTTAATTGTTTTGATTTATTTCTGTTCCTTTGTTTGGTAGTTAATCATCTAGGGTTTGTGACCTCTAGTTTAGATCTTTTGTTTTCGTAATTTAGCTCGGGATTGACAACCACGGCTTAGGTTTCTTTGTTTAATTCGTGTTTGATTCCTCGTATGTTTGAAATCCCTTATTGGTATTAGAGTGTTTAGGATTTAATCGCTTTCTGTGAGCAACACGAACATTAGGCCCTGTTAAGTTTTCCTTGAGAGACGACTAGGGTTAGCTTTCCCTACTATAACACCTCGTACGATTGCGAGTCAATTGAAAGTATACTTTTGGTTGAACAAATTTTGGCGCCGTTGCCGGGGAAAACTTTAGGCGTATTGTTTGTGTTGATTGTTTTCCGTGTTTCTTTCGTTTTTATTTTGTTATTCTCCAGTTGCGTGTGATCTTTTCTTGTTTGAGTGTTTTGTATGCTAGGTCGTCGCAGTCTAAATAGACCGCTTGCTACCCGTTGGACCACATTCGAAGAACTAAAGGTCGCTTTTAGGAGCTGGAGGTTTGGTACCACTTCGAGTGGTGGCGATCGAGCGGTTTATCACGGATCAACCGGTTGTTGAAGATACTCCCGTTGAGAGAGATGGGTGAGAATGCCGTGCTCTGCGTGATTTTTATAAGCAGCTCGTCCCCAATTGTTCTTGGACCGGCAGCCCGAGATTACGAGTTGAAACCGAACCATTTCTCACTCATGCCTACTTTCCATGGGCTTGCTAGTGAGGATGCTTTGGGCTTTATAAGAGAGTTTTGCTCGGTTTTGCGGTCCTTCCATTGGGAGGACTAAATGAAGATCGGTGAAGATGCGGTGTTTCCGTACACCACGAAAGATAGAGCAAAGTCTTGGTTTACGGCTCTCACGCCAACTCTGCAGGCTGGCGCCGTGGTAGACAAGTTCATGACAGTACTACCCAAACAAGAAGAGTCGGGAGTTGAGGTCTCGGATCATGACTTTCAATCGAGACGGTGACGAGCCATTCCATGAAGCTTGGGAGCAGTTCGGGGACTTGTTGCAAAGTGTCCTCATCATGCCTTGCGGGGCGAAATTTTGTATCAATTCTTCTATGATGGATTGACTCAAAGTTTCAATACATAGTGGACAACGCTGCGGGTGGAGACATCGGTTCTAGGGCGGCGATGGATATCGTCGACATTTTGAAGCCATGGCTGCTACTTCACTGTGAAGTCCGGTCGAGGTGGGAGAGCAAGGCTCATGCCGTGAACCCTTCACCGACATGACTAAACAAGTGGGTGAGTTGATGAGGGAGGTACAAGAGCTGAAATTGAGAAGCGATCAACCAAACCCGACGAGGAGTTCTTAGAGCCTTGTGGAATTTGCAATGAAACCGGGCATAACGTTGATCGTGCCCTAGGATGGGGAGCCGACTCATGAGGTGACATAAGCTATGCCATGCAAGGATTCCAACCCGACGGCGATTCGAGTCTAATCGACAACAGATTTGTCTCGGGGTGGAGGAATCAACCTAACATGGGGTGGAGAAATCAGTCGAGGCAAAGTTCTAATCGAGCGCCCATTCGAGAAGACCTCGGACCGCGGCAATTTGGACGAGAGGCAATACGCGACAACGGCCCACCGCGCGATTCTCGCATCGCAATACCCGCGGCGATGATATGTGGCACCTCCGCCGCCACCTCGAGACCGGCATTTGAGGATCGATGGCCCAAAGGATGGATGCTTTCGCCCAAAGGATGGATGCCCAGAATCCACAAACAAGCGTTTGGAGGCAAATGGGCGGTTGCTAGCACATTGAGCGAGCTCTGCGGCAAAAAAGCGATGGGAAGCTCCTAGCCAACCCCATCAAGCCCGGCGATTCTGGTTTGAGGTGGTGGTGTGATTGAGAATGAGGTGGGGAGAAATCCGAGAAGCGGTGAATTCTCAAGATGTAGAAACTAAGAAGGATCTTGAGGTCCATTGCATAAGGCGACAAAGCCTTACACTCCTCCGATACCTTTCCCACCGCCGAGGTGAATGTCGATTGCCTCTTTTGGACATGATCGAAATGTGCCACCTACGTCAAATTTTTCAAGGAGCTGGCTTCAAAGAAAAGGAAGTTTGGAGAATATGAGAAGGTCGTGGTCTCGGCGGCCAATTCCATCCTGTGACATCGATTACCTCCCAAACTCGGGACCGGTGGTTTATCATTAAAATTGCTCTAGGTAATGGTAAGGAGGCTTACGGCATGCTTGATTTGGGGTGGGATAAATTTGATGCCTTATTCGATTTTAAACAATTAGAATTAGCGAACTTAAACCCACTCGCATGTGTCTACAACTAGCGAGATAGGTCAAGTCGGATATCCGAAGGGTATTATTGAGGATATTTTAGTAAAGGTAGGTGGGTTGATAGTTCACTGTAGATTTTGTTGTGTTAGAAATTGGTGAGGTTAGAGAAGATGGAAAGGAGCACACATTGTTATTGGGAGGCCATTCATGGCCACAACCAATACACTAATCGATGTTAAGAGTGGCACTTTAAAATGGCGTGCTTGGTGAAGCAGTGTCTTTTTACGTTAGGGACGGTGTGATGTTTCCTTACATTAATTCAATTGATGATTGTGCTTTCATTGATCTATTAATCCCTTGGCGAGAATGTGTTGTTGCGGGAACATAGCCTCGAGGAAGTTTTTGCAGGATCGGCTGACGAGGAAGAGTGGGCAAGTGAAGTTGCTAGTATGCCCAAGCCCACTCTAGAAATGAAGGAACTGCCGAAGCACTTGAAGTATGTCTTCCTGGAGGAGGGAAATGAAAAGCCAGTAATAATCTCCTCTGAGCTTTCTGATGTTGAAGAAGAAGAAGCTTTTCGGTTACGAAGAGAATAAGGCGGCATTTGGGTGGAGTCTTGCCGACATTAAGGGGATCAGTCCAGCAACATGTATGCATCGCATCACGCTTGAGGATGGAGTTAAACCAGTGATTGATGCCCAGAGAAGACTGAACCCGATCCTCAGTGAAGTGGTGAAGAAGGAGGTTTTGAAACTCCTGATGGAGGGGCTAATCTATCCTATCTCGGACAGCGAGTGGGTTAGCCCAGTACATGTGGTGCCCAAGAAGGGAGGTATCACAGTGGTGGAGAACGAGAAAGGGGAGATGGTACCTACAAGGGCTACTACAGGCTGGCGTATGTGCATCGACTACCGCAAGTTGAATGCCGCGACAAAAAAGGACCATTTCCCTCTCCCTTTTATAGATCAAATGCTTGATAGATTAGCTGGACATGAATATTTCTGTTTTCTTGATGGATTATCTGGCTATTATCAGGTTGCAATTGCTCCAGAGGATCAAGCGAGCGGCGTTTACAAGTCCTTTGGGACATATGCTTACCGGCGGATGCCTTTGGCTGTAATGCAACGGGCACCTTTCAGTGATGCATGATGTCAATCTTCTCGAGATGATTGGAGATTTCCTCGAGGTATTCATGGATGACTTTTCGATTTTGGATCTTCTTTCATGATTGCCTAGATAAGATTGATCGTTTGTTAAAGCGTTGTGTGGAAGCAATCTCACTCTTAGTTGGGAAAAGAGTCACTTTATGGTTAAGAGTGGGATTGTATTGGGACATATTGTGTCTAAGAATGGGATTGAGGTTGACAAGGCTAAGGTGGATGTAATTGAAATTACCTCCACCCGTTGATGTTAAGGGATTAGGAGTTTTTAGGACATGCGGGTTTTACCGTAGGTTTATTAAAGACTTTTCTAAGATTAGCCAACCTTTATGTCATCTTCTTGCTCAAGATGTTCTTTTCAAGTTTGATGAAAAATGTTTGCATGCTTTCGATTTACTTAAGGAGAAATTGACTCTCGCCCGCGTTGTTGTTGCCCCAATTGGTCGCTACCCTTTGAAATAATGTGTGATGCTAGCAATGTGGTGTGGGAGTCTGTATTAGGTCAGCGTGTGGATAAAATGTTACGTGTGATTTATTCGCTAGCTTAACTTTAAGTTACGCTCAAGTGAATTACACTACTCTTTGAAAAAGAGCTTTTCTTTGTTATCTTTGCTTTGGATAAGTTTTGTGCTTATATCATTGGTTCTAAGGTAATTGTTCACGATGATCATCTTTGCTTTAAGATATCATTGACTAAATCTCGGGCTAAACCTAGATTAATTAGTTGGGTCCCTCTTACGCAAGAATTTGATCTAGAAATTATAGATAGGAAGGGTAGTGACAATGGTGTGGTGACCATTTATCTCGTCTTGAGTCCTTTTGTTTTACGCACAAGAGAGTCTTCTTGAGTCTTATCCTTTTGAGCATGCTTTGGAAATCAATTCATCACCTTGGTATCTTGATATTGTTAATTACTTGGTTTGTGGCTCCTTGAGACTGATTTAACTTCGAAGGAAGAGATTTTTAGTGTATCGCGGAATTACTTTTGGGATGATCCATACCTTTTCAAACTCGGGAAGGACGAGGTGGTTAGAAGATGCATCCACGATGAGGAGCAAAGTCAAGTCCTTAAGTTGTGTCATGAAGCCCCTGCGGGGACATTTTGGTGGGCGAAGAAGAGCTTTCAGGTGCTGCAGTGGTCTCTTACGGCGACTCTTTTCAAGGGGCCCACTCCTTCTACCTTTCATGTAGCGGATGCCAGCGAGTTGGGAATGTGGGGAGGAGAAATGAGATGCCTACAGAACAATATCTGGTAGTTGAAATTTTCGACGTTTGGGGTATTGATTTCATGGGGCCTTTTCCCAAGTCTAATGGTTTTGAATATATCTTGCTTCTTTGTAGATTATGTGTCAGTGGGTGAAGCAATTCCCACGAGGACTAGTGATGCTAATGTTGTCTTGAAGTTTGTGCGGGGAGAACATTCTCTGCAGGTTGGGTTTCCCAAGGCGATCATAAGTGATGGGGAGCACATTTTGTAATAAGTTGTTCAAAAGCTTATGGGAAGAATGGCATCACCACAAGGTTTCACGCCATATCGTCCACGGACTTGAGGACGGTGAGACAAGCAACAAGCGGATCGAGGGTGTTCTTGAGAAGGCGGTCCAACCATCCCGGAAGGGCCGGTCGATGAAGGTGAATCTTGCACTTTGGGCATCTTGAGCTGCTTTCAAGAGCATTTTGGGATGAGTCCCTATCGGCTTGTATATGGAAAAGCGTGCCATCTACCGTTGAGATCGAGCACGAGCATTACAGGCGATTAAGGCCATGAATCTTGACATCACGAAGCGGGCGAGGGAGAGCTCTCCGGATCACGAACTCGAAGAACTTGGGACGAAGCATATGAAACGCCCGCATTTACAAGGACAAAGTAAAGAGGATTCATGATCGGAGAATAGTCCGAAAAGAGTTAAGGCCAAGGAATGAAGGTCTTGTTATTTCGGTCTCGTGAAACTTTCCCGAGCTCAACTCGGTGGAGTGGCCCTTTTTCATTGAGGAGGTGTTTTACCATGGGCGGTTTCTTTGTGCGACCAAAAACAAGCGGATCATTCTTGTGAGCGGTCGTGAGTCAAGCCGTACTTTGATCGTGAGGTCGGAAGAAGTGGAGGCGTTACGCTCGTCGGTCCCAATATCTTTGACCGATTATGTCGGACTCACGGCGTTAAGCGAAGTACTACGTGGGAGTTTACCCACGGATTTTCGATGTTTTTCGTTTCTTTTCTTTTCCTTTGATTTATGCGGTTTGATTATCGATCTTTCTCGTACGTGTAATGCGACTTTTATAATTGAGACTGGCGTTTAAAAGATGTACATGGGCCATTCAAAGTTGGCGTTCGAAGTTGTCCAGCGTTCAGAATAATACAGAAGCCAATCACAGTTGGCGCTCAAAATGAACCAGCGTTCAAAATTGGGTCAGTAGCTTTTCTCGTCGGCGTTGATATGAACCAATGTTGAAATTTAGGCGGTAGCTTTTGCATCCGGCGTTGATGTGATGGCGTTCAAAGTTAGGCGAATGTTTCTTGACTTAAGCTCATACCAAGCCGGCGCTCAACCACTGAGAGAGGCCCCTCCAAGCCAGCGTTCAAACACAACCGGCGATCAGCAAAAAAAAAAAAAATAAATATAAAAAAAATGAGAAAAATAGGTGAGCAGGCGCTCGGTGAACCGGTCTTAAATGAAATTGTTGCCTATTTTCGTTCACTTACGATTTACGAATTGACGCCGCATCTCACCTTCTCCCTCGGCGTTCAAGCTGCTGCGGCCTGGTTTCTCCCTCGCCGTCCTCGCAGCCGGCGTTCAAACGAAACCGCACACCCTCCTCGCCGTGCCACACCCTTCAACCGGGCTCAGCAGCCGGCGTTCACCCGACGCGGCGTTCACCCGCCGCGCGTTCCCGTCGCCACTCGGCGGCGTTCGCGGCGGCGGCGCTCGTTCGATGGCGCCGTTCTCCTTCCGCCCGCCTCCACAGCGCGCGCGCCGTCCTCTCCGCGACCCCGCTCGCTCGCTCTGTCGCGCACCTACGCGCGCGTTCAACTCGAGCTCCGGCTCATTTCTCCGCCACGGTAGGCACAGCTTCTGCTCTGCCCCTTCCCGGCGCCCGCTCCGCGCGTTCAGTAGCGCCGCTTCGCCAACCATCATCTCTTCATCCGGCGCTCATTCCAGCGTCGGCTCACTGCCGAGACTTGCCCCTCTCGCGCCCTCTCTCGGCGTGCGCCCGCCCTCAGCGCGCTCTGCGCGCGTCTCTCCGAGCAGCGAGCACACGCGCGCCCGCCCGACCTCTACCTGCACACCCACTGCTTCGCTAGCTCAGAGTTCCTTCCGGGCATTTCCGAGCATGGTTCGCACAAAAACCCTCTCGCCTCTTTGGCGAAGCGAGCAAGAAGCAGCGAAGGTGCTTGGGATCGGGTGAACAACCCGAAGATCTGAGGCGAACTCTGATGCCCCGTTCGCGATTTTCGCCCCGAAGGTATCTTTTACTCCGTTATTCGTTCGAAGATATCGGTCACCCCGTTCATTTGATTGGAATATTTTAGCTTCATTGGGTGTTGATGGATCATTAAAAGATATTTGAAATTGTGGGATCGCTTGGTTTGGCAACTAGGGAACAGAAGATGGTTTTAGCCTTTGCTTAGGGAATTTTGTGTGTCACTCGAGACCGGTGAAGATTTTAAGTCTGCGTTACATCGGTTGGGGAGAATAGATTTGCCGTTACACCTAAGGTTCTGCGTGAGGTTTTGGGTTTTCATAGTAGTGGTTTTCGATGTACGAGGATTTCCCTATGGTGAGACATGGAAAATTTTAGCTGGTTTTGACAATTGGTCATCGCAGCACTTCTAGTGCCTTTATTCGAGACCCTGCTTTGGTTATCGCTCATAAGTTCCTAGCATTCAACCTTACGGGGAAAGAGCAAGCCAATAAAGTGAGTCTTATAGAGCTTTTCTTCTTGTGGTGTCTTGTGAATAATAAGAAGATGCATGCGGCACCGTTTCTATGGCGATTTGAGTATATGAGGCGAACCGTAAGGCCAAACTCTCCTTGAGCCAATACCCTTTTATACTTGCCAAATACTTTGTGGGAGTGACTAGAGATGATATACCTTTTTGAACTCCATGGTTATTGAGCATCTCCCATCATTTCGATGATTTCGGTTGATTGCTTGACGAGAACATTGCTTCCTTATGAAGCACGGCGTCTTGTTCAAGTATATCACATTCAAGCGAACCGACCATCCGGGTCTATTGTCGGGACGACTACCCCAATGGATGAAGATTCCACGATGATCGAGGCCACAGAAGAAGACAGCGGCACCTGATGTCACACCCTCCTTGCTTACCCCTACTCCCATCGGTCCACGGCGAAGCTTTCGGTGGTCTTAGGGCTCATTTGATTCGATTTTGGCAGTTTCATTGAGCCACTTCACGTGATTTGGGGACTTTAGCTCCTCACGGAATCGAACTTTGAGAGGTATCGGCGAGATGGGTCGACAATTCACGAGTTGACCAATCTTGACCCGGGGTTTGAAGAGTTCCGTCTTGAGTATATCGGTGTCTTGGCGCTCAAAATCGCTGACTCAGCGCCTTGATCAATCTTCACAGCGGCGTTTGGGGATTTCCGTCAAGATGTTTACCGGCGTCTAGACACCCATGGCGACATTTGGGCGACCTTGAAGCCCGATGGGACGCCTGGTCCCTATCCCACACCTCTCCACCACCACCACCACCATCACGGACCAACGGTGAAGCTTCTTTGTTGGAAGTATATATATATTTCCTTATTTCTTTTTGCTCGTCCTTTTCGGTGGTTCGTTGTTTTCCTTTTGTGGTGTGTTTGTTTTTCCTTGTCTTTTCTGGTGCTTCTGCAGGATTATCCTTGGAACTCGATGTCCGCCCGACCTCCTTTTCTCTCAGCTGTTATCAGGGAAGTCTCGTTCTCTTTTGGCTTTATTTTGTTGTTCATGTTTTGAGCTCTGGGGACAGTGCTCATCTATGTGTGGGGGGAGTTGTTGATGATATGTTGTATATGTTGTGCTCGGGATATGTGCATGATTGACCCCATGGATCTATGCTTACTTTGGTTTCTTGAGCTCGAGTTTTGTCTATCTGAATAAGTTAGGATTGTGATTTGTGCACAGAACTACGTGGTATTGGTGAACCTTGATGTGTTCCCGTTTATCTTGTTGTTACGTTTTTGAAGAGCAATGTGAATTGACGGGGTTGTGAGAATTGATCTTAAATCAAGGGTTATTGATGTGATTTGTCCGACTAATGTTAGGGGGAGTGTTAACAATGTGGTTACCTATATACTTGTTTCTTTTTTTTTTTTTTAAAAAAAAAAAACTATATTTTATGTGAGATTGTTGAAATGGAGGAT
This sequence comes from Salvia rosmarinus, assembly GCA_036937905.1. NCBI lineage: Eukaryota > Viridiplantae > Streptophyta > Magnoliopsida > Lamiales > Lamiaceae > Salvia > Salvia rosmarinus. The sequence goes on along the minus strand of CM072822.1, from coordinate 54,817,457 downwards.
GGGATTACGCCTCTTCTCGTAAATTGAGAAATGGGCATGGGAAACCACGATAGGAGACTCGAGTTCATCGAAATTCACCTTTCGACCATTGTTCCAAAATCATTAAGACTTTCCATGTTTATTGTTGAGATTATATAAATGGAGGATGGAATTCTGCCCCTCTTTCTCGTAAATTGAGAAATGGGCATGGGAAACCACGATAGGAGACTCGAGTTTATCGAGACTTCACCTTTCGAACATTGTTCCAAAATCTGTTAATATTTTCTTTGTGTTCTCAAAAGAAACTTGTTGCTAAAGGTAACCATTTAGTTAATTCACCACGGCGGGAGTTGAGTGCGAGCAAAAATGATCCTATTGTTTATTTGACTTTCTCACAATCTTAGATTTGTTTCGCATTAACTTGATTACGTATTCATCATGTTGGGGGAATTTCAAATAGAGGTTTGATTGATTGGATTAAGAGTTAAAGTTGCATGAGTTATTTTTCTACTCTTGTTATTATAGACTTTGCTTGAGGACAAGCAAATGGATAAGTGTGGGGAGTTGTTTGGTATGAATCATGCTGATTCTTGGTATTGTTTTGCATGTTGTCTTCATTAGTTTATCACATTTATGCCGTTAGTTCAATTATTATTTATCGTTTCGGACTTACTTGGTTCGTTTCAATGTTTTGCAGAAAATCGGCATTAAATAGGATGAAATCTATCTTCAAGGATCAGGTATAATGAAGAGCATCGCGATAGGAGTTCATAAGCGAAAGCAGATCCTATTCGAGTTCGGACGAAGGAGAAGCAAGCAATTGTTAATCGCGCTAACCCGTCGCATGGCCGAGCATCCGCGCGCACGCACGCACGCACGCCCGCCGCGCCGCGCCCGTCTGCCGCGCAGCGCGCGACGCCCGTCACGCGCCCGTGCGCCGCCCGTCGCGGCGCCCTCCGTCGCGCGCGCGACATCGCGCCGGCTCACTCCGGCGCGTTCCCAATTTCCCTCGACGCTCGGAGTGAGCGCGGCTCGCCCGCGCACCTCCGCCCGTGCCCGCCAGCAGCGCTCGCCCGGCTCACTCCAGCGATCTGAACGCGGCTCACTCGGCGCGTGTTCCCAATTTACTCGCGTGCTCGGGTGGCGCTTCGCTCGCCAGCAGCCTCGCCCGCGTCTCGCCTCGCCCGCGTGCTGCTCGCCCGCGCCTCACCGCACCTCGCGCTGCGCCTCGCCTCTCACGCGCGTTCTTTTCCACCGGCGGCTCGGTTGCCTTCCTATATATAGCCTATTTTAGGTTATTTTCGAAGTCAGACTTTCACGTATTTTTACATTTTCATTCGCCATTCTTGTGATAGCTGTTCTTGACTTGTTCCAATCCGGACATTAGTTCACATTGGTACTCTATTTGTTTATGAATTCTAGCAGCGTCGATAATTTTATTCTGATTCTTGCAATACATTGTGTAATTTTGGATTTGGATTGAAAGTAATTGATCGACTTTTTGTTCAATTGTTCTTGATCATTCGTTTACATGTTGATTAGATTACGCTTTTGATTATTCCACCTTGATTAGGTTCTTGATTAGTTCTTGTTTACGGGTTTAATAATCTGAATTCTATGCAAGTGGTGTTGAACTTTTAATTCATGTTTAATCGTTCTTTGTTGAATTTCATTGATCCTTGTTTGAAGATCTAATTTAATTGTTTTGATTTATTTCACATTCCTTTGTTTGGTAGTTAATCATCTAGGGTTTGTGACCTCTAGTTTAGATCTTTTGTTTTCGTAATTTAGCTCGGGATTGACAACCACAGCTTAGGTTTCTTTGTTTAATTCTCGTGTTTGATTCCTCGTATGTTTCAAAATCCCTTATTGGTATTAGAGTGTTTAGGATTTAATCACTTTACGTGAGCAACACGAACATTAGGCCCTGTTAAGTTTTCCTTGAGAGACGACTAGGGTTAGCTTTCCCTACTATAACACCTCGTACGATTGCGAGTCAATTGAAAGTATACTTTTGGTTGAACACCTAGCGGTCACGAGGGTGGCCGTGAGGTAGACCAGAGGAAGAAATATCCTACATACACTCCTCCGATTCCGTTCCCAAGTCGGCTAGCTAAGCCAAAGCATGACGAGAGGCTGATCCGATTCCTAGAGATGTTCTAAAAGGTGAATATCAACATCCCGTTGCTAGATGCACTCAAAGATATGCCGGGGTACATGAAATTTCTAAAGGATGCTATCACTAACAAGAAGAAACTGGAAAAATTCGAGACTATTAATTTGTCTCAAGAGTGCAGTGTTGTGCTGCAAAAGAAGCTGCCATTGAAGCAGAAAGATCCATGCAGCTTCACAATACCTTGTATTATCGGAGGGCATACTTTCTCCAGAGTTCTGTGCGATTTAGGAGCAAGCATCAACCTGATGCCGTTGTCCATATTTAACAAATTGGAGATTGGGGAGTTAAAGCTTACTACAATTGCTCTCCAGATGGCAGACGCATCAGTCACCCGTTTAAAGGGGATAGTGGAAGATGTGCTTATCAAGGTAAAATATTTTATCTTCCCAGCGGATTTTGTGGTCCTTGACATGCCAGAGGATGGGAACACGCCTCTCATTCTCGGGAGACGTTCTTAGCCACAGGCAGGGCTCTGATCGATGTGCATGATGTTGATCTCACCTTCCGTGTGAATAAGGAAGAGTTAACTATTTCGATCTATGATGCCATCAAGCGAAATGATAACTCGGAGCATGAGGATTATCATTTGATGACCACTGCCATAGCAAGCCATGTCTCACACTTGGATGTCAACCGACCAATCGATGAGGATGCTAAAAAGAAGAAATGGACTCGGTATGGAACCTCGAGTGATTCATTCAAGTTTAGGGGGGGGGGGCACTTCCACACTCAGTGGTGGTTTGCTGTGAATGCAAAGTATAAGAGCAAGCACAAGTTTGGCAACAAGGCAGCTGCCAAAACGCCGGATTGATCGAGGTACGTGATGGTCTAGCTAAAGACGTTAAATTAAGCACTTGTTGGGAGGTAACCCAATTTTTTTTGTTTTATTTTGCTTTCACTTTTGTTTTGTTTTCGTTTTGTTCATTCTTGTTCTGTTTTTCTTGTTTTGTTTTGTGTCTGTTTGGGGCTAAGTTGAATGACGAGCAGCCGATGATGAGAATTGCTTTTATTAGAAAATCGATTGCAACTGATTTTGTGAGACGAAGCATGTTATGATTATTGTGAGTATTGAGCCTTTGAAAACTTGATCACATTTTTTGAAACATGTGAGACTTGAGCTTTTGACTGTCATATATTTGCAGTCTTGTTTCTTTCTGTGTGAATAGTTTGAATTAGCATGTGTTTCTCTAGAACTTGCTATGGATCTTTTTCGAGGTTGCATTTATGTGCTTAAGAATTGAGAGATGATATTAGGCATTCTTTTCTTAGCCTATATACTATTCAAACACTAACCTGTTATTCATATTATCCTTTGATGAGCCCGTTTGAGCCTACCTTATTCTTTCATATAGCCGTGGGTCGGGTTATGTAGATAGTATGATTTTTGGTTGCGACAATTGAGGGTTGAGAAAAAGAAATAAAAGAAAAAGAAAAAGATGATGAAAAATGATAATAAAAAATAGTTGCTTACCCATATAAGTTCAAAAAGAAAAGAAAATAAAAGAAAAGAAAAAAAAATGGCACAAGTATGTGTGAAAAGAACATAAATGGGTAAGTAGCTAGTGCTTGAGATGAGTATATCACTTATTAGTGTGATGTTCTTAAGAGAAAAATGACTCTTTGGTGTGGAGTATTGAAATATATTGTGAAAAGTTGGGAATTGCGTCTTATGATATTTATGGTGTTTTCATTATGGGATTATAAGTCACTTAGCATAAATATATCCTACCTTACCAAAGAGCCTACATTATAACCTGTTATAAAGACCTTTTTGATCTTGGATCTTGAGCACATATTTGAGCAATGGAGAATTAGACGATTTGCAAGCTTATGGTAGATTCCGTGTGTTTTTAAACTTTGAGAGTATACACATCCTCATTGATACACTTGAGTGTTTGAGATTCTTATATATATCCATGCCGTGAGGATTAAAGTTTGAGAAGGCTTGTGCTTATGGTTATTATGATATGTGGAGTTGAACGAAGATGTTGTGATTTGATTCATTGATGTGAATCTTTTGTTGCTCATTGCTTTGAGGTGTTATTGTTGTTGTCGTTCGACTCATTCCCTTTCGTTTTGTTGTCTTTTGTTTGTTTTATTTTGTTTGAGGACAAACAATGCTTCAAGTTTGGGGGTGTGATAAACGCGCTTTTTACCCATTTATTGATGATATATTTAGATTATTCTAGATCTATTAAGTGTGTTTATAGAGTCGATCTTTGTGCTTTTAGCTATTTTTGGAAGATACTGCTTTTGGGGTTTCTCTTTGGTGTTTTGTAGGTTTTTCAGGTGATAATCGATACACAGGCAAAGATGTAACCAAAGATGATGAAATATATATGACAAATATGGATGTGAAAAGTTTACAATATTAAAGGGCATCTCGATATGAGTCCATAGGCGTAAACGGATCGCAATTCGGAGTTCGGACGTGATAGAACGGAGCGAAACAGTGAAGTCACGCAGGAGCTAGCGACCGAGCTCGCGGCCGCGAGAAATCGTCCAGAACGCCCAGAAGCTCACGACCGAGCTCGCGGCCGGGCTCGCTGGGCACAAAATTAGGGTTTTCCTGCACCTATATATAACCCCAAGCTTGCTCCCGCACTCCCAACCTTCTCCAACACGTTTTTCATCAGTTTTCTCTAGTTTTTCATATATTTTTACTCTAGTATTGATTTAGATTCATCTAAGCATTAGATTTTCATTGTTCTACATTAGTTCTACGCATTGTTATCGCTTTGAAACGATTTCGTCCGAACGAATTCCGTATTTTCCCGTTTCCTTCTTGGGTTTGGATACGAACCCAACAATTGTTCTTCCGATGCTACACTACGGGTTTTATTTATATAATTTCTGTTACTATGATTATTTCGTATTTTATTTCGTTTATTATGTCTAGCTAATTTCCGTTCTAATCCTAGGGTTTGCATGATTCTATCCTAAATATTGTGATTCCTGCTATTATTATTTACCTTCCAGGCATTGATTTATGATTCTTGGTGCTTAATTATATGTGTTAATTTCTGATCAATCTTGATGCATATCTAGTTGCCAGTTAATTACTTAACCGTTTTAATTGTCAATCGATCTTGAATGCATAATACGAATAAGCCTTGAGTCGTAGCTGAGATAGGAACATTCGTAGGAAGCATATTCTTTGTGATACTTTTGGAGTTGCTAATTTTTACCTTGAGACGTAACAGTAATAGGGAAAATTAGTAATCAACTGCCACAATTGTCGTAACTGAAATTGTTGGTTATATATGTGATCTTCCATCTTGTCTGGATTAAATTTTGTTAATAGGAAGAATGATAAACATACGTTGTGGGTAGGATTAATGCATCCCTAGGTTAGTCTTTCTATCTTAATTTCATCTTTGAGTGTTTATTGCTTTCGTTCATTTTTAAGTTGTTACCTTTTGCTTTGAATTTAATATTCGAAGCCCTAAACCCTTTATAAACCAAATCTGTTCTTGGATAATGATGAATTGTTGTTGAGTTAGCTTCTATGTTTTCGTGTTACAATCCCTGTGGATACGATACTCGACTTACCTTTATACTTGCACGTTTTCGTGTTAGAAAAGTGAGCGATCACCACCCAAGATACGGAGAATCTTGGGTTATCTCATGTAACCCTCACCCATAACAAGTCAAAGTGATGGTCAGTAACTCATTCTCACCTAAAACCTTATCGAGGTTTAGAGCAATGTAAAGTCAATAAGATCTAGGTTCTTTACGACGATTAGATAGAAGAACTCATCTCATTGTCATCCCTCAATAAGTTAAGACGTACCAGCATAGACAACCAACCAAGTCAAGTTACTTCTTATCTTTACTGCAGCCTGTACTGACAACCCGTCGTCCTCAAGTTGTCTCAGCTGTGATCCTTTTTATATCTCAATAAGCTTAGCGAATTCATACAAACTTCTGTGATCTTCTACACACTGTATGATCTAACTTTTGTATGAGATAATGGGACAAACATATTGTAGGGAAATCTGATTTTAACCCTCTCCCGAGGATCTATCTTGGATGTTTAATTCACCATATATTGATTATATGTTTAGCATGCACCTATATAATTAATTGCAACATGTTGGTGTTTTCTCGTGTTTACCTACGAATTTGTCTGACAAAAAGGAGGATCAAGACTCGTGCTTTGATCTTCTGGACTGTATCCTGTTTGCTAAAACTACAATGCTGAGTGAGAGCAATCTATGGAGAATACTGTAAATTTCATCTTCTTCCACAACCTAAGATTTTTGAAAGTCTCTATATGGAATAGTTCATTCTGATTTTCTCTTACCTTGTATTTATAATGCATCCCTAGAATCTTAATAGGATATGATCTATGCATATCTAATAAACACAATCTTATCTTTCGAGATACACCATATCAAGAATAGTATCCTTTGATATCTAATGATATCAGATATAATCTATCTAGATATAGGAGAATAAAAATAGAGTCCCAGTCGGACTCGTCCTCAAGTTGTCTCAGCTGTGATCCTTTTTATATCTCATTAAGCTTAACCAACCATATAAACTTCTGTGATCTTCTACACACTATATGATCTAACTTATTTTATTTGATCATTTTGACTTCATATTTGGATTCTATGACATGAATAAAGCTTAAAATGATTTATTCGGATTTTTCGGCTGACGTATTCGAAAATTGGAAAATTTTAGTTTGTCGTCAAGTTTGGGCTTTCAATGCTAAAGCTTTGATATTTAAGTTTTGATGGTTGATTAATGATCTTTGATGATAGTTGAGCATATATAGAGGCTCGTCTAAGATAGATGACGTCTTGCGTGATTTTTCACGTTGGTCATACGTTATGTTCAAAGGGTATTATCGGTTTTTGGTTAAGATTAGACGGTTTATATGCGTTGATGTGTCTAATATACTTATTTGGACATATGAAACTTAGTTAAAAGTAATTTTATAGTGCTAGGTGGCGTGACATCCGAAGCTCAAGGACGAACAACCAAGCAAGAGCTTTATTTTGAAACGTCTACACGAGGTGGGGTTTACTCTATCTATAAGTACGTTGTATGGTTATAATCATTGTTGTGTTTTGTTCATGCATGTGAGCTGACTATGTGACCCAAAGGGTCGAGGCTGTGTGCCGTAATGAAGTACCCTCGAGGAGGCCCACAAGGGGATTAATGTTAATGAAATACCCTCGAGGAGGCCCACAAGGGGCTCAATGTTAAAGAATTACCCTCGAGGAGGCCCACAAGGGGCTCAATATTAAAGAAGTACCCTCGAGGAGGCCCACAAGGGGCTACCCAATGAGTTAAATAATGAGTACCCGCAAGGGTAACTATTAATAAAGTAGTTCATTATGTTGTGTGCATTACGCAATTGGTTATAACTGCTTGCAGTGTATTCCTCACTGAGTATGTCAGCATACTCACATCCCCTATTTTGATATATGTTTGCAGGCTGAGAAGTTGACGGTTGATGCTGACGGGAATGAACTCCACATATACATTCTCTCAGAATAACGTTTCATGTGAATATGTAAAAAACTATACTAGTACTCAAGTGTGTTTACGAACAAACTTAACTGGTTTTGGTGAAAAACTAAGTTTGAATAACAATGATGTTTAAAGAGTATTTATATATTTTGATGAGGGTTGTGTCCTTAGTTGTTGTTGTTATTGCCGTGGTTGTTGTTGGAGTTGTTGGTGTTGTTTTTGTTTCAGGTTGGCATATATGTATTTATAGGGTTTATGTCGTCCGTTCGTCAAATTTTTATAACCTCCGCTGCTTAAATATAATTATTAATATCATTATTTATTCTATAATTGTTAAAGACATAAAGGTTTTTGTAATGTCTCTGTTACATGAATGGGGGCGTTACAGTTTGGTATCAGAGCGAGGTTTACATTTATGTAGACTTGCTAATAGTATGAAGGTATTATATGTGTTTGAAAGATTTTGAACTTTTGATTGAGATGAGAGAATATGTGGATCATTACCGTTGCTCAACGTCGACTCTCATGTAACTTATGTTTATGAAAAATGTTTAATTGTTTCCAAAGTTATGATGTGAGTATGAAATGAAGTGAAGTGAAAAGAAAGATTATGTCGGGATAGTATTTAAAAGTTTTCGTATCAAAAGTAATGAAAAGGTTAAGAATTGTCCACAAGGGACAAAGTTTTTGAATTAATTTGTCCACAAGGGACAAAGTATATTGTTGTGTTTGCTTGATACGAATTAAAGATTTATACAATTTCTCGACAAATTATTTATAAAGTTAAAGATGAAAGTTCTATGAAATGTTTCTTAACTTCTAAAATTTAGTATTCAAGTTAAGAAATATGTGTTGTGCTATAAGAAAGAAAGTAAAGAATTATTTTCATGTTATGAGAAAGAAGTCCTCGAAATATAACCTATAGGTTTGAATACAAATGACTTGTATCCTTGATTTAGAAATTGAAGTAAGCCACCAAGACGTAATCCTAGCCAAGAAAATGGGCCACAAACCCCAGATAATGGTGTAGATTTTGCTCAGTTTCTACAAACGCTGCAAGGGTTTATGCAGCAATAAGCAACTCGAGGTATGGGCATGAACACCCAATCGAGAACTTATGAAATTATTGATCAGTTTAGAAGGATGGATCCACCAAAGTTAAAAGGATATGAAAGATCAGAAACTATTGAGGAGTGGATCCGAGTTCTTGAGCGGATTTTTGAGTTTATGGGTTGCTCAGAAGAGCAAAAAGTTTCATGTGCTATATACTAGTTAGTTGAGGAAGCAAGTTATTGGTGGGAGTCGCATGCCCGAACAATGATCATTGAACAACGTCAAGCTTTGACGTGGAATGATTTCAAAGATTTGATTAGGGATCGTTATTTTCCTTAATCATACCGACTGCAGAAAGAGACTGAATTTCTTAATTTAAAGTAGGGTAACATGACAGTGGTTGAACATGAAAGGAATTTTAACAAATTGTATCGATTTGCACCATATTTGGTCGATACAGATGAGAATAAAGCACATCGTTTTGAACAAGGGTTGCACCCAAAAATTCGAGGAATATTAGTTGCCTTGAAATTGGCAACTTATAGGGAAGTAATTTAAAGAGCACAAGCGATTTCTAGTGGTCTACAGCTAGAAATAAAAAAAGGGAGAATTCGGGAAAAGGTTGAAGTGAGCAGTCGAGTAAGAGATGGCAACCAACATCACGTTCTTCGATAGGTTCGACAAATACTGCAACAAGCACTGACAAGCCTCAGTGCCCAAAATGCAAGAAATATCATAAAGGTGAATGCTGGCTAGGAAAGAATGTGTGCTTTTCTTGTGGACAACCAGAGCATGTGTCATATAATTTCCCAAGTAAAATGAGGGAGCCTGAAAAGAAAATGCAAGTACCCGAAAAGAAAGTAAAGCCCTGAGTCTTTGCCATGACACAAGGGGAAGATAACTCCAAGGATGGTGCAGATACGATGTCAGGTATTCTTAAAGTGTTCAATACTCCAGCTTTGGTTTTATTTGATTCTGGAGCCACACATTCATTTATCTCTACAAAATTTGTTCCAATCTTTAAATGCCTTGCTATGTTGATTGTGATGCATTAGAAGTTAGCATTCCTTCAGGAAAAACTATTATAACTTATAGGATGATAAAAGGCATAGTAATAGATTTAGAGGGGAAGGAACTAGAAACGGACCTTCATGTTATAGATATGCGAGATTTTGATATAATCCTAAGAATGGATTGGATGGGTAAAAATCATGTAACATTCAGATGTCGTGAGCGGGAAGTGGAGACTTAATGTCCTGGAGAGCCAAAAATTTTCTTTCATGGTGCAAGAACAAAGGCTCCATCAAATATTATAAGTGCAATGAAAGTAATGAAAATGTTAAGAAAAAGTAATTGCCATGGGTATTTAGTTACCATGACCGAAACACAATCTGACAAAAGTAAGATCACGGAAGTGCCGGTACTAAGGGAATATGTAGATGTGTTTCCTAAGGAATTACCAGAGATTCCACCAGACCGTCAAGTTGTATTTGCAATAGATCTGGTACCTGGGGCAGCACCAATCTCAAAAGCACCATATCGAATGGCACCGATTGCAAGAACTCAAAGTTCAGTTGCAAGACACCTTAGCAAAGAATTTATTCGACCAAGTGTATCGGCTTGGGGTGCTCCGGTATTATTTGTGAAAAAGAAAGATGGGACTCTAAGAATGTGCGTTGATTACCGAGAACTGAATAGATTGATGATTAAGAATAAGTATCCATTACCCAAGATCGAAGATTTATTTGATCAGCTTAAAGGTGCTAGTGTGTTCTAGAAGATTGACTTGAGATCGGGTTATCATCAACTCAAAATCAAAAGAGTGACATTCCGAAAACAACTTTTAGAACAAGATATGGTCATTTTGAATTCATTGTCATACCTTTTGGACTCTCGAATGCACCAGGCGTCTTCATGGACTTAATGAACCGAGTTTTCTACTCATATCTTGATCGGTTTGTTATTGTGTTCATTAATGATATTCTAGTGTATTCAAGGAATAAAGAGCAACATCGCTGAACATCTCAGGACCGTATTGGAAAAATTAAGAAAAGAAAAGATGTATGCAAAATATCAAAAATGTGAATTCTAGATAGAACAAGTTGCTTTTCTTGGACATGTGATTACTTCGAGAGGTATAGAATAGATCCGTCAAAAGTTAAAGCAATAAGCAATTGGAAAAGACCAACCAATGTGAATGAGGTCAGAAGTTTTCTGGGAATGGCAGGGTATTATCGAAGATTTATAGAAGGTTTCTCAAAGATTTCTGATCCATTGACAAAGTTGACATGCAAAAATGAAAAGTTTCAATGGAGTGAACAGTGCGAGCAAAGTTTCCAAGAGCTAAAGCAATGCCTCGTATCGACTCTGTTCTAGCATGCACGATGGTACCGATGGTTTTGTTATCTACAATGATGCTTCAAAGAAAGGACTCGGATGCATATTAATGTAACATGGAAATGTGGTAGCCTATGCTTCAAGATAATTGAAACCACACGAGCAAAATTATCCAACACATGATCTTGAGCTTGCAGCTGTGGTACATGCGTTGAAGATATGACAACATTATCTTTATGGGAGCAAGTGTGACATTTACACTGACCATAAAAGTTTAAAGTATTTCTTCACAGAAAGAGTTAACCTCCGGCAAAGAAGATGGTTAGAGTTGGTTATAGATTATGACTGCACCATTCACTATCATCCTGGAAAGGCGAACGTAGTTGCTGATGCATTGAGCCGAAAGAGTTACATGGCAACATTACCTACCAAACAAGAAGAACTGATTAGAGAATTTCATAAATTGAATTTGGAAGTGGTGACGCCACCGAACACCTCGACAGGAATCATTTATGCACTTGTGGTTCTTCCGGTAATTCAAGATCGAATTAGAGAAGCACAGAAGAATAATCCATTTTTGTAAAAAATGAAGAAACAAGCAGAAGAGGATACAATTCAAGGATTTGTTGTTATGACCGATGGTACTCTTGTCTTCAACGGAAGATTGTGTGTGCCGAATAATGAGGATTTGAGATAAGAACTTCTTGAAGAAACTCATAACACTCCATATTCTGTGCATCCTGGAGGAACCAAATTGTACAAGGATTTGAAATCAGTCTATTGGTGGCAAAATATGAAGAGATCCATTGGAGAATTTGTAGAAAAATGCATTACATGCCAGCAGGTGAAATTTGAACATTAACGACCATCCGGACTACTAAATCCACTTGAGATTACTGAGTGGAAATGGGAACATATTTCTATGGACTTTGTGGTTGGATTACCTCGCACAGTTAGAGGTAATCACGCTATCTGGGTTATTATCGATAGATTGACAAAATCAGCTCGCTTTCTTCCCTTGAAGATGACTTTTAACATGGATCAGTTAGCTCAACTTTATATTAACGAGATTGTAAGGTTACATGGGGTGCCAGTGTCAATTGTGTCGGATCGAGACATAAGATTTACTTCTAACTTTTGGAAAAGTCTCCAATCAGCTTTAGGCACTAGGTTAAACTTCAGTACAGCTTATCATCCTCAATCAGATGGGCAGTCAGAGCGATCTATTCAAATTCTGGAAGATATGCTCCATGCTTGTGTCTTAGACATGGGCGGAAGTTGGGAAAAGTATCTACCATTGGTGGAATTCACTTATAATAATAGTTATCAAGCTACTATTGGGATGGCTCCATTTGAAGCACTGTATGGAAGGAAATGTAGGTCACCAATTCAGTGGGATGAAGTTGGAGAGAGACGAATTTTAGGGCCTGAATTAATTGAAGAAACAGTTGGAGTTATCAAAAAGATCAGAGAAAGGATCAAGGTAGCCCAAGATCATTAGAAATTATATGCTGATTAAAGGCGAAAGGACATACATTTCGAGGTTGGTGACAAGGTATTTTTAAAGATAGCGCTAATAAAAAGGGTGATCAGATTTTGTAAGAAAGAAAAGTTATAGCCTCGTTATGTGGGACCTTTCGAGATACTTGAAAGGATAGGAAATGTGGCATATCGCCTAGCTTTACCTCCAGACTTAGCTTGCGTTCATGATGTGTTTCACGTGTCGATGTTTAGGAAATATATCACAGACCCAAGTCATGTTATTGTTTGGCTCCTTGTTGTGAGTTTTTTCTACCTCGTTCGTGTGGTCTTATTTCTCTTTCTCCTTGCTTTTCCGAGTTTCTTTGCCTCTTGGTATTCATTTTGTTCACCTTTGCGCTCTTGCAGGTTAGATTGGCATAACTCGAGGAAGAAGGGCTTCATTGCGGTTTCCGAGATCATAAAACCGGTCTCGTTTCATGTCGGACGTCTTCGGAGCACGAAGAGGAACCGTCGGCACGGACGGGTTCAACAATTGAAGCTGAAAAAGACTCACACTTGTCCAGCAGATCCAGGAACTGGGCCCTTGTGGTGTATGCCAGGAGATAGGGCATGGAAGTGATACGTGTCTCAACATGGGAGAATTCACCGATGAAGGAGGAGCCGAGGCCTATGCCATGCATGGGTACCAACCTTAACAACAGACATACGAGTAGCCCCAACAACAGCCCAACCCCGATTGGAACCGCTAACCCAATTCTGGATTGTGAAATCAGAACCAGGGCCAAGGATTTGGATATAATAACCAGTTTCATCGGACACATCAAAATCCATCTCAAGCACAACCAAAACAACTTGGTGCTCCGTCGCAGCAATACCCTTCTAGGCAGTACCAACAACAATAGTACTAGGGTCCTCCAGGTCGGTACCAACCGCCACAGCAGTACCAACCACCACAGTTTGGCCCCTTGTTGTGAGTTTTTTCTACCTCGTTCGTGTGGTATTATTTCTCTTTTCGTTGCTTTTCCGAGTTTCTTTGCCTCTTGGTATTCATTTTGTTCACCTTTGCGCTCTTGCAGGTGAGATTGGCATAACTCGAGGAAGAAGAGCTTGATTGCGGTTTCTGGGCTCATAAAACTTATCTCGTTTCGTGTCGGGCGTCTCTGGAGCACGAAGAGGAACCGCTGGCACGGATGGCGCGCGCCCCATCTCCCAGCGCGCTCGAGAACGACCTCCTCCAACGTGGAGGCAGCCCATCATTCTGGTCGGCGTGCTCGAGAGCGCGACCCGCCAGTGCGTAGTTTCCGTCGGCCCGGTACGGGTCGTTGCAACGGTGCGGTACCTCCGCCGGTGCGGATCGCTGCGTACCCTAGGTCTTTTTAGATCCTGCTTTTCGCTTGTTTTGGGGGTTAGACGAAACGTGGTTTTCTTTTGGGAGATATCTTTAAGGTTCCTCTTGGGGTTGTTAATTATATTTTGGAAGATTTGGTTTCTTTTGGGTTGTGTAATCGAACATCTACACGAGGATTGACAACCCTCGACATTTCCTGTTATTGGTAATCGAATTCTTGTTTCCATTTTCTCTATCTTGGTTCCTTGTTACATTGAGTTCTTTGATTTGGGGGAGTTTATGTTTCAGATCCTTTTATCGTTAATTGACTATCGTAATGTTAATTTAAGATTCTATTTTTCTTGATTCTTTTATTAAATCATTGCATGCTCGTTAGATTTAAAGGTGTTGATTTATTTGTTTCGAGTTTATATTTCGTTTCCTCTCTAGATGATTAGTGACCTCTCAAACCCCTTGATTAGATTGTTTAGGAATTTAATTGCTTTTTGTGAGGTAATATGATTAACTCCCTGTTAAGACTTCCTCGTGAATCAACTCGGGTTAGCTTGTCTCGCTAGAACGACCTCGTAAGATTGCGAGGGACTTTAGGTGAACAAAAATTAGTCCAACCATTTTGGCACCGTTGCCGGGGAAGACTTTAGGCATTTGTTTTGTTACCTGTTTTTCATGTTTATTTCTCTCATTGTTTTTCCTTTTTCGTTGTACCACAGTTGCATGAGATTTCGTCGTTGTTGCTTGATTATGCAGGGGCGCAGAAGCCTTTTTCAAAGATTAACATCTCCTCTGAAGCGTAGTCGGCAACCTAAGAAACCGCAACCGTCCTTCTCAGAAGTGCTCGAGTTCTATAACAGTTTAGGCATTGTGGGGGATACTACTGTCTCTTCTGTGGGAGATGAATTTTTTGTGGGAAGAAGAAGAGGGTACGAAATTGTCGAGTTTGATCAATTTGTTTTTGAAGAAACCCCTCAGCAACCACATAAACCCACTATGGCCGCTAATAATAAAGAGAAACTCATGATGAGTGCCGCAACCCGTGCATACGAGCTGAAGCAAAACCATTTCAACCTTTTGCCTTATTTCCATGGTCTGGTGAATGAGGACGCGTTGGCATTCATCAACGATTTCTACCAAGCTCTTGGTCTCTTCCTACATGCGGATTGTTGAAGATCAGCGAAGATCGTTGTTTTGAGTATTGTTTGAAAGATAGAGCAAAGTCGTGGCTCATGTCTTTCTGGGAGGATTCACTCAAAACACCAAGACATCACCAAGCGATTCATCTTTGCAATATTACCGGTGAAGAAAACTTCGAGAGGTGCGAAATAAGCTCATAGCGTTCATGCGAGAATAGGACGAACAATTTCACGAAGCTCTGGGAAGGTTCAAGGAGATTCTTAAGTAGTGCCCACACCATCTTTTTCCCCCGCAGCTGTATTGGCAATTCTTCTACGACGGTTTGCACCAACCCTTGCAATATATGGCAGATAATGCCGTGGGAGGAAATATTGGGGATGTCACCGCCACCACTGGAAGGATTTACGAGACCACGACAACTAATTCTAGTAAAAATCCTCAAGAAAGGCGATTATACGTGTAGCGGTGGAGCCAACAACGCCTTGACTAAGCAGTTGGCGAGCTTGATGCGAGAGTCGACAATTGAAGTTGAAAAAGGCGACACACTTGTCCGGCGGATCCGAGGCGGGCCCTTGTGGGGTATGCCAGGAGATAGGGCATGGAAGTGATACGTGTCTTAACATGGGAGAATTCACCGAGGAAGGAGGAGCGGATGCCTATGCCATGCAGGGGTACCAGTCTCAACAACAGACATCTGGCGGTCCAGCAGCAATGACCCGGTTGGAACCTTGACCCAACTCTAGATGGCGAAATCAGAACCAGGGCCAAGGATTTGGATCCAATAACCAGTTTCGTCGGACACCTCAATATCCATCTCAAGCACAACCACAACAACTTGGTGCTCCGCCGCAGCAATACCCTTCTAGGAAGTACCAACAGTAACAGTACCGGGGTCCTCTAGGTCGGTACCAACCGCCACAGCAGTACCAACCGCCACTGCGTTATCAACCTCCGCAACAGAGACCTCCTGTTGAAGAGACCCTTGACTTATACATCGCAACCAATAATCAGAGAGCTGAGAGTACTGAAGCTTCTTTGAAGCGTCTCGAGGATACTATGGGGCAGATTGCTACATCCTTGAGCAATCTTCAGCAGCAGAATGAGAAGGGTAAGTTTCCCGGGCAAGCTCATCAATCCCAAGCCATGACCGTGCTTAGGAGTGGGAAGGTGGTCGACAACAAAGTCGAGATGCCTGTTCAAACGGCTCTGCAGAAGACCGAGTCCCTAGGGGAGAATGGCAGCAATTTACATAAGGCTGCTAATCCATACATCCCACCAAGCCAAACTGCTAGAGCTCCATTCACTTCACAAGTCCCTTATCCCAATAGATTAAGGAATGTCAAGCAAGAGTAGCAATTCAGTGATTTCTACAAGCTGCTCTCGAAGGTGAATGTCAACTTACCTTTGCTTGACATTATCCGGAATGTGCCTGCTTATGTTAAGTTCTTCGAAGAGCTCGCCTTCAAGACAAGAGAAATCTGGGAGATTATGACAAGGTGATCGTCTCCGAGAGGGCAAATTCTATCTTGCAACTTCCCCTTCCATCCAAGCTTCGCGACCCAGGGAGTTTTGTTCTCAAAATCACATTGAGGAATGGGAAAGAGGCCTCCGGGATGCTAGACTTGGGGGCCGGAATTAACTAGATGCCGTACTCGATTTTCAAACAACTTGAGCTCGGGGAGCTGAAGTCCAATCGGATGAGCCTACAACTTGTTGATAGGTCCGTTAGATACCCAAGGGTATAATTGAGGACGTGTTGGTACAAGTGGGGGGTTTGATTGTACAAGTTGATTTTGTCGTTTTGGAAGTAAGAGACGTGCATGAGGACGAAAAAGCACACACTCTCTTGTTGGGAAGACCATTCATGGCTACTACTAATACCTTGCTGGATGTCAAGAGCGGTACAATCAAGATGTTAGTTCTAGGAGAGTCCATCTCATTCTCCATACGAGGTAGTCTAAATGCTCCTTCTACATATTTCATTGATGATTGTTCTTTTATAGATGCAATTGATCCCCTAGTCGAGGATGTGTTTTTACAGAGAAATTCTGTACAAGAAGTTTTTACAAGATCGGCAGATGAAGAAGAGTATGCAAGGGAAATCGCAGGGAAACCACAGCCGGTTGTGGAATTGAAAGAGCTACCTTCCCATTTGAAGTACGTCTACCTCGAGGATGGGGAAGTTAAGCCAGTTATTATCTCTTCAACTTTAGCTCGAGAAGAGGATGATGCTCTTGTGGGAATTCTCAAGAAGAACAAATTAGCTTTTGGATGGAGTCTTACCGACATTCGAGGGATTAACCCGGCCACATGCATGCATCGCATTGCTCTCGAGGAAGGAGCCCGACCGGTGAGAGATGCCTAGTGAAGGTTAAACCTGGTCCTATCGGAGGTCGTGAAGAAGGAGATCCTTAAGCTTTTGGCGGAGGGCCTTATCTTTCCCATTGCTGATAGCGAATGGGTGAGTCCGGTCCATGTTGTCCCCAAGAATGGAGGAATCACGGTGGCCAAAAATGACAAGGAGAGTTAGTTCGGTTCGAGCCACGATAGGGTGGCGCGTGTGCGTGTTACCGCAAATTGAATCGGCCACCAAAGGACCATTTCCACTACCTTTTATTGACGGATCTAAACAAGTTAGCAGGTCATGATTATTATTGTTTCCTTGATGGTTTGTCTGGCTATTATCAGGATACAATCGCACCAGAGGACCAAGCTAAGACGGCTTTCACTAGCCCGTTCGGCATATTTGCTTACCGACGTATGCCTTTTGGCCTTTGCAATGCGCCCGGGACCTTCCAACGGTGCATGATGTCCATATTTTCAGAGATGATCGGCAATTTCAGTGAGGTATTCATGGACGATTTCTTCGCTTTTGGTTCATCTTTTGATGATTGTTTGTCTAAGATTGACCGTGTTTTGAGATGTTATGTTGAAAGTAACTTAACTTTGAGCTGGGAGAAAAGTCATTATATGGTCAAAAGTAGTATTGTTTTAGGGCATGTTGTCTCTAGTAGAGGCATAGAGGTTGATAAGGCTAAGATCGAGGTTATTGAGAAATTACCTCCGTCTGTTGATGTGAAAGGAATACAGAGTTTTCTTGGTCATGCGGGTTTTTACCGTAGGTTCATTAACGATTTCTCTAAGCTGAGTCTACTCTGTGTCATTTGCTTGCTCAAGATGTGCCTTTTCACTTTGATGAGAATTGCATGAAAGCTTTTACTACTTTGAAGGAGAAATTGATAAGTGCCCCCGTTGTTGTTTCCCCGGATTGGTCCGTACCTTTTGAGATTAGGTGTGATGCTAGTAACCATGCTCTAGGGGCTGTTTTGAGTCAACGTGTTGATAAGATGCTGCGTGTGATTTATTATGCGAGTTCTTCTTTGAATAGTGCTCAAGTTAATTACACAACAACTGAAAAAGAATTGTTGGTTGTTATGTTTGCCTTGGAAAAATTTCATAGCTATATCATTGGGTCCAAGGTCATTGTTCATAGTGATCACGCCGCCTTGAGGTACTTGTTGACCAAACCTCAAGCCAAACCTAGGTTAATTCGCTGGGTTCTGCTCCTTCAAGAGTTTGATGTTGAGATCAGGGATAGAAAGGGTAGTGATAATGGTGTGGAGGATCATTTATCTCGTATAGAGTCTCCTCATATTGAATATGTTCACGATGATCTTGCCGAGTCATTCCCTTTTGAATATACTTTTGAATTGTCATCATCCCCTTGGTTTGCTGATATTGTTAATTATCTTGCTTGTGGGGAATTGAGACCTGATTTGACTTCCCAAGAAAGGAAGCGTTTTCTCACTATGTGCAGGCAATACTTTTGGGATGATCCCTACATTTTCAAAATGGGGAAAGAAGAGGTTTTGCGCCGTTGTGCTCCGGAGGAGGAGCACACCAGGATCCTCGACCTCTATCACCAATCACACTGCTCTATCACCAATCACACTGTGGAGGACATTTCGGTGGACAAAAGATGACTTTCAAGGTGCTCCAATCAGGTTTATTTTAGCCCACTCTGTTCATGCCCATAACTTTTCCCGCGCCTGCGATAGGCGCCAAAGAACGGGATCCATAGGTAACCGTAATGAGATGCCCCTAAACAATATCTTGGTGGTTGAAATTTTTGACGTGTGGGGCATCGACTTTAGTGGGCCTTTTCCTATCCCCACACGGACATGTGACTCTTATGTGGTACTCAAGTTTGTGCAGGAGAATATTCTTTGTAGGTTCGGATTTCCCAAGGCGATCATAAGTAATGAAGGCAAACACTTTTGCAATAAGTTGTTCACCAAGCTGATGAAGAAGAATGGCATAACCCACAAGGTTTCAACCCCGTACAATCCTCAGACATCGGGCCAAGCTGAGACTAGCAATTGGCAAATCAAAGGTATTCTAGAAAAGACCGTCCAACCGTCCCGGAAGGATTGGTTGACAAAACTTCCTGATGCATTGTGGGCATACCGGACGGCATACAAGAGTATTCTTGGGATGAGCCCGTACCGGTTAGTTTTTGGGAAAGCTTGTCATCTCCCGGTGGAGATCGAACACAAGGCCTTTTGGGCGATCAAGTCCACGAGTTTAGAAGTGGAGAATGCCAGTCAACATCGCTTACTGCAGATCTCGGAGCTAGAAGAGCACCGTAACGAGGTTTATGAAAATGCCCGGATATACAAGGAAAAAGTCAAGCAATTGCATGATCGGCATATTCGGGCTAAGGAATTCATACTGGGGATGAAGGTATTGCTGTTCAAGTCTCGATTGAAATTGTTTCCTGGGAAACTTAAGTCCCGGTGGAGTGGCCCATTTATCGACAAGACGGTTTTTCCATATGGTGCAATCCTTTGTTATCGGCGGAAACAAATCGAATTCATTTTGTCGATGGCGATCAATTGAAGGCGTATGTTGGAGGAGAACAACATTCTAGAGACGAGGAGTCTGTGTCCCTCGTTGAATCTCTCTACCATTGATTCACCCGGGGTCAAGCTCATGACGATAAATCGAGCGCTTCGTGGGAGGCAACCCACGTTCTCTTTATTTTTTCCCCCCTCTCTGTTTCATGTGTTTTTCAAGGCTTTGTCTTGCAGGCTCGGTGATCTCGTTTCTTTAAAAAAAAAAAAAAAAATAGGGGCACATTTTCGGCTGTGTTCCGCCGGTGCGTGGCCTCCGCGCCCCGAATCTCGCACGCTCGAGGAGAAGGACCGCCGACACAGAGCCTCCGTACCATATTGCCCAGTGCGCTCGACCTATCGTCATGAGCCCCTGCGCTCCCGGCCCTGACGCCCTTGATAGAAGGCTCGCCGGTGGGGAGCGGGATTCATTTAAAAGGGGGGCAGGCATTAACCCTAGCCGCATTCCTTCATTTTGTTCTCTAGCCACCGCCGCCCGCATCGTTTTTACCGCATCCTCTCTCCGCATTGCCGTTCTTCCTCCGTGCTGCCCCCAAGCTGTCTCCACCGCGGCGCAGCAGCCACCTCCTCCTCTCCTCCGTGTCACCAGCCCCACCGCAGCGCCCATGTGGCGTCGTGCTTACGGGCCCGCCTGATAAACGCGCATTTTACACGTTTATTGTTTATTTTTAAAGATGATTTTAGATCGATAAAGTGCGTTTATGTCTTGGATCTCAATGCTTTTACATATTTTGGAAGATCTTGCTCTTGGGTTCCGTTTGGTGTTTTGTAAACTTATAAGTTGAAAACCGAAGCATGGAGCGAAGAGCGAGCAGAGCGAGGGCAAGGAGGGCCTAGCGACCGTCTTAGCGGCAGCTAGCGGACCCATGACCATCACTCGGCCTTGTGCAGATGCCTGACAAGAAGGCTCGTGGCCGACCTAGCGACCGCTGGGTCGGCCGTGGCTACCGGCACGCGAGAGGGCGCGAGCACGCGAGCACTCCCGGTGGCGCGAGATGTGCCGCGATGATTTCATGTGCGACGCGACCACACCTAGCGACCGCGAGGTGTGGCCGCGAGCAAATGTGTGCGTGCGCCCTGCCGAGAGTCTAAGGATGGCGAGATGAAGTGTTCCCAGCGACCGAGCTCGCGATCATGAGCCCGCCGCGAGGCATGGCGGCAGAACTCCAAAGTGGGGTTTCACCTAAATCTATAAATAGGGCATTACCCCGCGCCCCCAACCTTCCCAGACCTATTTTACGTTTTGGTCAAGTTTTCATTATTTTCCTTCTTTTGCACTCTAGCTTTGATTTAGATTCATTCTAGCTTTAGATTTTCATTGTTCTCGTTAGTTCTATGCATTGTCGGCGCTTGAATGCTTTTTCGAACAAATTCCATCGTTTTCCCATTTTTCGTTGGGTTTGGATCGAACCCAACCATTGTTCTCGACGTTTTCCTACGGGTTTGATCTATTTAATTAGTATTTTATGATTGTTTAGTATTTTATTCCGTTAATTATGTCAGCTAAATTTACATTTCTAATCCTAGGGTTTGCATGATTCTATCCTATATGTTGTGATTCACCGCTATTGTTATTTACCTTCGGGCATTGATTCATGATTATTGGTGCTTAATTATATGTGTTGATTTCGATCAATCTTGATGCATATCATAGTTGCCGATTAATTAGGTAGCGATATTAATTGTCGTCGATCTTGAATGCATGATACGGATAAGCCTTGAGTAAATGGCGAGAAAGGAACATTCGTAGGAAGCATATTCTTTGTGATCCTTTTGGGTTGCTTATTTTCCTCTAGAGGCGTAACGATAATAGGGAAAATTAGTAATCAAGCTATCATGATTGTAAATGGCTGAAGTTGTTGGCTACATATCGATCTTCCATCTTATGCGGATTAAAGCGGTTAATAATAAGCGGGATAAACATCGTTGTGGATAGGATTAGTGCATCCCTAGGGTTAGTCTTTATCTCTTATATTCATCTTTGAGTATTTATTGTCTTTGTTTATTTTCAAGTTGTTCCTTTGCTTTGGAATTAGTATCAAAGCCACAAAACCTTTCAAACTATATTACATTGCTTGGATAATGATGAAGGATTATTGAGTTAGCTTACGTGTTTTCGGATTGCAATCCACGTGGATCGATACTCGACTTACCTTATACATCGCGTTTATTCTGGCGATCAAATTCTGTCGATCAAATTTTGGTGCCGTTCTTAGGGTTGTTAAGATCACATAGGAATAATTTGACTATTTGGATTTATTAATTCAAGTTATATATATTATATTATTTATTTATTTTTATCAGAGTTAAGCTCTCTCTTTTCTCCGGTAGTTTATGATCACAAGGTCCGGGGACCTCACGAGCAAAATCTTGACCCGAGATCGAAAATTCCCAAAGGAGAAGGAGGCGAGAGAGAAGAAGGGCTGCAATGGCGGCTAATCCCGAAGCAGGGCATTCCTCCCGAGCAAGCTGCCGCATGCTAGCGATTTTGCGAGATCTGCGCGGATGGCGAATATGGGACTCCTTGTCCCTACCCGAGCGAGACCTCACGAACTACATGTACCGACCTCCTTGAACAATTCCAGGAGGAGGATGGGGCCCGTCACGTGGGCGCGAACAATTTGAATTAAAGTCGTACGATCGGTATGGTGTAAGGAGAGCAGTTCGGAGGAGGAGTGACTGAGGACCCGAATGCTCATCTGGAGACATTCCTCGATATATGTGACACCATCAAGCAAAATGGGGTGCCACAAGATACGATCCGGATGCGCATGTTCGGATTCTCTCTGAGCCAGGCGAATTGGTTGAGCACTGGACCGAACAGGATAGACGGTGGGGAAATTTTGAGAAGTTCCTTTCAAAATACTACGCGGCTAAAGCACGAAGATCATATCGAGATCTCCACTTTTGCCAACAAGAGGCAGTCGTTCGAGCATGGGAGAGATTTGGGGCCTATTGAGAAGATGCCCACAACATGGATTCTCCAAGAGCAACAGATCACTTGAGTTCTATAGTGGGGCGGCTGCATACAAGGAGCATTGTAGATGCATCGGCGGGGGATGCTGTTGAGCCGTCAGTGAGGAGGCCAGCCGCATCATAGAAGAGATGGCGGCCAATAGTTATCAATGGCCGATGGAAGGCGCTGTGGCGAAAGCATCTATTGTGAGAGTGACTCAATCTGACGATCTTATGAAGAAGTTCACTCTTTTGAAGAGCGGATCGAGGCGAAGAGGTTAATCATATCAATCGGATGAACCATGGGAAAAATCGGCATACCATCCTAACAACGGGAATCATCCTAATCGCCGTATGCCAACCCTAGCGACTTCGGCAACCTCCGCGAGGATTATTTGTGCGAGAATGGTATGATTCGAGAGCCGAAGCGGGGTTTAGAGGAGTTGATCGGCGGTTGGTTGTGAGCAACCAACAAATGACGACAATCGAGTCGATGGCCACACAACAAAACTTCGTTCATCGGTAGCACTACTCAAAAATTTCACATCGGAATCCACCATGACAACCATGGGAAAACACTTGAAGAGTTGGAGAACCAATCGATCGGATAGTTGCACAACAGAATGCTGACCAAAGGCGGGCCAATTTCCAAAGTGTCTGAGTGAACCCTAAGAATCAATGTTTTGCTATCCGGTTAAAGTGGGCGGCGTATCGAGACCCACCGGACGAAGAAGGGCGACGGAAGAGAACCTCGCGACCGCGAGCATGGCGCGAGACATCACACGTTCGGCCGGTCAGGAATATGCGGCGACCCGCGACCGCAAAGAGAAGCACCTCGCGATCGAGCTCGCGACCGCGAGCCCGGCCGTGAGACCGAGGCGAGCGAGGGGCGAGCCCGCGCCCGCGTGACGAGGCGAAGAAGAGGCAGTGGCACGGTACCTAGCGGCGCACTCGCGATCGCGAGGGCGGCGCGAGCGCCGATGCGAAATATTCGATGTATACCCTCGATCCGTTCCCAAGTCGACTAGCTAAGTCGAAATATGACGAGGAGTTCACCGGTTCAAAGAGATATTTGAGAAAGTGAATATCAATTTGCCTCTCTTTGAGCGCTCGAAACATGCGGGATATGTGAAATTTACGAAGATGCATTAGCAAGCAACAAGAAATTGGGTAAATTTGAAAAATTAACCTATCGAAGAATGCGGTGCCATCTTACAACGGAAGTTGCCTCTCAAGCGAAAGATCAGGGATCTTCACCTTTGAGTCTTGAGATTGTTGAGCACACATTCCCCAATGTGTTGTGCGATTTGGGAGCGAGCATCAATCGATGCGTTAAATGTATTCAACCGCTTGGAGCTAGGAAAGATGAAGCCAACAAAGATATCGCGATGATGGTGACGGTCGATCACGTATCTAAAGGAATTGTTGAAGGCGTGTTGGTAAGAATTGGGACTTTGTCTTTCCTGCTGATTTTGTTATATTAGACATGCCGAATTGACATCAACCACTAATCTTTGGTAGACCTTTTTTATGGCTGGTGGGTGTTTTGATTGTTGTGCGGGAAGGTGACCTCACGTTTCGTGTCGATGATGAGGAGTTAAAGATTTCAATATATGGCGCCATCAAGTAACACGATAGTTGAGCACGAGAATTGCTATTCGATCACTCTCGCTCTTGCTAGTCAAGTCTCGCGCGAAGGCAACCGACCATTCGATGAAGATGCTAGAAAGAAGAGGTGGACTTGGCATAAAAATCCAGTGATTCGTTCGAGTTGATGGAAGCTACTCACACACGCATTGGTGGTGCGGTAAATGCTAAGTACAAGGGCGAAAAAGTTTGGAAAGACCACGGTTGTCAAATCGCCCGATTGATGAGAGGTAACGTCGAGCTAGCGACGAAAAATCTAACTTGGTTGGGAGGTAACCCGACATTTTACATGCTTTATGTTTTTCGTTTTATTTTCTTCTTTTCTTTGTTTCTTTGTGTCTTGTTTGTTTGTTTTAAGTCCCAGGTATATCATCAATGGCGAGATTCTATCCACCGCGAGTAGTAGCGACAATTGAGTAAGATCTCTCCCAATCACTCTCTTACGCAAACATTATTGTCTCCATTGCACTGCTATTGACTATAAGTTTGGGGGAGTGGTCGAGTGTGATGTGGTTGAGAGTCCTTTTTTGTTTTGCTTTGTTTTGTTAAGTTATTGTCGTGTCTTTCGTGTTTTTTGTTGTGTCGATTGATCAGCGAGTTGAAGTGAAATGTGTTCCATGTAGTGATGATGATAGAAATTTTACATTAAATAGGTGATAGTGCACATGATATGTTAGAAAAGCAGCATGGATAACTTGAGATTGCTTAGCTTGTTGTTTTAATCATTTGCTAAAACCGTGAGACTTGAGCTTCTTTGTATACACATCTTATTCTGTTTCTTTTATTTGTGTGATATCGTGCATGTAATTATCTTCTAGAACTTGCCGTTTTTACGTATCGAGGTGCTATGATATGTATTTTGAATATGGAAAGGATAAAAGGCCATCTTTGTTAAACCACATATTTACCCAAACACTAGCCCAATGATATATACCATTTGTCGCCTTTTTGAGCCTTTATTAGACCTTATTCTTTCGATTAACCGGATGATAGGAGGTGAGGATGGATATGGGAATCAAATCGGAGAAAAATTTGTTTTGATATGCAAAGTGGGGATAAAAGATAAAGTATGGTACCCGTGTGAAAAGAATAGACCTATAAGCTCTATTACAAAGCGAAAAGAAAAATTTTGTGAATAGTATGAGCATAAAGGAAGTCAATTATCATAGTATATGGTACCTTGAGTGAATAAATGTCAAAATAGCATGTTGGAAAGAAAAGGAAATGGACAAAGTCCGTATGAGGTGATTATAGAGATGGAAGTACTTGGAATATATTTAAGTCACTTAGCCGTATATTATCCTACCTTAACCAATGTGCCTACAATACAACCTATGAAAAGTCCTTTTTGATCCTAATTTGAATGCATTTGGCGTGGTGGAGATATTAGAGAAATGGCGAGCCTATGGTGAGATTTTTGCATTGCATTGATTTTGAGTTCATACCGTCCTTATTTCTTTATGACTTGAGTGTACTCTATATTTTACGCACATGCCATTGTGAGGTTGAATTGGATGAGATTTTTCTTTCAATGGTTGTACATTGTCAATTTGACTAATGTAGTCGTGTGCACTAATGATTTCGAGCTTTGAGATATTTACGAGGCTTTATTGGTTAATCACCTTTCTTGACGGCTAGTTGATCTGTTTGTGTCTCTCTTTCTTTTGGTCTTGTTTTTGTTTGAGGACAAACAATGATTTAAGTTTGGGGGTTGATAAGCGCATTTTATACGTTTATTGTTGATTTTAAAGATGATTTTAGATCGATAAAGTGCGTTTATGTCTTGGATCTCAATGCTTTTACATATTTTGGAAGATCTTGCTCTTGGGTTTCGTTTTGGTGTTTTGTAGGCTTATAAGTTGAAAACGAAGCATGGAACAAAAAACGGCGAGCGAGGGCAAAAGGAGGGCCTAGCGACCGACTTAGCGGCCGCTAGCCGGACATAAACCATCACTGTGGCCTTGTGATGCAGATGACTGTGAAGGCTCGCGACCGACCTAGCGGCCAGCTAGGTCGGCATGGAAACACCGACACGCAGAGAGGATGCGAGCGCGAGCACTCCCGTGAGCGCGAGATGTGCCGTGAAGATTTCATGTCTGACAGCGACCACCTAGCGACCGCGAGGTGTGGCGCGATGTGCGCGAGATGTCTTGGCCCCGCGGCGAGTATGTCGAAGGATGGCGAGATGAAGTGTTCCCTCGCGGTGAGCTCTGCTGAGCCCGGCCGTGAGGCATGGCGGAACTCAAAAGTGGGTTTTCACCCTAAATCTATAAATAGGGCATTACCCCTCGCCCCCAACCTGCCCGGACCTATTTTACGTTTTGTCCGAGTTTTCATTATTTTTGCACTTAGCTTTGATTTAGATTCATTCTAGCTTTAGTTTTCATTTTCTCGTTAGTTCTATACATTTCTAGCTTTTGTCCGAACAAATTCCATCGTTTTCCGTTTTCCTTTTCAACCATTGTTCTCGAGCGTTTTCCTCGGGTTTGATCGTATGATTGTTTCTCGTTAATTATGTCTAGCTAAATTTTGTTCTAATCACAGGGTTTGCATGATTCTATCCTATATGTTGTGATTCTGCTATTGTTATTTACCTTCGGGCATTGATTCATGATTTGGTTCAACTATCCTCATACGACATGGAATTAATAGCGATCGTGTATATAGAAGTTTGGAGACACCGTCTCTATGGAATTAATGTAAGATCTATCTGACCATTATTTCTTAGTGAAAGATCTTCATGAGGCAGCGTAGATGGTAGAACTAGTGAGCGATTCTGATTGTGGTATCAATTATCAGACGATGATAATGATGTAAGATGCCTTGAGTCGCAAATATTAGTTTGGGATGCCTCTATGCTTATAAATGAATTCGGAGGATTAATATCGAAGTTATAGGCGCACGAGGCGATAGAAGGCGTATTACAGCGTTGATTGCAATCCCAGTTGAGCTCAAATATTAGAAGCTCGTGAGGAAGAGCAATAAGCTAGAGGAAGTAAAGACAAAATCGAGAATAATGTCACAAAATTTTAGAGTAGCAACACATAATGTTTTGCTATATGATGGGAGAGTGTGTATTTTCTAAAGATTTTGAGAGATCTTGAAGAAGCCACAGGCGTCTTACTACACCCGAAGCACCAAAATGTATCAAGTTTGAAAATTTTGGTGGGGTGGAATAAACGAGCGTAGCTTCATTCACGTTGTTTGGCGTGTCGATGGTGAAAACACTTCACCTGTGGCGTGCGGAACCTACAACCGTTGGACATACGAATAGAAATGGAAGGATATAGCCGTTGATTTTATGCGTTGCAAATCACTAAAGAAAATCGCGATTGGATTGTCATCGATCGTTTGACGGGCTGGTATTTCTTCAGATTAATAATATATGGATCGGTATATTAATACAATGCGTTAGAAATCAGGTTGCAGGGTTCTAAAGACTATCACGTCGATAAAGATTAAAATTTACATCCATTACGGATAAGTATAAGCAATTGAGAACTCGATTGCATTTCGATGTCGCGTTTACTTGCGAATACACAATCACGAGAGGACCATTCAAGCGGCTTGAAGACATGTTGAGGTTGTTGTCTGGATAGAGGATGAAATTGGAACAAGTGTTACTACTTGTGGAATTCTCGTGTAACCACAGTTATCAAGCAACCAGTGAATGACCCGTCACAAGCGCTTTATGGAAGGAAATTCACTAAATTGAAATTTGAATTTAGAAGCGATTATTAAATTTTATAATCGTTGGCGTTTCGATTTACTTCGAGCGAGGAAATTTAAGCGAATCGGAGAACGAATATATTTATAAATCGAGTTAGATATTTTATGTGGGATAAATATCGGTGAACCACATCATTTTATTCCTCGAGAATATTCCACTTTTCCCTATAATCATTCTTTTCGTCTTTCATCTCTAAACATCCTATCATTTCACACCATCTCTATCTATGTATGCAAAGAAACTCATTTCTCATTTCCATTTCCTGAACACCAATGACAGCGAGCGAAGAGACAATAAATTACTATCCTTTGATCAAAACAACAACAGAGACTCGTCCACCACTTCATACGGTTCCATATCACTCCATTTCATTCGATCACAATATTAATATGTTTTATTTCAACGACAACATATATACATATATACCTATTAGTTTGACGAATGAAAAACATAGATATGGATATCTTTGAGCTCTTTGTGAACCTAGCTATGGACGAGCCAGGGCTGGTACTCAACGTCTCTGCCGTGTGTCGAGCAATAAGTGGTTTGGGCGGTGGCGGCATGATATCGGCGAACCCAGCGGCGGCGGCGTAACACCGTTGACGAGAATGGGAGGCCTTGAAACTGTGAGAAAGGAAAATGTTAAAATTAAACAAACAAAAATTTGGGAAAAAGGATCTACAAATTGCGTGTGTGAGGTTGTGGTCTCGGTGGCGGGCGCAGCGAGGCAGACGCGGTGACCGTTCTCCATAAGCGAGTGCGGTGGCGCCGCCTGGCGAACTCTCAATGGGAGATGATGGCGGCGGCGGTGATCCGGCGGAAAGGAAGATGTCTTGGCGGGTGTGCGCTTAGGCGCCGTGAAGGCAGAAAGTCGGGCGGAGGTCGCGGCGATCGTGCGGCTCGCCCGGCCGTGACGATTCGCGGGCGTGGGCGGCGATCTTGAACATGTGTGTGCGCGTGGATGAGAGGTTGTGAGTGAGAGAGATGAGTGGGCGGTGATGGAAGGGGTAGTTTAGGTTTAATTTCTTTGGGCTTTAATTGATTTGGGACTATTTAATTAATGTTGGGCCAAATAATTGGGCTTAGTTTATTTGTTATGGGTTTGGTTCAATTGGGCGAAAATTGGCTTATTTTCTTGGGCGAAAATTGAAAATGATGGTGGGCGAAAATATTAATGTTTGGTGATAGTAATTTTAGTTGTGGGCCTTATGACATTGGACGAAAAATTGTTGAGTCTTGATTATAGGCGGAAAAAAAAGAGAATGGGCTATGTGATGTGGGTTATTTAAAATTAAATGGAGATGGGCCTTTGGAATTAAATTGATATGGGCTTGAATTAATTTGAAGATAGACTTATACTACTTTAAATGTTGGGGAATTGAATTTGGTAATGGACTTGAACTATTCATCTATGATCCATTAAAATTAAATTAAGGTTTAATAAATTCTATATTAATTACATATGAGATTTAATTTTAGTAATTAAATTTTAGGATTTATTCTTAATTAATTAAATAATAATCTAAATCAATTAGTTAGAGTGAATTAATTAAATTTATTAGATTGAATAAGTCTAATTTTAGAAATTGAATAACATAATTAATTGATTATGTTAAAGAATAATTTGAAATTATTCTTTTAAGTGATTCTTATGTAATGAGATGGACTTATGTAATTTATTACAAAGATGTGATTAGAAATAAATTCTAATTAGTGGATATCTAAGATGAATTAAATTAATTTGATTGATTAATCGAATATTGGACTATTAAATTGATCCATTTAATTAATATTTAATTAGGTTTACTTAATTAAATTGGAGATTTAATTAAGTAATGAGTTGATTATGTCCGATAGATGCTTGAGAAAATATTATTTAAGCAACTTTAATTTATAGAGCGATTGTTAGAAGATGATTGAATTTAAGAAACCTATTTTTCCTTAACAAATGATGAATATTAGTTATGAATTTAAGATTAGTAAATTATGCAACTTATGAAAAGGAAGAATGCAATATCGGTGTCATTTATCGTCACGGCGAGGCGAACCTAATAGGCGATATATAGATTGTTAGCGGGCGTGATAACAAAATCCAAACCGCTAATACAAAAGATATCGAGTTTGTCGAATCTTAATACTTACCAAAAGCGAATGGCGTGCTAAATTATATTTCTTCGTTGATAAGGTCGGTACGTGGGCGTGAGGCAACGACAAGGATTGCTAGCATGTATTTGAGGAGGACAATTCTTGAGGTGGGCTTTTCTTGAAACAAAATGATTATGCTCATGATTTACAGCTTTATGAAATATTATCGCATGGTATTGTTGCCAAATATTTATGTTTGTTGTGTCCATATCGAGGTTGGTTTGTCCAAATGTGGGCGAGAATTGATTGGTATATCGATGTGGTATGTGAATGAGTTGGTCCTAGCGTTAAAAAGATAACGATCGGACTCGACTTAGTTGAGGACCTTTCGGATTATGTACGTGTGTTTTTAGCTACCTCGACGGTCGAACAAATTGAGTTAATTATATCTAGCTAAATTTTGTTCTAATTAGGGTTTGCATGATTCTATCCTATATGTTGTGATTCACGCTATTGTTATTTACCTTCGATTCTATCCTATATGTTGTGGCATTGATTAATAATTATATGTGTTGATTTACGATCAATCTTGATGCATATCATAGTTGCCGATTAATTACGTAACAATATTAATTGTCAATCGATCTTGAATGCATGATACGGATAAGCGCTTGAGTCATAGCGAGATAGGAATATTCGTAGGAAGCATATTCTTTGTGATCCTTTTGTAGTTGCTTATTTTTCTCTAGAGGCGTAATGATAATAGGGAAAATTAGTAATCAAGCTATCAATTATAAATGGCGAAGTTGTTGGCTACATATGTGATCTTCCATCTTATGCGGATTAAAATGGTTAATAATAAGCGGGATAAACATCGTTACGGATAGGATTAGTGCATCCTTGGGTAAGTCTTTATCTCTTATATTCATCTTTGAGTATTTATTGCCTTTGTTTATTTTCAAGTTGTTACCTTTGCTTTGGAATTAGTATCAGAAGCCTAAAACCTTCAAACCATATTACATTGCTTGGATA
Source organism: Salvia rosmarinus (assembly GCA_036937905.1). Taxonomy (NCBI): domain Eukaryota; kingdom Viridiplantae; phylum Streptophyta; class Magnoliopsida; order Lamiales; family Lamiaceae; genus Salvia; species Salvia rosmarinus. The sequence goes on along the minus strand of CM072822.1, from coordinate 54,786,102 downwards.
ATGATGAAGGATTAGAGTTAGCTTACGTGTTTTGGTTGCAATCCTGTGGATACGATACTCGACTTACCTTATACTTGCGCATTTTCGTGTGAGAAAAGTGAGCGATCACCACCGCACCACCACCTCGGCCCATTTTCACCGCGAGCCCGCCCGACGCCCCGCGCGATCGTTCTATGCAATCCACCGTCGTCGTTACCGTCGGCGCTCCTACGATGTCTCGCTACTCGGCTCGGTGAACCTTCATCGAATTTCTCTATCTCCACCGCACGTACACCAGCGCCACTTGCTCCATCGACCGCCCTTTCTCCACCACCGGCGCACCTCTCCACGGTAGCGTTCTCCTCGTTCTTTCATCATGAGTCGCCAACGACCGCGTTCAACACCTTCACCTACCACGATCCCAATCGCGGCCATTATCGAGGATGGCATCACCGATCTCCGTGAGATTTGTCGAGTGTCACGCCCGTTTTCCATCTACTACGAAATGGAAGCCACGCGATCAAAGCGATCAAGGGCAAATCCTTCCACTACATACATTACCTTGATTGGGATTTGTTGGAGGAGATGGGTCTCGAGGAAGGATCTCGGGGTATCTTACTACCTAAATTTTGAGTTCTATGCTCACGAAGAGTGGCGTGTGTACGAGGAATTGCGGAGGAGTTTTATCTTCCATGGAGTTCGAAGGCGACAGGAAACGAGCCATCACATTTTGGGTGCTCAACAAGCCCTACAAGGCGACATACAATACCATGGACACGGTGTTTGGATTCGACCAGTCTTCTCACATAGGCCCCCCTCCTAACTATCGTGCTTGGAAGCATTGGAACATCCTTTTTGGATTCGATAATTGGGATTCCAAATGCATACCTTGTAGTTTCGTCAAAGATACGGCACTCGCAATTTTTCACAAGTTCATAGCTTATAACGTCTTCGGCAAAGAACAAGGAAGCAAGGTCAACTCTACGGATGTCTACATGCTGCATTGTGCCCTCACTGAGCGGAAAATGTGCCCCACGACCCTGATTTGGGATCACCTTGATTCTATTCGCAACCATTCCAGCATCCAGCCGGCACTTGGGCATATCGTCATGGCCCTCGCCAAATATTTTGGCGTTTTTTAGCCCAACGATGGTCCCCCGCAAGCACAAGGATTCAGGCTATGTGGATTGATTACATGGAACTCTGTGGCGGCCCGTTCGTCACTCAAGACCGTAAAGAGGCGCCCTACTCGGAAAGGAAATCTGTCAAACGCTACCTTGCTTACTTGGCGGCCACCGATCCTTCCACTGCACGGGCCACCGCTTCCTCCTCCCGCCCTTCCACATCCGCCCAAGAACCCCAAGCATCTGCTGGTGTCGAGATGGAAGAGGAGCCCCTTGTGGATGATGACGCCCTTCTTACTCGAGGCGATCTTAAGGCGTTCTAGGCCCCTTTGCGCCTCCATGGTTTCCGTTGGCGCCACCTTCAACACTTTCGGTGGGATGTTTTCGGTGGATGGATGCTCGAGGCGGACGCATCACTTCCCTCAAGGAGTTAGGGCGCATGGCGGGATCTTCCTATCCCCACCATCCCCCGATCACTGGCGATTCACTCCTTGACAGGCGATCTTGTTCTCTACCTCTTTATTGCTTTATGTTTTGCTGAGCCGGTGCCACTGCTTTGTGTTTGGGAGGGTTGTGTGGTTGTTGCTGTTGGTTTATTTTTGTTTGTGCTTGCGGTGTTGGCTATCCTCGTGTTTGCGTGCTTGATATCTGGAAGACTTGTATTTCAATTCCTCGTGTTGATATGTTTACTTCTTACCTGCCATTCATGCATGCTCGTCATTTTTCTCGAAGCCTTGTTGTTGACATTGCGATGTGCACGTATATTTGAGACATTTTGATATCATTTTCCGGCTAAAGCTAGGAAGAACTTTAACACTTTGGTACTCCAAGTGCTCGTCTCTTAGTAAAAAAAAAGAAGAAAAAATAAAAATGGAAAGTATATGGTTGTGGAATATGTGTTCTTGTTGATTTTGTGCTGGGTGGAGTGACTCTGCCCCTCTTTCCCTAAGTAGGGAGAATGGGCATGAGAAACCACATTAGGGTGCTCGTTCTGCCGAGATTTTATTCCTAATGATCATTGTCGCAATATCTGGTTTCGTTCAACTATTTCTTGGGAGCTAGCCAATGAGGGGTACTTTGGTAGTTCATTCACTCCTAGTGGAAAGCCGGGTTTGATGGATTCTTGGCTCTTATATACGTGTGCACCGCAGTGGCTTGAATTTGTCTTTCGGTAAATGATCTATGTGCATGTTTTGGTGGTTGAGATGTGCTTCGTGTTAACCTAGGGAGGACATTGCTCTTTCCTTCGTTTGGTATCAAGTATGTTTGCTCGAGGACGAGCAATGGTTTAAGTGTGGGGGAGTTGTTTGGCCCCTTGTTGTGAGTTTTTTCTACCTCGTTCGTGTGGTCTTATTTCTCTTTTTCGTTGCTTTTTCGAGTTTCTTTGGCTCTTTGTATTCATTTTGTTCACCTTTGCGCTCTTGCAGGTGAGATTGGCATAACTCGGGGAAGAAGGGCTTGATTGCGGTTTCTGGGCTCATAAAACCTGTCTCGTTTCGTGTCGGGCATCTCTGGAGCACGAAGAGGAACCGCCGGCGTGGATGGCGCGCGCCCCATCTCCCAGCGCGCTCAAGAACAGCCTCTGCCGACGCGGAGGTAGCGCGTCATTCTGTTCGGTGTGCTCAAGAGCACGACCCGTCGGTGCGTAGTTTTCACCGGCGTGGTACAGGTCGTTGCACCGGCACGGTACCTCCGCCGGTGTGGATCGCTGCGTACCCTAGGTCTTTTTAAAGCCTACTTTTCGCTTGGTTTGGGGGTTGGACGAAACGTGGTTTTCTTTTGGGTGATAACTTGAAGGTTCCTCTTAGGGTTGTTAATTATATTTTTGAAGATTTGGTTTCTTTTGGGTTGTGTAATCGAACATCTACACAAGGATTGACAACCCTCGACATTTCCTGTTATTGGTAATCTAATTCTTGTTTCCGTTTTCTCTATCTTGGTTCCTTGTTTCATTAAGTTCTTTGATTTTGTGGAGTTTATGTTTCAGATCCTTTTATCTTTAATTGACTATCGTGATGTTGATTTAAGATTCTATTTTTCTCGATTCTTTTATTGAATCATTGCATGCTCGTTAGATTTAAAGGTGTTGATTTATTTATTTTGTGTTTATATTTCGTTTCCTCTCAAGATGATTAGTGACCTCTCAAATCCCTTGATTAGATTGTTTAGGAATTTAATTGCTTTTTGTGAGGTAATATGATTAACGCCCTGTTAAGACTTCCTCTTGAATTGACTCGGGTTAGCTTGTCTCGCTAGAACGACCTCGTAAGATTGCGAGGAACTTTAGGTGAACATAAATTAGTCCAATGATTATATCTCGTGAGAATTTCTGAGGTTTCACCGAATTTAACATATGAAGAGTGCCGATTGCTATTCTAGGCAGAAGGTGCACACTTTAAGAAATCGAGAGGTACCTTTGGTAAAATACGATGGAGTAGGCATGGACTGAGGAAGCCACATGGAAAGAGAAGGCGAACTCTTGGTTCGCTATCCCGATCTTAGAGACTTACCATTTTAATTTCGAGGGCGAAATTAATTTTAAGGGGATAGAATGTAATACCCGAAAATTTTTCTTAAAAAGTATATATATATATATATATATATATATATAATGTTAATTAATTTTTTCTTTAATTGTGAAATAATAAAAATTGAGTTTTGAGCGTTTTAACGAGTTGTTCGGCTAGGCGAGGATCGCCTAGCGAAAAATATAAAGTTTGATATTATGAGTTTTAAAATTTTATTAAATTATAATTATGATTTTAGAATGAAATTTTAATTTTTTTATGCATTGGTTATTAATTCATGATATTAGTGATTTGGATATAAGAATTGATTAGAACATTTATTTGTTATACATTAGAGTAAAAATTTGTGAAGAAAATAATAAATGGATATATATATATATATATATATATATATATATATATATAATGCTAATTGTGTGAAAATTGTGGAATTCTCTAGATATAGTGAATAATCACCATATTGAAGAAAAGGAAAAATAAAGAAAAATTTGTGGATTGTTATAAATAGGCTACTATTCACCTTCTTCATTATTTTTCTCCCATAATTTCAAAAATTTCACACACTACACACACTAAAATTTCGATAATTTCAAGCTCCAAATTTTCAAGATCCAACCGTTAAATTTTCGATCCGTCTTCGTATTAAGGTATATTTCTATCTCTAGAACACATCTATGGTTTGAAAAATTAAAAAATGAACTTATGAGCATATTTAAATTTTCGGTCATTTGAGCTTTGTGAAGAGGATATGTTGTTGTTTGATTATTTCTTAATATTATGTTAGGTTAATCACGAGCGAGTTGTTTAACATTGAAATTTTGAGCATATGTTCATTCTTGGGAATTTAGTAATTTTCAAAAATTATAAAGGTCTTGATCTTGAATTTATGATGTTTATATGCCTGATATTTCTTCATATATTTGTTGTTGGGTTGATATAAATATGTTTTGAGCAAGAAAAAGTTTGAAATCGAAGCCGTTGGAAAACCCCTATGTTGGCCGAAAACCCTAGCTTTATAATGTTGGATTTTTTATTTTATTTTATTTTTTTGACTTCATATTTTGATTCTATGATATGATAAAGCTTAAAATGATTTTTCGGATTTTTTCTACCGACGTAATCGAAAATTGGAAAATTTTAGTTTGACGTCGAGTTTGGGCTTTTAATGCTAAAGCTTTGATATTTAAGTTTGATGACGATTGAGCATATATAGAGGTTCGTTTAAGATAGATGACGTCTTACGCGATTTTTCACGTTGGACATACGTTATTTTCATAGGGTATTGTCGATTTTTGGTTAAGATTAGACGGTTTATACACGTTGATGTGTCTAATATACTTATTTGGACATATTAAAATTAGTTAAAAGTAATTTTAAAGTGCTAGGTGGCATGACATCCGAAGCTCAAGGACGAACAACCAAGCAAGAGCTTTATTTTGAAACGTCTACACGAGGTGGGATTTACTCTATCTATAAGTAAGTTGTATGGTTATAATAATTGTTGTGTTTTGTGCATGCATGTGGTGACTATGTGACCCACAGGGAAGTACCCTCGAGGAGGTGTAGGGGCTTAATGTTAATGAAGTACCCTCGAGGAGGCCCACAAGGGGCTCAATGTTAAAGAAGTACCCTCGAGGAGGCCCAGAAGGGGCTACCCAATGAGTTAAATAATGAGTACCTACAAGGGTACTATTAATAAAGTAGTTCATTATGTTGTGTGCATTACGCAATTGGTTATAACTGCTTGCAGTGTATTCCCCACTGAGTATGTCCGCATACTCACATCCCATATTTTGATATATGTTTGCGGTGAGAAGTTGACGGTTGATCTTGTGGGAATGAGCTCCATGTTAGGACCAAATTATTCTTCTAAGTCGCTTCGCAATAGACGAGGTCCCTATAGGGTGGAAGGTCGACCCAAGTCGAATCTTTCGAGGAAGACTTAACGAGGGCTTATGATGTGTTAAGATAAAAGCGGTAAATCTAAATCCTAAACTTGATTGGGGATGATGCTTAACTAAAATTGACAGGAATTTAAATCACGCAGACGATTCAACCCAAACGTTCAAAGCAATTTAATTGCAACAGGAGTAATTCAAGAATGTGAGAAAGACTATGGCATTAGGTTCTTCGCCTTGATTAATTGATTAATGTTTGCTTAAGAAATCTACCTACTCATGCAATCATCTAACCATTAATTCAAACACTCGACTTTCACTTGTGAATTAAACCTAGGTTATAAGACTTCACAAATACATAAACCATTAGAGTACTCGTTTCCGATAACCTCTAACCCAATTAATTCCTATGGATGCAACGTATATATCCCTCGATAATACACGAAACATAAACAATTAAATGGTGATCAATCACTTAACGATGAAACCGTAAGATTGATTAGTATACTTAATCAAAACAAATAATCAATCAATCGATTTGATTCACCCAACCTTAGAAGAAGATTAGTCTATGCTCATCTCACGGATCAAACAATTGAAATCGATAAAAATCATTACTCGATAATTCAACGGAAAGAAGAGAATAATAATCCTTACAATTGCAATAGTTGTTGATGAATCTCTTGATCAATGTTCTTGAATCACAAAAAGCAAAAAATAATTGAAAAGTTTGAAGGAAGAAGTTTGCATGAGGAGGCGCACGAAACTAAATAAAACTGAAGAAATAAAAATGGAAATAGGGTTTTCAGCGTTTTAAATCATATATGTAGCGCCCAAAAATTCACGCGTGGCAGTGGGGACGCGAACCCAGCGTCGGACGCGCGCGCTCAAAAAACAAGACGAAGCACGGCTCACGCAGCGTCGGACGTGGGGCAATGCCGAACTCTTCAGCTCTCGGAACGAGGAGCCAGCGCCGGACACGTGGAGTCTATGGAGGATCTTCACATCTTTCGCAGCGCCGGACGCGACGAGTCTCTGGACAATTCACTTGGCTTTGTCTTTGGACACGAGCGGCGCCGGACGCATGAGCTCGCGGGATTATTTCAGCCGGGAGCCAGTGGCGGGCGTGAGCCATCGCCGAATCACGGGCACTCTCGGGGCGATTCGGCAGGCGCCCGGCGCGGGCGCGTGCCAGCGTCGGACGCGGGCACTTTCGGGACCACGAAACCTGGCGTCGACGCCTTACAGTGACTGGAGGCTGGTCTTCTTGATCTTCCTCACGACGCGATCGCGCACCAGCGCCGACTCGCCCGGTCGGGTGCTTGGGTGTGCCTTTTGTGCACAAAATGGTTCAAAGCGATCATTCCTTACAAAACAAAAACGAACATGATTCAACAAAGATATTGAAAATAAGCAAATAGGAACCAAATCGTCTAAAACAAACAAGGAAAAACATAACAAAACATGCAAACAACTCCCCACACTAAACTCTTTGCTTGTCCTCGAGCAAATTTTAGTTTCTTGAAAAGAATGGTACACATCAGTCGATACTTCAAATAGAATCAATCACATATTCACATCCTTTTAAAGCATCTTAATAATATAATTCTCAATTCAATGATCCTCGTTCATCAATCTAAACATGTGACTTATCATAGAATAGTTATGCTTCGACTCGAATATGTTTTCGTAAATCAATATACAACTCACATAGTTCCCTTTAATGTAAGACATCCCAATGATAAAAATAAATAAAACATGTGGAACTTAAAACTGCTTATAGGACAATAATCGTTAGGTGAAACCTTCAAGTTATTCACTCGAGTATCCTAACGTAGTTACCTATACCCATCGCATAGAGTCTCCATTCGAGAGACAACACAAGCAAGATGGGTAGAGCCCCTTATTCGAATTTTAAGCCCACTTATTTCAAACATCACATCAATTATTTTCAGATTTTTTTTCTTTGCTTTTTTTTTCAATGGAAAAATCACACAAGAAAGGGTCCCATGTATGAAATATATGACAATCGATTACACACATTGTCTAATCACAGCTTCCTAATCATGTCCCACAGTTCAAATTGACACCTAAGTTTCATCAAACTAAGAACCATATATACCAGCGAAATGAAATTCGGATCAAAACACAATTAATTCAACTTTAAGCATAATTCTCCACGCACCATTTATTTGAGAACATAAAATCCTCTTTTATCAAACATAAAGCTAAGAACAAAACAAAACGACACCCCACACTTAAAGCAGGCAAGGTCCTCATTGCGAGATAAATATATAAGAGAAAGAAGAAGGCACAGCGAAAGAAAGCGGGCGGCGGCGGGCATCAATCACCGATAAAACTTACAAAAACAATGAGACAAAGACAAGCAAAACAACTAAAACAAAGCGATGCACATAAAAGCGAAATAAACATACACTCCAATAGTGATGAATCACTATTGGTCGGGGATGCGATGGTGGAGGTGGAGTGCCGTGAAATGTGATCAGCGTTCCCCTGGGCCTCAAGAAGCGACCTTGCGCCGATTACCTTGATCATTTGATGGTTATCTTGATTCCGGTATTTGGTTACGCTCATGCCACTCGTCGAGATCTGGTTTTGTTCGTCGAATCGGGAATAGATGTCTTGGCGAAATTATATCCGATGGCGGCTAATTCACTCTGAGCGGCTCGTCTCTTCATGTATGGAGTTATACCGCGCCCCAATGCTCCTTGTTGATAATGGAATTGTGGATGATTTGGATCGGCATTGCTCTGAACGGGCTCTATATCCTCTCTTACCTCGGTATGCTCGTCGTCTTCATCTTTCGATGCAAGAGTAGTATCAAAAATGACCATATCGCCCGAATGTACATGAGATGGTCCTGCACCTGCTGCTTGGGCTTCTGCGAGCTGCGCATGCATATATATCTTCACACAATTCCTCAAATGATGAGGTACAAGAGTTGTCTCATTATATGCAAAAGGGGCGCCTCGAAGCTCACTAAGATCAATCATCTTAGGTCGTATCAGATCTTGCCCAGGAATATGTCGTCCCTCATTATTAATTATCCCTAAATATACTGATTGCCCAATAGGGATTTGACATAAGGTTGGCCGACATTTCTTACGCCGCTGAACCAGCTGTAAGTGATCCCAAATGAAGAATGTTGGCGAAACCTTTGTCTTCTTGACCGCACATATGAGCAAGAAAACCTCAGCAGTGTTGACCTTGTTGGCCAGCTCATTCCAAAAAATATTAAATGCGATGAACTTATGCACCATAGCCAATGCTGCGTCCTTGATGAATCCACTCGGCATTCCTACTGATGACCAGTTGTTAAACCCCGACAATTCTTGCCAAGCCTCTCTAACATTAATTGAAGGAGGTACACCGCGTGCACCTGAAGTTAGAAATCCAAACACCCCCTTCATAATACGAGGCATCACAGCATACTCTTGACCCAACAGACGACATGTCATAGTATTGGATTCATCATCAAAATTCATTGTGCAATAAAATTAAACCAATAATGGGGAATAACCCGACAATTCCACCATATCATATTGCAGCAGTCCTAAGTTCTTTAAATATTTCTTTATTCTATCTTCAAGACTCAAACTTTGCATCAATTGCCAATTGAATTGACGCGGTGGAGTTATCTCTTGATGAATAAAGCGACGATAAAGTGTACCTTCCATTGGATTGTAAATAGGAATTGTGGCTGAGTAAATTCTACCGATATCTTCCACGGGTTCCTCCATAGGAACATCATCATCTCGAGGGTGATGGGAGCTGGACCAATGACTGTTTCGTTCGAACCATATTGATATGCGTGCGGTGAGCCTCGAATGAGCGGAGGTTAAACACGGAGGAAACATCGAGACTCGGTCGGCGGGCGCCGAGGCACGGTGCGCGGCAATGAAGCAACGTCGGACGGAGAAGAATGGCGTTGAGGCGGTGCGCGATGTTAGATGGTAGCGTCGAATGGAGCAGGCGGGCGTTGAAAGGCGCGGAGTTGAAATGCGGCGTTAGCGGCGTGAGTGTCGGATCGAGGTAGGCGCGGCGTTGAGGCAAAACGTGGTGGCCGGATGGAAGGTCGGCGTGGGCATAGGATACACGGGGCGGCACTAGGATAGCACGGACGAGCGAGATGGGCCTTTGGGTGAGCGTGGCACGATGGTATGTTGGATGGATCGGCGGGCCTTTGAGGGCTGTCTTGGCGGCTGGATTGTAGCGCCGGACAAGGTGGGCGCGGTGCTGTGAAGAAACACTGAGGGAGCGCATCGCAGGAAGTAGCGCCGGACAGATAGAGAGCGCCGGATAAAGAGATGGAAAATGGGTGATGGACGTGGCGTTGGGAAGAGGCACGGAACGCGGGCGTTGGGCCGAGGTGAGCACCGGATGGAGATGGAAGCACCAGGGCGAATAGATAAGAAGCGTTCTCGAGAGAGAAGGAGAGCTGCGAGAGAGAAAGAGCTAAGGATAGTACGACCCTTTATATAATATAAATATATATATATATATATATATATTTTAATGGACTAACACGGTTTCATGGCATCGGCGCTAGGTCACATTCTCTGCCATTCGTTTCACACTTAGCACCGGTTTCTTTGCGTCCGGTTTGGGTGAACTCTCTGTATTCTTTTTCAATGCTCGCATGACGCCGGTTTGGGTGCTTAGATGCTTGGGTGCATTTTCAAGCGCAAAAATGGTTGTGTTCCACACCGTCTTTTCAATCCATGTTCCAATAACTTTAGATAAAACAACTCCTCGTCCCGCACCACACAAAACCAAAACAAAGCGAAAACACAAACAAAACAAAGCGAAAAGAAAACAAGAGCGAACATAAAGAAGCGTGGGTTTCCTCCCACGTAGCGCTAGTTTTAATATCGCCAGCCCGACCATTGATTCCTTATTTTGTTTTTTCTAGTCAGGCAAGAAGTTTTGCTCCGACTCTCATTATCCAACGCGCCTCTGCTAGGCGATAACCGTACTCCGGTGAGTAAGGTGGCGGCTCATTCAACTTATCCTTGAAGTGTACTTCATCTCGATCTTTCTTACACTTAGCTTTGAGCTTGGGGTCAGTTTACTCGCTGTCGATTTCTTTATGACATGATTCATTATCAACTTCTTTCTTGGACACATGTACCTGCAACACCTTATTCTCGTCCTCAATGTCAAGTGCAGTTATAGAAAAACATTACGCAGTAGTAGAAATAGTAGAACTATCACTAGTACTACTAACTTGAAATGTCTCCGTCGTTCCTAACATAGTCAAACTTATCATTCCCTTATTAAAATCAATAAGGGTATTTATTTGCAACCATAAATGGCCTACCTAGCAACAACGGATGTCCACTCTCATGTTTTCAGTCCATTCTCCCCTATCAATTACAACAAAGTCAAGCGATACTAGAAGATTACCCATTCTTATTAGGACATCTTAGCCCATACCTTTCGGTGTCGAATAGTCCCTCGGTGAGTTCTAACCGCATGCGAGTTTGTTTTAAGTCTCCCAGTTTTAATGAATTAAACAAAGATAAAGACATTAAATTGACCCCGGCACCAAAGTCAAGCATCCCCAATGCAGATTTTCCATTACCAAAAGCAACATTTAGAGTAAAACTACCTGGATCATGTTGCCTTTGTTTTTGTTTGTGCTGAATGTGCTTGTCTGACTTAACCTCTGCTTTCTTCATGTTCCCTGCTTTATGCTTGTCGATTATTAAACGACTCGGGAATGGAACATGTGGCTCATAAACTCTGCGAGGCTTAACTTCTTCCACTTTGATCTCTTCATCAACCTCACACTTCTCATTGTCACTTGCATAAGCAGTAACAACCTTGGCATGCTCCGATTGGCTAGGAAACTTTACCTTTTGGTCTCGTCGCACTAATTGTTCAACAGTCACAGCCATCTGTCCCACTTGAGTTTCTACTCTTTTCATAGATGCTTCCAAAGATTCAAATCTCAAATTACTTGCCTGGACAAAAGTATTTAGAGAATCCTCAAGCGTTGGTTTTTAGGAGCATCAGGCTGCTACTGAGGTTGTTGTCTGAACTGGTTTCCCTGACTTGATCCCCCTTGATTTTGATTCCAAGAAAAATTAGGATGATCTCTCCAACCAGGGTTGTAAGAATTTGAAAAGGGGTCATATCTAGGTCTCGACTGATTGCCTCTTTAGAACCCTTGTTGGAACCATTGCATAGCATTAACTTGCACTTCGTCGTATGCCATCTCATTGGCTCTTTGGCACATGTTGGCTCTGTGCCCTGCTTCACCAAAAATACCACAAGTTTCCATTGACGTCGCTTGTTGTTGTTGGAATTGAGGTGGTGTCTGAGGCTCGTTTGCTCTCAACAACTGAACTTGGCGAGTGAGATCCGCTAATTGCTGTGTTATTTCATAGTTGGGCGTCACCTCATTTGCTGCTAGCCGGTCTTCGTCCTGCGCTTCTCCTTTGCTAGTTTGCAGTTAGCGTCTTCAAAATTTCGCTAACATCATCGGTAGTATAATTACCAATGTCTCCTCCAGCAGCATTGTCTATCATGTATTGGAAGTCCATCGTCAATCCATCATAGAAATACTGATTTAGGAGCTCAGCTGAGTAATGGTGATGCGGGCATTGCTGCTGTAACGACTTGAAACGATCCCATGCCTCATGAAGAGGTTCTCCAGCCATCTGTTTGAAGGTAGCTATCTTGGCTCTCAACTCTTGCGTTTTCTGGTTTTAGTAGTAGTTTCCCATGAACTTATCATATACAGCTTGCCAACTCGTCAGTGAACCAGGCTGTAGAGACATCAACCATGTCTTGGCTCTATCCTTTAAGGTGTAAGGGAAACACCTCATTCTGAAAGTATCTTCTATGAGCCCGTTCAGTGGAAAAGTGTGAACCACTGCATAGAACTCCCGGATGAAGTTCAAAGGATCCTCACGTGGCATCCCATAGAAAGAAGGTAGAAGGTTGAAGTGGATGAGCTTCAACTCGTAGTTTCGGGCCGGATCCCCGAGGACTTTGCATGACATTATCACCCCAATGACGGGTCGAGCAAAGTCACGCATCCACGGGTTTCCTTCTTCTTTGACTCATCCATTTGCTTCCATTTCTTACAGCGAATTCTTCACTCGGAGATCTGCTCTCCAAATTCTCGTGCTCAACTGTCATTTGAACTCGTCTCACTTTCGAGACGAGCTTTCTTCTTCGAGTCCGAAGATTAAAATCTCTCACCCGTGAATGTTGTCGAATCTGGGTGCCAACTTCCTTTTAAGACTTTGACGACCTAGCATACACAAACACAAGACAAGAAAGCAGTTACGCTCGCTATGGGAAGAAAAGAACCAAACGAAAATAAAATAAAGAAAAATAGAAGAAAATGAGGGAAAAATAACACAATCAAAAATGCCTAAAGCCTTCCCCGGCAACGGCGCAAAAACTATGTCCGCATACTCACATCCCCTATTTTGATATATGTTTGCAGGCTGAGAAGTTGACGGTTGATGCTGACGAGAATGAGCTCCATGTTCCAACCAAATTGTTCTTCTAAGTCGCTCACAATAGTACGAGGTCCCTATAGGGTGTTAAGGTTGACCCAAGTCGAATCTCTCGAGGAAGACTTAACAGGGCTTATGATGTGTTACGATAAAAAACAGTAAATCTAAATCCTAAACTTGATTGGGGATGATGCTTAACTAAAATTGACAGGAATTTAAATCACGCAGACGATTCAAACCAAACGTTCAAAGCAATTCAATTGCAACAGCAGTAAATCAAGAATGTGAGAAAGACTAGGGCATTAGGTTCTTCGCCTTGATTAATTGATTAATGCTTGCTTAAAAAATACCCACTCATGCAATCATCTAACCTTTAATTCAAACACTCGACTTTCGTTCCGTGGATTAAACCTAGGTTATAAGACTTCACAAATACATAAACCATTAGAGTACTCATTTCTAATAACCTCTAACCCAATTGATTCCTATAGATGCAACGTATCTATCTCTCGATAATACACGAAACATAAACAATTAAATGGTGATCAATCACTTAACAAGAAACCGTAAGATTCAATTAGTATACTTAATCAAAACAAATAACCAATCAATCAATTTGAATCACCCAACCCTAGAAGAAGATTAGTTCATGCTCATCTCACGGATCAAACAATTGAAATCAATAAAAATCATTACTCAATAATTCAACGGAAGAAAAGAGAATAATAATCCTTACAATTGCAATAGTTGTTGATGAATCTCTTCAATCAATGTTCTTGAATCACAAAGAGCAAAGGAAATACTTGAAAAGTTTGTAGGAAGAAGTTTGCGTGAGGAGGCGCACGAAATTAAATAATACTAGGGTTTTCAGCATTTTAAATCATATATATAGCACCCGAAAATTCACGCGCAGCGCGGACCTGAACAGCGTCGGACGCTCAAACACAAAATGACGCGGCTCACGCAACGTCGGACGCGGGGTAGTGCCGGACTTGTCAGCTCTCGGAACGAGGAGCCAACGTCGGACGCATGCCAGCACCAGACGCGTGGAGTCTCTGGAGGATCTTCACATCTTTCATAGCGCCGGACGCAATGCGGTCTTTGGACGCAGCGAGTCTGGACAATTAACCCGGGCGCCCGGTGCGGGCGCGAGCTCTCGAGATGATTTCAGCATCGGACGCCCAGCACCGGACGCGAGCCAGCGCCGGACGTGGGCACTCTCGGGATGATTCCATCTTCGGATGCCCAGCGTCGGACGTGGGCACTTTCGGGATGCGGAACCCAGCGCCGGACGCCTGCGGCAGACCGGACAAGGTCTCTCGATACTTCCTCGCGACGCGATGTGTACCCATCACCGGCCACGCCGAGTCCCGCAGGTGCGCGCTTTTTGCACAAAATGGTTCAAACGCGATCATTCCTACAAAGCGAAAGCGAACATGATTCCAACAAAGATATTCAAAATAAACAAATAGGAACAAAATCGCTTTAAAACAAACAAGGAAAACATAACAAAACATGCAAAACACTACACATATACATTCTCTGAGAATAACGTTTCATGTGAATATGTAAAAAACTATACTAGTACTCAAGTGTGTTTACGAACAAACTTAACTGGTTTTGGTGAAAAACTAAGTTTGAATAACAATGATGTTTAAAGAGTATTTATATATTTTAATGAGGGTTGTGTCCTAGTTGTTGTTGTCATTGCCATGGTTGTTGTTGGAGTTGTTAGTGTTGTTTTTGTTTCAGGTTGGCATATATGTATTTATAGGGTATATGCCGTCCGTTAAATTTTTATAACCTCCGTTGCTTAAATATAATTACTAATATCATTTTTGTTCTATAATTATTAAAGACATAAAGGTTTTAGTAATGTTTACATTCTGAGAATGGAAATTCGAGGTCCGTGGTTCCTTCGAGTTTGCTACTACACGGAGATATTCTTGGGCAAACGAGGTACCACATCTAGATCCGTGAGGTGGTTCTTGAACCATACCACCTCCTTAGCGACCTCGGATGTGGCTACATATTGGGCTTCCATGGTGGAGTCTACAATGCACCGCTACTTTGCACTCATGAGATCTGACTCCACCTCCCAAAATAAACACATAGCCTTAGGTAGACTTCTTCTCATCACGGTCGACTTGAAATTCGAGTGCGAATAGCTAAAATGTATTAGACTATCTGCTTGGTAAACTAGCCTATAATCTCGAATCCTTTTCAGTACTTGAGTATATGCTTTATCGCAATCCAATGAGCTTGTCTAGGGTTAGACTGATATCTTGCTACTATGCCTACCACATAACAGATATCGGGCCTCGTACACAGTATTGCATAGATGAGACTTCCAATGGCGGAAGCGTATGAAACATGTCTCATTTCCTCCATCTCTTTTGCAGTCATTGGTGACTGCTCCTTAGATAAAGGAACACCATGTCTGAAGGGTAGCAATCCCTTCTTGGTAGTTTGCATGCTAAAATAAGTAATTACAGTATCAATATAATATGTCTGAGATAAGCTCAACATTTTCCTTTTGCGATCTCGGTAAACCTTGATCCTAAAAATGTACGCTACATCTTTGAAGTCTTTCATCTGAAACTGATCGGATAACCAACTCTTTACATCGATAACAACTTCACATTGTTTAGAGTAGAAGGATGTCATCTATGTAAAGTCAAGAAATACCACGTCACGTTGACATCTCAATGATACACAAAACTCTTGCTATATAGATGGGTAAAACCATAGGTTTTACCACCTCGTCAGCATAAGTTCCATGATTGGGAATCTTGCTTGAGTCAATAAATGGACTTCTTAAGCTTTCATACTAGATGCTCCTCACCTTTGTTCACATAACCTTCGGGTTGCTGCATATAGATGTCTCAACCTTCCTCAAGATAACTGTTTAAGAAAGCGGTTTTCACATCCATTTGCCAAAGCTCTAGGTTTAAGTGAGCTGCTATGGCCAGAAAATTCTGATGGACTTGAGCATCGCTATAGGCAAAAAGGTATCATCATAATCGATTCCTTCAATCTGATTGTACCCTTTCGCCACAAGCCTGGATTTAAAAGCCGAAACCTCTCCATCAGAATCTATCTCCCTCTTGTATACCTACTTACTACCTATGGCTTCATTGCCATCTGGTAGAGGTGTTTTCTCGTATACATCCATAGCTGTTATGGACTCAATTTCTAAGTCTATAGCTGTGTGTCATGCTCCTGCATCTATGTTTTGTATCGCCTTGTTGTATGGCCATGGGTCAATTATAGCTTGTTCGCCTACTGGGAATAAATTCGAAGATTCACCCATGAACATAAATCGATCAGGTTATCGCACAACCCTTCCACTATGACAAGGCGCTACTCGCACAATGGCAACTATGGGTGCAGTAACTTGAGGTTTTCTTTCTTGCACAACTTGCTGGGTAGGTGCCACTTGTGCAGTCGTTATCCTTTGTGAAACTCGACCCACTTCAATCTCTTCAAGTATCTGGTGTCAATTCCTTCCACTAGACTAGACATCTTGTACCTTTGATGGAATCGGTGGTGGCATACGATCATCTTCCAATTCTTGAAGAATGATTTCAACTTTGGATTTGTGATTTTTCATGTAGTCCTCCTCCAAGAATCGGGCGTTGGTGCTAATAACGACATCCGACCCTTAGAACTATAGAAATAACGACCTTTCATTTCTCTAGGATATTCTATAAATAGTCTTGCGTCAGATCTAGCCTCCAACTTGTCAGCCTTCTTCTTCAGCACATGTGCTGGACTGCCCCATATCCTTATATAGCTTAAACTAGGCTTAACCCAAACCATAACTCGAAAGGGTTTTTTCGATTGACTTGGACAGTACTAAACTGAGCAAATATGCCACTGTTTCTAAGGCATACCCACATACCAAACATGCAAAGTTGCATAACTCGTCATTGATCTAACCATCTCTAAGAGAGTCCTATTTATTCACTCTGACACACCATTTTGCTATGGTGTGCCCGGTATAGTGAGCTGGGACGTAATCTCACACTGCATCAGTTAGTCCATGAACTCGTTACTGAGGCATTCGCCACCGCGATCAGACCGCAGTGACTTGATACACTTACCTGGCTTCGTCTCCACTTCCGCCTTAAATCCTTTGAATTTCTCAAAGCATTTAGACTTGCGGTGAAGCAGGCATACGTATCCGTACCTTGAGTAACCGTCAACGATAGTGACAAAATACTCGTACCCTTCACGAGCTTGTGTAGACATCGGTCCACACAGGTCATAAGCATGTAAATCATATCTAGAATAATTATCTCTTGATATTTAATAATATCAGATAATATCTCTTGATATCTAGTGATATCAGATATTATCTCTTGAATATCAGATAATATCTTTCTAGATACTGGAGATGTAGTAAAATAATATATTAATCACAATAGAGTCTTAGTAGAACTTTACTAGGGAGGACAAAATTCCAGCAGCCACAAGCATTGATGGGCCAGCCATGGATCAAATGCAAGGAATAAAGATGGGCCTAAAATTAATTAATTATCTTATGTACAGTCCAGAACATAAATTAATTCATAAACATTTATTCATTCCACTAGAGAATGAATGTTGAATTGTCTCTTTATTACCAAAGTTGAGTCGGGCTTGCACTTAAACTTATGAATCCCGTATTTAAGATATTGCGTCCATTAATTATTTATAGCATTCTAGCTTTAAAATAATTAATCTCTTTAATTCATAAGTAGTACCACTAAACCTTATAATTGTCCTTGAGCTAACTCAACTGCAGGGTTTAGTACAATAAACCTTTTGAGCTCCGTAAGGGGACGTCATCATCATAAACAGATACGGTGACTTGATACAAGTAACTAGCATGACATACAAACACTGTCACCTCCAAAGATGCGGTGAATCTTGGGTTTTTTCATGTAAACGTCACCCATAACAAGTCAAAGTGATGGTCAGTAACTCATACTCACCTAAAACTTTATCGAGATTTAGATCAACGTAAAGTTATCGAGATATAAGCCGTCGCGACGGTTTGATGGAAGAACTCATCTCGCGTGATCCATCAATACATCGAGATATACAAGCATAGACAAGCAACCAAGTCGAGCCACTTCTTATCTATCTTCGCAACCTATGCTGACAACTTGTCCTCAAGTTGTCTCGGTTGTGATCCTTTTTATATCTCAATAAGCATAACCAATCATACAGACTCATGTGATCTTCTACACATTGTATAATCTAACTTTTGTATGAGATAATGGGACAAGCATAGGCAATCAAGTAAACAATTGGTAGGAGATTGTAATAGTGTTAAATAGAAATAATGTATACAAGCTCAAACCATTTTGCTTTCGGTATACAAATCGATGGCGACACATTGATATTTTCTCGATTTTCTGCGAATTTACGGAGCGATGAGATCATTCTGGACTCGACTTTGATCTTCTAGACTATTTTTGGATGCCTATTCTTGATCTTGAATGAAAGCAATCTATGGAGAATCTTGAAAAATTTAGCCTCCTAAGTGCTTCTTTGTTATTTTCGAAAATCACTATTATGCATATGGTATTTACGATTTTGTCCTACCTTGTATTTATAATGATTTCCCTAGAATCATATTTCGATAGGACTCTTGCATATCTAATAAACACAATAATTATCTTCAATCCCTGAAGATAATCATATCTAGAATAATTATCTATTGATATTTAATAATATCAGATAATATCTATCTAGATATAGGAGATGTATTAAAATAATATATTAATCAGAACAGAATCTCAGTAGGATTCTACATAGGGGGAAGAAATTTAAGAAGCTTCAGACCTTGATGGGCCTGCCCAGGGAACAAATACAAGGAATAAAGATGGACTTAAAATGAATTAATTATCTTATGTTTAGCCCAGAATATAAATTAATTCATAAACATTTAAAGTATAAATGCTGACTTACCCATTTATTATAAAAGTTGAGTCGGACTCGTACTTAGACTTACAAATCCTCGTATTTAAGATATCGCACGTCCATTAATTATTTATAGCACTCAGACTGCTGAAAATTTTAAAATAAATAATTTATTCCAAAATCATCACACATACATTCATATGAATCAACATATATATATATATATATATATATATATATATATATATATACATATAAATATGTACATGGAAGAGTTCAAATAAAAACCTATTTTTCGTAAGAACACAAAACCAATGCACTTTATTTACGAAGTTAATGCAATTTATGTATAAAGTTCTTGCACTACTGAAATATTGATGAATAATATTGTCTTTTATCGAATTGATGGTGCATTAGTTTTATACATAAAATGCATTAACTCTATCGTAAAGTGCATTGTTTTTAAATTCTTACAAAAATGAGTTTTATTATAACCTAACCTATATATATATATATATATATATATATATATATATATATATATATATTTAAATCTTGAGCAAAGCTAAAGAAGCGAGGTTATTGTCTTCAATTTTTTCACAACCCGTTATCCCAAAGGACGATTGATGCGAAACTATGACTCGGGATGAGAATTAAAGGTGAAAATAGAAAGGGCGTTGTGTGGTGGTGACATACAAGCATAGAAAACTTGCATTCGAGATATAAATATGTAACATCATGGCATAATAACATTTACATAACATTTAAATATATGCGATGGAAAACATGTGAGATACACATATGATGATGTGCACTCGAGGTTCTACAATATATCGGTGACATAGGGACCCGTTTAATTGACACTTTTCCATTCAATCGCTTTACTCGACTTGCACATAAAAAGCGAATATGCGGGGGTTGATGCAAAAATACTCGGTGGACTCGTGCGAAAAGTTTTATCATTTTATTATGCGGTCCATACTGATAACACGGGGTTTTACTTGAAAGGCACATGTTCACTAAATATTTTCTCTCATTTTCCATAAGATTTTCCGATCGGTCCATTTCTATCCGTATGATCTATATGTTGGATTTGTATCTTTGGAAGCAATTTTGGTTGAGCTTGTATACAATATTTCACGATACCACTATTATAATCTTCTATCGAATTGTTTACTTGATTGCATATGTATGTCCTTTATCTCATATATAAGTTAGATCATACGATGTGTTGTAGATCACGATACGTATGATTGGTCGAAGCTTAATGAGATATAAAAAGTATCACTGACTAAGACAACTTGAGGGCGAGTTGTCGGTATAGGCTGCGGTATAGATAAAGTGACTTGACTTAGTTGCTTGTCTATCTTTGGTACATCTCGGCGTATTGATGGATCACAGTTAGATGATTTCTTCTATCTGACCATCGTGAATAACCTAGATCTCGGTGACTTTACGTTGATCTAAACCTCGATAAGCTATTAGGTGAGTATGAGTTGCTGACTATCACTTTGACTTGTTATGGGTGAGGTTACATGAAATAACCCAGATTCTCTGCATCTTGGGTGGTGGCGATCTTATGTCATGCTAGTTACACCGTCGAGTCACAGTATCCGTTTAGGATGATGGCGTCCTTAAGGAGCTCAAAATGTTTATTGTACTAAACCATGCAGGTTAAGTTATCTCAAGTACAATAATAAGGTTGAGTGGTACTACTTAAGGAATTAAAGTAATTCAGAATGTTGTAAATAATTAATGGACGTGCGATATCTTAAATACGGGGATTCGTTAAGTCTAAATGCGAGCAGACTCGACTTGAAAATAAAGGGTAAGTCGACATTTATTCTCTAGTGGCATGAATAAATGTTTATGAATTAATTGATGTTCTGGGCTGAACATAAGATAATTAATTAATTTGAGGTCCATCTTTATTTCTTGCATTTGATCCACTGGTAGCCCGTCCGGGCACATTGCTAAGAGGATTTTCGTCCACCTCATATAGAGTCCCTATGGGACTCTGTTTTGATCCTCTCTATCTTAAGTGATATTATTATATTTTTAGATATGCATAAATCCTATCATGATAGGATTTAGGGTTGCATTATAAATATAAGGTGAGAGAGAAAATCAAAGGCTAATCCTAAGTGAAATTTTCGAAATCCATACTTCTCAAGCTTGGAATTTTCGAAAACTTTCAAGAAAGAAGGAGATGAATTTCATAGCACTCTCCATAGATTGTCCTCGCTCGGACAGTTGAGTTTAGGCAATCGGGAAGCGATCGAAGATCAAAAGCACGAGTCTTGATCAATCTTTGCCTCACGATTTGTAGGTAAACACGAGAATGTAGGAAATCTTATTTTAACCCTCTCCGAGGATCTATCTTGGATGTTTGATTCACCATACATTGATTATTTGTCTAGCATGCACCTATATAATTAATTGCAACACATAGGGTTTTCTCGTGTTTACTGCGAATCATCGGGGATGAGCGGATCGAGACTCGTGCTTTGATCTTACGGGTGTATCCGGTTGCCTAATCTCAATGTCGGTGAGGACGATCTATGGAGAATGCTATAGAAAATCACCCTCTTTCTTTTCTCTCAAATTTTCGAAAATTCTCACAACAAGTATATGGTAATTCTCTAAAATAATGGAATGAGGATTAGCCTTGATTTTCTCTCTCACCTTATATTTATAATGCACTCCCAAATCCTATCTAGATAGGATCTATGCATATCTAATAAATATAATAATATCCTTTAGGATAGAGAGGATCAAATCAGAGTCCTAGTAGGACAGAGAGAGAGGTGGGCGATTTTCACCCTAGCTATAGGCCTGGATGGGCCAGCACAGGGATCAAATGCAAGGAATAAAGATGGGCCTCAAATAAATTAATTATCTTATGTTTAGCCCAGAACATAAATTAATTCATAAACATTTATTCATGCCACTAGAGAATAAATGCTGACTTACCCCTTTATTACCGAAGGTGAGTTGGGCTTGCACTTAGACTTTACGAATCCCCGTATTTAAAATATCGTACGTCCATTAATTATTTATAGCGTTCTGACTACTTAAAATAATTAATATCTTTAATTCCTTAAGTAGTACCACTCAACCTTATTATTGTACTTGAGATAACTCAACCTGCAGGGTTTAGTACAATAAGCCTTTTGAGCACCTTAAGGGCGTCATCATCCTAAGCGGATACGGTGACTCGACCCGGATAACTAGCATGACATCTGACACACGCCACCACCCAAGATCACGAGAGAATCTTGGGTTATCTCATGTAACCCTCGCCCATAGCAAGTCAAGTGATGGTCGAACTCATACTCACCTAATACCTTATCGAGATTTAGATCAATGTAAGTCTCCGAGATCTAGGTTCTTCACGACGGTCACATAGAAGAACTCGTCTCACCGTGATCCATCAATACGTCGAGATGTACAAAGCATAGACAAGAAACCAAGTCGAGTCACTTCTTATCTACACGCAGCCTATCTCGACAACTCTTCCTCAAGTTGTCTCGGTTGTGATACTTTTATATCTCATTAAGCGACCAATCATACGAGACTTACGTGATCTACAAACACCTGTATGATCTAACTTATATATGAGATAAAGGGACATACATATGCAATCAGTAAACAATTCGAGATAGGAGATTGTAATAGTGGTAACGAAACATTGTATACAAGCTCAACCAAAGCGCTTTCGATATCAAATCAACAATCTCCCACTTATACTAAAGCAAAACTTTTAGTATACAATGTGTCTCTACTAGCTATTACAAACAACACCATCACTTTGCTTCTCCCACTTATACAAAAGTTTCCTTTCTAAGTGGGTGATATCTTCTTAATCAAGTCCTCGAATATGCTCTTCGTAGACTTTTGCGGTAGGCTCTTCGTGAATGGATCAGCTAGGTTATCCATGTGCCAATCTTCTCAATCAGCCACGTCCCCTCGTCTAACGATTTCTCGTATGACATGGTACTTTCTCTCTATGTGTTTCGTTGCCTTGTGGGTGCATGGTTCCTTCGAGTTTGCCACTTGCACGAGTTATCACGATAAACTATGATACTCTTGGGCAAACCGGTACCACATCTAGATCCATGAGGTAGTTTTGAACTATCTGACCTCTTTTTTTGCCTTGAGCGGCTACATATTCGGCTTCCATGGTGGAGTCCATGCAATGCATCGTTGCTTTGCACTCAGCGAGGATCTGACTCCTCCTCCCAAGGTAAACACATAGCACGAGGTAGACTTCTTCTCATCACGGTCGACTTGAAATCCAGTGCGAATAACCCAAAGGCATTAGACTATCTCCATGGTAAACCGACTATAATCTCGAGTCCTTTTCGGTGCTTGAGTATATGCTTTACCATGATCGATGAGCTTGTCGGGTTAGGCGATATCTAGCTACTATGCCTACCGCGCATAGCGGATATCGGGTCTCGTACATAGCATTGCGTCGTGAGACTTCCTACGGCGGAGCGTAAGGAACTTGTCTCATTCCTCTATCTCGCTGCGGTCATGGGTGGCTGCTCCTTGAGATAAAGGGCGCCATATGCGAAGGTAGCAATCCTTTCTTGGCGGTGCATACTAAAGCAGTAATCACGATATCAATGTAAGGCGCTTGAGATAAGCTCGACATTTTCCTCTTGAGATCTCGGTAAACCTTGATCCCAAGAATGTCTGCTGCATCTCCTAAGCCTTTCATTTGAAGGCGATCGGATAACCAACTCTTTCGTCGATAACAACTTCACATTGTTGCCAAGTAGAAGGATGTCATCTACATAAAGTGCAAGAAATACCACATCACCGTTGACATCTAAGCGATACACACAACTTTCGCTGAGCGATTGGGTAAATCCATGGGACTTTACCACCTCGTCAAGCGTAAGTTCGGGATCGTGAAGCTTGCTTAAGCCCATAAATGGACTTCTTAAGCTTCCATACTAGATGCTCTTCACCTTCACCACATAACCTTGGTTCTTTGTATATAGATGTCTCTACCTTTTTCAAGGTAACCGTTTAAGCGGTTTTCACGTCCATTGCCAAACCTCAATGTTTAAGTGGGCTACTATGGCGGAAGAATTACGATGGACTTGAGCATTCCTCTGGTGAAAAGGTCTCATCGAAATCGATGCCCTCAATCTGAGTGTACCCTTTCGCCACAAGCCTGGCTTTAAAAGCCGAAACCTCTCCATCTGAATCTCTCTTCCTCTTGTATACTGTAATACCCCATATTCCTGTAGCAAAGATTTGCTCCTGATTAAGAGCTTTATAAGAAGGGCATTGCATCCTTAAGAAAGAGTTATTTAAGTTAAAAGCTTTTATGTTAAGCTTTGAGTCGAGAAGATAGAATCTGAGATAGATTCGAGAAAGAATCTGAGATAAGATTCTTAAGTCTTTATTAGCATGAGAAGATCTAGATTTGAGAGTCTTGAAATGATAAGATATGTGTTCATAGAAGTTTTGATCCTATAGTCATAGAATTTGAGTCTTTCATCTTTTAATATATATGTTTGCTCAATGAACTCGGATCGAGCAAATTTTCCAAAATGGTTTTGAGACAAAAAAATGCTTTTAATAGTCATATATGATGTTTATTTTAGAAAGAGGTAATTATGAAGATTTCAACTCATTAGAAATTCCTATATTTCTATTTGATTTATATTGAGTTAATAATTTCAAAAGATAGGTTATATCCTTATTTTTAAGCTTATATAATAAGCTAAGGAGAATTCTAAATTTAAGGCTTCCCAAAGAAGCCGTTTAAAGCTTATGTAATAAGCTAGGAAAATTCTAGAAAACTTGTGGCATATTAAAGAAGACATGAATAGTATATGGGTATATATATGTGTTTAGCTTCCAAAACACACTAATTTCCTCCATTCTTCTCAAAATTTTCGAGAACACACACAAACACACACTGCAAGGTGTAAAAATATTCAAACTCGTTTCTATGAAGATCTAGCAGATGGATTCACGATCCGTCTTCACACAAAGGTAGATCTACACCTCTAGAAACGCATTTATGGTTTAAAATTTCGAAAATCATGAAGTTTAGAGGCTCCTAATTTTCGGTCCTTTTGAGTATGTTTGAAGGAGTATGTTTTGTTCGATTATTTCTTGATATTACGTTAGATCTAGCACCTATGAGTAGTTTAATGTTGAATTTTCAAGCATGAGTTCATTCCTTGGAATCTTTGAAATTTTCGAAAATGAGGAAGCCTAGATCTTAAACTTATGTTGTTGATACGCTTGATATGCTTTCATATATGTGTTGTTGGGTAGATATAAACATGTTTTGAGCAAGAAAAGCGATTAAATCGAACCCATGTGAAAACCCTAAAATGGCGAATACTATGTCACACATGAGGTTGGATTTTGATTTTATTTGATCATTTTGACTTTATATTTGGATTCTATGATATGAATAGAGCTTAAAATAATTTATTCGGATTTTTCTACCGGCGTATTTTAAAGATGAAAAATTTTAGTTTGACGTCAAAGTGGGTTTTCAATGTTAAAGCTTTAATCTTTGGTTTCAATGGTTGATTGATGATCTTTGATGATAGTTGAGTATGTATAGAAGTTCGTTTATGTTAGATGGCGTCTCACGTAATTTTTCACGTTGGTCGTAAGTCGCGTTTGTAAAGAGTTGTTAGTTTGTGATTAAGATTAGATGGCTTAAGTTTGTTTTGAGTCATCTATGTTTGTTTAGTCACATGAGGCTTAGTGAAGTCTTGTTATATGTTTAGATGTTAAAGGATGCAATGACCCATTTGTTCATAGACTATAGAGTCTTGAATATCGAAGTTATAGTCGTGTTGACGACTTAGATAAGATAAAGAGTTTATCTTTTCGTTTGGCTCTGGTATGCTTATCGCTACTTTATATTGATGAAGGGCCAAGTTCGAGAGAAGAAAGAAGCGAAGGACGATTATACGATCCACCCGAGTGGTTATTACAGTGGGTAAAATCTTTCTTAAAATGAGAAGTGATATGCTTTTGCATCTGATATGATATGATATGCATTTTATGAAAAATTGGTGATTTGCCAAGTTTTTAGCATGATGCATGATGCATGATGTATGTTGCCTATCTACGAGAGATGGGCGATATCGGCCCTATCTTTGGACGAGCTGCCGATGAGGTTTGTGTATCTGGTGATCGTGAGCTAAATGGCCAATCACGGTGTTTGAGAAGAGGCTGCTTCTCAACACAAGAATCGTAGATAATGTCTGCGGACACATGTTTAATGTTGCATCTTGAATATATAAGCATGAAAGCAAGTAAGTTTATTTGAAGCATGCAGGTTATTTAGCGAAAACTCTTGTCCATTGCAAATGTTATGGCAAGTCGAGTTTATAGCTCTAAGAGCAATGTTTTAAATGTTTTGGCATATACCCTTGAGTGCATCTAGTACTCACGCCTTGCATATATTTCTAAAGGTGCGAGGATGAGCTCGAGAGGATCTTTGGAATCGAATGTGGTGCAGAAGAGCTTCTCAGAGGTTTTGTCTCATGATGATGTTGTTAATTGTTGATGTCGTGTTTTGTTTGCCCAGTCTTATGTCATCATACATGATTCTCGACCACACTTCTTGTTGCGAACTTTGGCCTTTGTTTGTTTGTATCTAAATATTTGCCACAGTGACGGTTTTATTACATTGTTGGGATTTCGTCATTTACGTTAAAATGTCGATTTCTTCTATGACCGAGGACTTATCAAAATGATTGTGTGAAAAGGATTTCTTTTAAATACCGGTATTGTTTGTTGGATCTAATATTGTATAAAAGGTTTGAAGTTATTGATGAGTCATGCTTTCGACCTAGTTAACCAAAGATTTTATTTTGGTGAAAGCATGTTTGAGTTCTCACATTCGTTGTAAAATTAGTTTAACACGTGATATTAGATCAATGTAGTATTTGATGTCGATTATCTTATTTTGAAAATTTTCCTCAGCCATTGTTTTTCTTTGTTCGATTACTCCTTGTGGTTTGAGGATCTAGAATCATTCTTTGTCGGATCTACCTCTTTCAACAATAATTTATTCATTCATGATGAAAGTTGAGGTCAAATATTGTTTGACATGTATATTCCGTCGGAATTGTTGTTATAAATTATCAGAAGTTCTTTCTTAACCCACATAACAGCCCAATTACTTAATCAATTGCTTGGTTAAGTAAGTTGGGGTGTTACATATACCCACTTGCTACCTATGGCTTCCTTGCCATCTGGTAGAGGTGTCTTTTCGTATACATCAATAGCTGTTATGGACTCAATTTCTAAGTCCATAGCGGTGTGCCATGATCTTGCATCAATGTCTTGTATCGTCTCATTGTATGTCCATGGGTCGATTATTGCCCGCCTTTTCACAGGACTAAATCAGAAGATTCACCCACGAACATAAATCGCTCGGGTTGACGAACAACCCTCCCACTCTGACGGCGCTCTTGGCGCTGATGGCGGCGGTGGGTGCGATAACTTGTGGTTCTCTATCTTGCACAACTTCTGGATAGGAGCCATTTATGCGGCCGATATCTCCGGTGGAACTCGATCCACTTCAATTTCTTGAAGTATCGGTGTCGATCCTCCCACTAGATCGACATCTCGCACTTTGGCTTAATCGGTGGTGGAATCGATCATCTTCTAATTCACGAAGAATTATTTCAACTTTGGATTTATGGTTTTCATATAATCCTCTTCTAAGAATCGGGCATTAGTGCTAATAATGACCTTCCGATCATAGGACTATAGAATAAACCACCTTTCGTCCCTCTAGGATAGCGATAAACGACCTTGCGTCGGATCTAGCCTCCAACTTGTCGCCTTCTTGTTCACGTGTGTTTGGATCGCCCCATATCCTTTGTGGCTTAAACTAGCTTGCGCCCAAACCACAACTCGAAAGGGTCTTTTCGACTAACTTGGATGGTACTAGATTTAGCAAGTATGCTGCACTGTTTCTAAGGCATACCCCAACGAAATAAGCAATGTTGCATAACTCATCATCGATCTAACCATTTCTAAAAGAGTCTATTTCTTCGCCTCGACACACCATTTTGTTGTGGTGTGCCCGGTGTAGTGAGCTGGGAGATAATCCTACACTGCACCAAATAGTCCATAAACTCGTTACTGAGGTATTCGCCACCGCGATCAAACCGCAGTGACTTGATACTTTTACCAAGCTTCGTCTCCACTTCCGCCTTAAACTCTTTGAATTTCTCAAGCATTCGGACTGCGGTGAAGCGGTATATGTATCCGTACCTTGAGTAATTGTCAATGAAAGTGACAAAATACTGCATACCTCCACGAACTTGTGTTGACATAGGTCCACGGTCGAATGGACTAGTTCCAACACTTCTTTGGCTCTATAACCCTTCTTTGAAGGTGCAGGTCGACATCTTTCCTTCTATACGAGGATTCGCAGATCGAACGGAGTGGCTGTGAGATCACCCAACGCCCATTCTTGGCAGGTCTTTGGATCCTATTTAGATTGATGTGACCTAATCTAAGATCTTGAAAGCGTGGTGTCATCTTGCGAAGAAAACTTTCTCTTTTAAGGTTTGAAAAAGATGCAGACATAGTTATAGGTATTATGTTTGGCGTAATAGGATAAAGCCAATTATATAAAGTGCACCACAGATAACCGTCATTTCTTATGATAGAAACACCACTATCAAAAATAACAGAATATCCGTGAATAAATAGTTTGAAAACGGAAATAAGGTTCCATGAAACTCCGGCACATATAAAACGTCTTTCAAAACTAAAGCGTCCTATCAAAACATAAAGTAACATCTCCACCGCAACGGCCTCGACTTTCGCGCGTTGCCCATGGAGATTGTTATCTCGCCATCACTGCTCTTTGTATGCGGGAACCCCGCAGGTATAACAAACATGATCGATCGCCGTATCTACTACCCATGAATGAGTAGAACAAGTCGCTAAACATGTTTCGTTACTATTAAGGCAAATGGCGTACCTTGAGCCTCGAGCATAGGGCACTGGCCTCCAATGCCAGATCTTGCCAAGACTTGCATCACTTGCCCTCTCCTTTGGCTTTTCAAGCCTTCGGTGTGAACATGTTTTGCCCCACCGCCCCATTGTTTCCTTTGCCTCTACCACCTTTGGTGCCCTTTTTCTTCTTCCATTTTCAACGGAAAATTTGGGCCCCTAGATGTGCTAGCAAGGGCATGTCCTTTACCCATGACTCCTTCTCGCGCCACGAGATCATTAAGCAACCGACTAAGTGTATACTCGGTCTTGCTCATGATCGCATTCACGCGAAAATTCTCAAAAGACTTGGGTAGTGTGTTGAGGATGATATCGACCTTGGCCGCCGTCAATACCTCCTCCCAACCGATCAAGACTATCCGTGAGATGAGTCATGGGAGAAATTTTCATGGACCGAACTTCATTCTTCCATCTTACACATGAGATTTCTCTCATTGTGTGGAAGCGGATGCTCGATCCGATCGCCCAAACTTACTCTCGAGACTTGACCATATTTGATCGCGTCTACCATCGACCGATCTTTGCACCGCAAGCGCTTTGGACATCGTAGTCATCATATAGCACTTGGCCATATTGTTTGACTTATGCGAAAGTCCGCTGACTCTGTTGCTCATTAGTCGATCGTCGATGGGCATCGGGTTTGGGAGTAGTGAGAACAAACATGTGTTCTTCAACGATAAGAACATATTCCATGTTTCGTTTCCACTCGATAAAAATTTGACGGATAGAGGATTTTGTTCGAGCATGTTGATAATCTGTAAGAGACATATCGAAAAGTAATGTAAACACATAAGCATACGATCGCACATAATTAAGTAACAATAATATGGTAATCTTTTGATAAAACAATATTAATTGAAACCTCCAATCGCCCGAGGAATCCCATACGCAAGCCACGCGTGTGGGCGTTTACATGAACCCCTCAACCGGACTAAAATATACCTTTTAGTCGTTTAATTTCAATCCATGTCAACTTATCCTTATGACAAATGAAATTAATGATTGGACCTTACTAGACCACATCCCTATCGCAAGAAGGGACTTGGCGGAAGTTGTACTTGAGGTGATGTCTAAGCAATGACCACAATTTTAACGGTGAAAATGAATTCTTAGAATTGGCATACTCACTAAGACCATACCGCCCAATCCAAATTCCTTTGTTATCTCATTTTAAATCTATCTCTAGAGAACTTGTGAAAATCGCATATGCAAGCCACACGCGTGTGGGCGTTTACATGAAACTCCCACTCTCAATAGATTAAAATGTTTTATTTAGAAATATCATCTAACAAACTTATGACAAACAATGCGAAGCAAGCCCGCGTGTGGGCGTTTACTCACAATGCGTATCACTTTGTTTAGAGATCAAAAATGGAGGTCTTGACATTTTAATTTTAAAATTAATATGTCGGGTTGCTTGCTTAGTCTTTTGTTTCAAAAGGTTTGTCCATGCGAGATCACGTAATCTAGCATGCTTTTCTATAGAACTCAACATGTAAAACATGCTCGCAGTATTCTAAAATATGCTTGAAAAACGCGATAAACCTAACATACTTACTATGCTCATCCAATCACGAAAACATATAACATGTTTATCTACGTAATTAAACATACATAGCATGCTTCTGCATAATTTAAACATTCACGACATGCTTTGAACGATAAAAATAAAATAAAATCGTTCATCGCGGCCCACTCATGGATCATGTACTTCCCTGCCTAATTTATTATATAAATATGCAAAGTACAGATCTTCAATACTCGAAAAAATGGGCCTCGCGTGCACGGGCACAAACCGGATTCATCAAAGCGAATTTAAAAAAATCAAAAGGCCTGATCATTGAACGGGCGAACCGGTCGAAAAACTGGAACCGGGTCAAAATTTCTGATCTGGGCCAAAAATCGGGTCAGGGCCGAACCGGGTCGGGTCGGCCCAAAACAAATCTGGGCTAGGTCAGCATAAAAGGGGTGGGCGCTGGCTGAGACATGCCCGTGCGCGCCAGCGCCTTCCGCCCGGCTCGTGCGTCGTCGCCCATGCCCCGCCGAGAGGCTGCCGAGGCGCCGCCGAGGACTACCGCGAGCGGGACATCTGCGTGTAAATCGCAGCCCGCCACCCACGCTATCGAGAAATCCGGCGTTGAGGTTTCGCCACGAGAATCGCGCGCCCGCGTCGCTCGGTGCTCATCCGCCCACCTCGCGCGCCGCCGAGAACGTCGCCCGGCGGCCGCCGAGGCGTTGCCCACCACGTTGCGGGCGCTCTGGGCTTCCGCATGAAAATCGCGCCCCAGATCGCCCAAAGACCGCCGAGCACACACCGTGGCGTTGAGCTTACCTAGCTGCCGAGGTTTCATGGCGTTGAGGTTTCCTCGCGTTGAGGTGGCGCGCCGCCGAGAAATCAGCGTGCAGTTGTCGAGAATCTCGGACGACGCCGACGCGTGCGGCAAGGCGCCTCGACGCGCCGCCGTCGGGCGCACCGCGCGCGCGATGCGGCTGCTGCCTAACGATCGTCGCGCTGCCGCGATCGATGAGCGATGCTGCCGAGTGCGCGCAGCTACCGAGCACCGCCGGCGTGCACGCTAAGCGTCGGCGGTGCCGAGGCGTCCCGCGACGAAGCACGCACCCGCACCGCTGGGCTGCCAACCGTGCGCCCGGCCTCGCCTACATGCCCGCTGTTGCCGATCTGCCGAGAAACGCGCGCGTGGCGGCGGGCGGCTGCGCGGTGCCGAGCACGCCACGCGCGCCATCGCCCGCACGCCTCGCGTCTTTCATCCGGTTTCTCGGCGCACTCCCATCGCCTCGTTCTTCGTGCTTTCGTCTTCGTTCTTCTTTACGGATAAGATTTACAAGAGAAAATCTAATCTAACCACGGATATTCTCGTGGTGAAAAACAAAATCGACAAAATATAAAGCGACGATGAGCGACGATTTATAATTAATTAATTGCGACGTTATAATCAAGCGTGAATTAATCCAATGTAACTAAGATTACGAACCGGGCTCTGATACAAATTGTAGGGAAATCTTATTTTAACCCTATCCCGAGGATCTATCTTGGATATTTAATTCACCATACATTGATTATTTGTCTAGCATGCACCTCTATAATTAATTGCAAAGCGTAGGAGTTTTCTCGTGTTTACCCATGAATCATGGGGATGAGCGGATCAAGACTCGTGCTTTGATCTTACGGGTGTATCCCGGTTGCCTAATCTCCGATGTCGGTGAGGGACGATCATGGAGAATGCTATAGAAAATCACCCTCTTTCTTTTCTCTCAAATTTTGAAAATTCTCACCACAAGTATATGGTAATTCTCGAAAATAATGGAATGAGATTAGCCTTGATTTTCTCTCTCACCTTATATTTATAATGCACTCCCAAATCTATCTAGATAGGATCTATGCATATCTTATAAATATAATAATATCCTTTAGGATAGAGAGGATCAAATCGAGTCCAGTGGGGTGAGAGAGAGGTGGGCGATTTTCACTAGCTACGGTCTGGATGGGCCACCCAGGATCAAATGCAAGGAATAAAGATGGGCCTCAAATAAATTAATTATCTTATATTCATTGAAAACATAAATTAATTCATAAACATTTATTCATGCCACTAGAGAATAAATCTCGACTTACCCTTTATTAATAGAAGGTTAGTTGGGCTTGCACTTAGACTTTATGAATCCCGTATTTAAGATATCGTCGTCCATTAATTATTTACGCTGCTCGATTGCTTAAAATAATTAATATCTTTAATTCATAAGTAGTACCACTCGACCTTATTATTGTACTTGAGATAACTCGACTGCGGGGTTTAGTACAATAAACCTTTGAGTTCCTTAAGGGACGTCATCGTCCTAAGCGGATACGGTGACTGAACACGGGTAACTAGCATGACATACAAGATCGCCACCACCCAAGATGAGATAATCTTGGGTTATCTCATGTAACCCCACCCATAGCAAGTCAAAGTGATGGTCGAGAACTCATACTCACCTAATACCTTATCGAGATTTAGATCGGCGTAAGTCTCCGAGATCTAGGTTCTTCACGACGGTCGGATAGAAGAACTCATCTCACCGTGATCCATGATACGTCGAGGCGTACAAAGATAGACAAGCAACCAAGTCAAGTCACTTCTTATCTACACGCAGCCCTATACCGACAACTCTTCCTCAAGTTGTCTCGGCGTTGATAAGTTTATATCTCATTAAGCTTGACCAATCATACGACTTACGTGATCTACAACACACCGTATGATTTAACTTATATATGAGATAAAGGACATACATATGCAATCAAGTAAACAATTCGGATATGAGATTGTAATAGTGGTAACAGAAACATTGTATACAAGCTCAACCAAAGCGCTTTCGGTATTCAAATCCAGCGGAGAAAACACCAGCGTGTTGCAATTAATTATATAGGTGCATGCTGGGTATATAATCAAGCGCTGGCGGTTATATAGCCATCGAGTTAAGGAATGTCAAATTATACACGGCGTAAAATGTCAAATTATAGCGAGTTGTTGCCCTATTGGGACTATTATCACCAAATAGTACCAATGGGACCAACATAATAGTTGGTCTATTGGAACTATTTGGTGATAATAGTCCCATAGGCCGACAACTGCTATAATTTGATATTTTTATTGTGTGGCTATAATTGACATTCCTTAACTCGACGACTACATATATGTATTTCCACTATAATCAATGTATGGTGAATTAAACATCCAAGATAGATCTTTGGGAGAGGGTTAAAATTAGATTTTCCTACATTATATCGAGAACATCATGCATCGTAGAAGGTTGGTCACCTTCCACGAGCGTTGTGATCGGTCGAGAAAATCTTCGACATCTGATTACCATCGGTGTACACGTTAATCCTTGCTAGGAATTCTTATCTAACATAAGATCGAATTGATTAACATCAAGTTGGCGAACCAACACGGATAGGATACATAAAAATAAATATTTTGATAGATAATTAATAGTAAACATCATCATCATTTCATTTCAAAAGAAAGCATCGTAAACAAGACATCTATCATTATTTTATCCTTGAGAAGAAAGCCCGTCTCGAGTAATCTCCTCCTAACTTGATGACATTCGTTAGTCATCGACTACTTCGAACTTCACCTTTACGTAACAAAATGTTTTAGTATGTTGGTCGAGTCGTTGGTAAATGCCGGTAAATTATAACAGACTCGACAACTTCCATAAATCTTATTAGGATATTACTAAGTGTTGACCTTATAGGGTTTTTGTACATTTAACTAATTAAAGTTAAGTTTTCTTCGGAACTTGGTTCATCCATTTCGTATTTCCCAATCATAAATTCTTGCGTTTTTTAATGAGACGAAGCATCTCTTCATGCCTCATGACGCTTTAGAAAACTCCATAAATTCATCAAAGTCGTCAATCATTAATACGGATTCAGTTATGCCTTTAGTACAATCATAAGAGATGATATCATACTTTCTAGAAATTTTTTCATGACTTATTTGTTTACACCTCATCCTCTCGAACTCAAATCGGGTGATTTCTAAACATGCGAACTCGAACGTCGATTTATAGCCTTACAGAGAGAAATCAATTCTCACCTTAACTTACTACGATTCTCCACTCAATCCCAACAGATTAACTAGACATAATGTAACTGCCATGTACTTATCAATATAAGGCTACAAGCTTTCTCATATAGAAATACTTGAGAGATCTTAAAATCAAGTCCTAAACATGAGATATTATACTGTGCACGTAATAGACACATAACATGTTTTGCATATACACAAAAATTCTCTATTAAACATGCTCAACAAATTAAAACAGTACCCAACAATCTCAAACTTTAAACTTAGCCATTATTCATATAAACGAAGATATTCATGCATTTAGTTTCAATCAACGAACATTAGAACTCGTAAAACGAATAACTAGCATAATAGGCCCTAATTCGGGTTTACTATCTGAACATGCTTAGAAAATACTGTAATTTCACATTAGTACTTAAACACACCCAAACATGCATAATATTTACTATTTTTAAGTTTTACGTCATTAATTAAAACAACTCAACGTAGTGAACTTTCAAATTTTATCCGAAAAACCTAATAAATTCCTATCATGCATTATACATACTCCAAAGTCTAGATATGTAACACCACAAACCCATATCATGAGGCTCTCGAATATTTTTCAAAGAAATTCTCTACAAAATTCTAAATATGTGAATTAATTCATACATACTCCATTAGTACCTAACATCATATATATATGATCAATTCAACCAAAAACAAAAAACAAAAAATAAAATCAAACCCATAAATACATCACATATTTCGATCATGTTAGAAAGAAAATCAGACATCCTCAACCTTGTACAGAACTTTAAACATAAGCTCAAAATCATCATATAAACCATATTAATTTAATAACTTAAATCATTTGAACAAGACCTCAAAAATTCCCCAAAATAGTCAAACACTCCATCATGCTTAAACCATGGTGAAATTTTAATTTTCTTATATACATAAAGAGGTTAGAAGGTTATCCACATCTTAATCGGTTTTGATTTGTTGAAAAAAATTAAAAATCGAGCATGTTCTTCAAAATTTGAGGAAGAACATGTTTTTTTTTTTACTTGGTTGCTCTCGACAGTGTGAGAGCTGAAAGGAGAATGAAATTGTTGTGTGATATCTCCCTATATTAGTAACTAAGTAATTTTAATTGTGGTCCAAAATAAACCACCCATATTTTACTTACTTTTATCTTTTCTACACTTCGGTCCACACAGTCAAATGCAAGCCCACTTTTTTTTGTCTTTTTGATCGGCCACATTAGAGAAAATAAGGGAGATATTTTTCTTTACATTTAACTTTAGTGGTATATATTAATAATTTCCAATAAGTTGAATTAAACATGTGGTGAAAATTAAAATAACTTTTCATGACCTTTTCTACTATCAATTTTCGATCATAGCAAGACCAAAAGGAAGACTTTTGATCCACATTTTATTATATAATAATAGGAAGATAAAAACTTATGGTTGAAAATCAAACTAAAAATTCTTAAATTAAAGTTATGAGTTTCGATCATTTTGAAATAAAGACATTTGATCCATTTGTCATCATAATATATTCTAGTATAATATCAAAAATAATTATTTCGTGAAAATTAGATTTACAAAAATTATCTCTATGTTTTTTTCTAAAACATTATTGTAACCTTAAAACTTAAAATATATTTAAATTACAATTGTCAAAATCAAGCTTCGTAAATAAATTCATCTGGGAGTAATATACATTTTATAGCACTTTCATTAAGGTGAAATAAAATTCAAGCTTTGTCATATAAAAATTGGTGTAGGATTAATTTTCCATAGTTAATAGTCGTCGGAAATCGCACTCTTAAAGAAATATAATATTCTTTGGTTTGCTATTCACTCACCATCGTAAAATAAAACTTCTTGTATTGCATTCTAAAAAACAATAGACGTGCAAAAATATTTCTACATGCAAATAGTTCTTTTACGCACTTCGGGATACTATTTATCGAAAAACTTGAAAGCTAACTTTCTTACTCGATTTTGAATTACAGAGGAAGTTTCGTTATTTGTTAATTAAAATTAGCCTTTGATTTCAAAATCTTATAAATCCTAATGCAAAAATTTTGTTTAATAACTTAATTAACCATGGACTGAATTCAAACGATCGGGGTATTACATTCTACCCCCCTTAAAAGAAATTTTGTCCCAAAATTTGTGTCTCTTATAAGAGCATCTGATGTCTCTTCATCATTCTATACTCAAAACTCTCACATTGCTTTCACTTGTCCATGATATCTCCATATGACATTTACTAGTAGTATTGACTCATTTCTTAACTATTAATCTTTTTGGTCTAAGAAAGACTCGAGTCTTTCTTCATAACTCATATCCAAGCCAAGGTTAACATCGTCATAATGGATTACGTGTTCTTAGCTGTGAAACGTGAAATACATTCTATACATTTTCTAGATTTGGCGATAATGCCAATCTATAAGTTATTGGGCATATTCTCTCTATTTTTTGTTGTATGCCGGACCTAATAAATCTTCTAGATGATGTAACTTTTCTTCGTTCTCAATTATAATTATTTCAGCATGTATCAACATCAATTTTTTGTCTATTTTAAGCTTATTTTATCACTTTGTAAACTGGAGGACGATCTTAATCATCTCACCTATTGGGTCAAGCCCAAATACTTTTCTCTCGCCCACTCATCTCAATAGGTGGCTATTTGCATTTCCTTTTTCTTAACGTTTCTTGTGATATTATAGAGGTCATTGCCCGATGACTCTTATTATAAATAAACTTGAAAATGGCAAGACATGCTCTAAGTTATTGCCTCGATCTCGCACGACAGTCCTTCGCATCTTATAACATAGTCACATGTTGGATTTGTATACTGAAAGCAGTTTGTTTGAGCTTGTATACAATGTTACCTGTTACCACTATTACAATATCCCATCTGAATTGTTTACATTTGCTTATGGTTTTCCCCTTATCTCATATATACGTTAGATCATACAGTGTGTAGTAGATCACATAAGTTTGTATGATTGGTCAAGCTTAATGAGATATAAAAAGAATCACAGCTGAGATAACTTGAGGATGAGTTGTCGGTATAGGCTGCGTATAGATAAGATGTGACTTGACTTAGTTGCTTGTCTATACTGGTACGTCTCTGACGTATTGATGGATCACAGTGAGATGAGTTCATCTATCTGACCGTCGTGAAGTGTTTGCATGTTTATGTTTTGTTTTTCTTTGTTTGTTTTCGATAATTTGATTCCTTTTTTATTTATATTTGAATATCTTTTATTCGAATCATGTTTATTTCGTTTTGTGTAGGGAATGATCGCGTTTCAACCATGTTGTGTATAAAGAGCGCACCCAAGCGCCGGACTCGGTGTAGCCGGCGCTGGGTGCGCATCGCATCGCCTGGTAGCAAAGAGAAGACCCGCATCTGGCGCTGGGTTTATTTTCGAGAGCGCCCGCATCCGGTGCTTGGTGTACGTCCGGCGCTGGGCGACCAATGCAAGATTCATCCCGAGACTCCATGCATCCGGCGCTGCGCGAGAATTGAAGTTGTCCACAGAATCGATGCATCCGCGCCGGCTTCGCCCGCGCCGAGTGCCGCTTCCGAGAGCTCACGTGTTCGGCAAGTTAGCTTCGCCCGCGTGGCCCCGCTTCCGTGGCAGCGTCGGTCTGCGCTGCCTAGCGTCCGGCGTTGGGTGATCCGCATTTTGTCTTGCTTTGAAGGGCATGCGTCCGGCGCTGGGCTTGAGTCGGTATTGGGCGAGATATTCGGCGCTTATAAATACTTTTTAAACGCTGAAAACCCTACCTGACAATTCATTATTCAGTTTTTTCTTTCGTGCGCCTCCTTGAAGTTCTTCCAAGTAATTCAAGTATTTTTCTTTCCTCTTTGTGATTCAGGAACTTTATTGTAAGGATTATTACTATTGGATTTCTACTTCGAAAGATTTGAATATCAATTCCATCGTTTGATTTTGTTCGTAAGATTCTTTTATCGCTTATTTCATCTTCTCGTATTTCTTGGATGATGATTTCTATGCTTGAGTATTGATTAATATTGGTATTGATTTAATTATTCTTGTCTTTCTTTTATTCCTTTCGATTTATGTCTATGGTTCATTATGTTGATTCCGTATTCTTCTATCTGGGGTTTAATTCTTGTCTAGATTGTTTGCTTTGTCAATTTCAGCCTAGTTAATTCGTCTTTCTTTCCTTAGTAATTGCTGGCCTAGGTAATCTTTTGTTTTAAGGTGATGATCAAACAATTCTTCATGATTAGAACGTTTAGGAATTTAATCGCTTTCGTGTGGTAACTTAGTAACGCCCTGTTAAGTTTTCCTTGAGAGACGACTCGGATTAGCTTACTCGCTAGGACGACCTCGTTAGATTGCGAGTGACTTTATTAGTGATCTTTTAAGTCCAACAAATTTTGGCGCCGTTGCCGGGGAAAACTTTAAGCGTTTTATTAATGTTGCATGTTTTTCGTTTTTATTCTTCTCCTTGTCTTTCTTATTTTGTACCGTAGTTGCGTTTGATCTTGTTTGTTGAGTGTTGTGTATGCAGGGACACCGAAGTCTAACTCCTAGATTGGCATCCCCGTTGAAGTATACTCGCAAGCCAAGGAAACCGCGATCGCTTAGTGTGGCGAGTTTGATCACTCCGATTGTGATAGCTTCGTGAGGACAATTCTCACTCTTGAAGGAGGATTTACTACCGTCGATAATTTCTTGTTTGAAGAATCCCCACCGAGGACCATGGGTGACCGACGAAACCATAATCATGATAATGTAAACAACAATCATGACGCTGACGCTGCCCTCGCTTTGATGGGGATTACTTCCGCCCTAAGATAGGGGAGACTGCAAACCCTATCGTGTTGTGCCCCACGGCACGTGGTTATGAGTTGAAGCCAAACCATTTCAACCTCATTCCCACTTTTCATGGCATGGCGAATGAGGATACCTTAAGCTTCATCAGAGAGTATAATCAAGTAGTCAATCGTTCCTCTGTTTCATTGAATGAGGAGCAGCTTGAAGATGTCTTTGTTTTCCTATT
The DNA here is from genome assembly GCA_036937905.1 of Salvia rosmarinus. Taxonomy (NCBI): domain Eukaryota; kingdom Viridiplantae; phylum Streptophyta; class Magnoliopsida; order Lamiales; family Lamiaceae; genus Salvia; species Salvia rosmarinus. The sequence goes on along the minus strand of CM072822.1, from coordinate 54,746,496 downwards.
CTCTAAAGGATAAAGACAAGTCTTAGTTTATGAGCTTTCCCGCCGACTCTTTGGCAAATTGGAACAATGTGGTGGAGCAATTCATGTTGAGGTTCTATCCGCAGCAGAAGACCAAAGATCTTCGATCCAAGATTATGACGTTCAAGCAGGAACTAGATGAGCCGTTTCATGAAGCGAGAGAAAGATTCAAAGAGCTTCAGAGGTAATGCCCACATCACATCTTTCCGTTGGTTCTTTTTGTGCCAATTCTTCTATGATGGGATCCTTAAATCCGATCAGGAAAAAACTGACGACGCGGCAAGGGGCAACATAGCTCATATTACAACAGAGGCTTTAGATGAGATCTTTGATGTCATGGCGAGCAATTCCCTCCAGAAGGCATCTAGTACGCGTCGGTCTTCTGTCAATTCCGTGGAGATAGGATCGGAATTAAGGAGACAGATGGCGCAACTTATGAGAGAGATGAACGAGATGCAGATGAAGCAGGCTGAGTTGCCTTCACCCCACCCGGAGTTCACTGCTCCTTCGCAGGAGTTCATCGCACCTACTAAGGATTTATCTATGCATCCTTGTGGAATTTGCATGGAAATGGGACATACAGCAGATATTTGTCCTAATATGGGAGCACCCGTCTATGAAGGCGGAGTAGAGGCCTATTCTATGCAAGGTTTTCCGCCTGGGCAGCCTTATGAGTCGAGGCAGACCTATGAGAAAAACCAGCCGTAGTACAACTCGAGATGGAAGAATCAGAGCCAACGTCAGGGTTCGGGTTCAAACCTACAGACTCAACGCCCTCCTGCACAATAGTACCCGTCGTCGCGGTACTGCAGCTCAAGAGTACCCACGGCAAGCAGAGCTTATGGTCGTGATGATCGATATCCACAGCAGTCATATCGACAGCCGTCATACCCGTAGTATCCTTACCAGCAGCAGCCACCGCCACCTCAGTATCCTTACCCACAGCAATCGCCTCCGCCGCAACAGTACTCTCAACAGCCTTACCAACCTCCACCGCGACAACATGCTCCTCCGAAATCATCCATGGAGGATAGTTTGGCCGTATTTATGCAAGAGAGCAAGTTAGCAAGGGAAGCACAAGATGCGACCATTAAGCATCTTGAGAGTACGATCGGCGGATCTACGGTCTTTGTCGGCGAAATGCGGCAACAACAACGAGCGAGGAGGATACCGGGACGGGGCTCTAAACACACCAAGCTCAGCGATGGCTTGTTCGAAGTGGGAATAAAGTAGATAATAAGGTGCAACTCCCAAAGATCGTGGAGGAGCAGATAGTGGAGAGAGAATGGTTGTGGAGAATCGAGAGTGTGGAGAAAGTGATTGAGCAAACAACGGCCGGCGGTGCGGTTACACAAGACGGCAAACCCTTATAAGCCTCGGTGCCATTCCGAGCGGTTGAAAAATGAGAAGCAAGAGCGGTAGTTCTCGATTTCTACAAATGCTTTCAAGGTTAATGTGAATCGCCGCTATTGGATGTGATTCGCAATGTTCCCGCCTATGTTAAGTTCTTCAACAACTTGCATCAAAGAGGAGCTTTATCGACAATGAATCCGTTATGGTATACGAGGTGGCCGGCCCATTATCAACAACCACTTCCGCTCAAACAACGGGATCCGGGTAAGCTTCGTCATCACAATTGCTTTGGGAAATGGTAAGGAAGCCACGGTATGTTTGATTTAGGAGGTGGTATTAATCTTATGTCTTACTCTATTTTCAAGCAATTAGAATTGGGAGATTTGAAACCCTCTTGGCATGAGTCTCCAATTAGCGATCGCTCATCCACTACCCTAGGGGAATTGTAGAGGATATTCTTATGCGTGTCGGTGGCACGATTGTACCTGTGGATTTCGTGGTGTTAGAGATAGGCGATGTGCATGAAAATGGTCGAGACCATACCTGCTATTAGGAGACCTTTTATGGCCACTACTAATACTTTGATTGATGTGAAAAATGGAAACATTAGGATGACCGTCCTAGGAAAACAATGTCATTTTTGCATAATAACAAGGCCGTATCATCGATTAATTGATTGAAAGCTGTTCTTATATAGACTCTATTGATGCGCGGCATGATTTCTTTGTGCGGGATAACGATGTGGAGAAAGTATACGAGGATCGCGAGACATGGAAGAAAGACTCATGCTAGAAGCGAATTTGAAAAATCGATAAAGAGGAAAATGAGACTCCACCGAAACCGAGAAGTTAGAGTTGAAGGAGCTCCCAAGAATTTGAAGTATGTCTTCCCGAGGATAATGAGCGAAGCCGTGATCATCTCTCGCTTGAACTCACCGAGTACCAACAATCTTTATTGGTTTAGTGTTGAAGCGAAATAAACTTGCTTCGGTGGAGTTGGCGGATATTCGAGAATCGATCTGCCATGTGCATGCATAAGATACTGACTTGAAGATGGGCGAGGTCAAGAAGGATGGACAACGGAGACTTAACCCGTGCTCGATTAGGTAGTGAAGAATGAGATCTTAAAGCTGCTGGCGAAGGGATCATCTACCCATGTGCTGACATCGATGGGTCGATCGGTCCATGTTGTGCCTAAGAAAGGTGGAATCACCGTGGTCCTCAACGAGAAGAAAGAGTTGGTGTCCACTAGACACCGCCCTTGGATGGCGGATGTGCATCGACTATAGGAAGCTCAGCGCTTCAACCAAGAAATATCACTTTCCCATTCCTTTCATTGATCGGTTGTTAGAGCGGACTTGCGAGCGAGTTCTTTTGTTTCCTCGATAGGTTGTCGGATACTATCGATCGCCATCGACCCCGATGATCAACTCAAGACCGCCTTCACCAGCCCATGGAACTTATGCGTTTTGAAGAATGCCATTTGGACTCGCAATGAACGGTACTTTTCAAGGTGCATGATGTCTATTTTCTCCGACATGCTTAGTGATTTTGTTGAGATTTTATGGATGATTTTCGGTGTTTGGAGCCCTTTTGATGATTGTCTCGTGGAAGATTGAACGTGTTTTGAGTCGTTGTATTGAACATAGTGTCACTCTTAGTTGGGAGAAGAGTCATTTTATGGTCCGTAGTGGCATTTTGTTGGGACATGTCATGTCTAGTCGGGGGATAGAGGTTGATAGAGCTAAAGTGGGTGATTGAAAATTACCCCACCAAAGGATGTTAAAGGAATAAGGAGTTTCTTAGGTCACCTTGGTTTTTACCGTCGTTTCATTAAGGACTTTTCCAAAATACGTCAACCCATCCGCCGCCCTGTTAGCTCATGATTCTCCTTTTCATTTTGATAATGACCGCTTTAATGCTTTTACTATGTTGAATGAGAGATTGAGTAGTGCTCTGCCGTTGTCGGTCCTAATTGGTCTCTTCCGTTTGAAATCATGTGTGATGCCTCTAATTACTGAGTAGGTCTGTCTAGGTCAGCGGGTTGATAAAATGTTGCGTGTGATTTACTATGCAAGCTTAACTCTTAATCCTCGCTCAAGTACATTATACAACCACCGAAAAGAGATGCTTCTTCGTGATATTTGCTCTTGATAAGTTTAGTGCTTACATCATTGGTTCTAGAGTAATAATACATAGTGATCATGCCGCCTTCGATATTTGTTGACCAAACCCAGTGCAAACTAGACTTATTAGATGGGTGCTCTTATTGCAAGAATTTGACTTAGAGATTCGGGATAGGAAAGGTAGTGAGAATGTCGCTTGCGATCATTTGTCTCGATTAGATAGTCCCACTTCCCGCTCTCGTAGGTCCCATCATGCAGTCCTTCCCTTATGAACATGCTTATAGTGTCTCTGCACGAGCCTTGGTTTGCCGACATTGTCAATTTTTGGCTTGTGGTGATCGAGACCGACCTTACTTCCCAAGCGAGTAAGCATTTTCTACATGTGTGCGAGCAATACTATTGGGAAGATCCTTATCTTTTCAAGTTAGGAAAGGACGGTGATACGGCGTTATATCGTTGAAGAGGAACAACCTAAAGTGTTGGAGATGTGCCACCATGCCCATTATGGTGGACATTTTGAGGCGAAAATGACCCGTAAGGTCCTCCAGTCAGGTTTATTTTGGCCTTCCTAATAAAGATGCCCATGCTTTCTATCTTTCATGTGATAGATGTCAACGGGTTGGATCGATTGGTAGAGGATCGATTGGTAGAAGAAATGAAATGCCCCTTAATAATGGGTTAGTGGTCGAAATTTTTGATGTGTGGGGAATTGACTTCATGGGACCTTTTCCTAAGTCGTATGGGTACGAGTACATTTTGCTTGTCGTCAATTACGTGTCCAAGTGGGTTGAGGCTATCCCAACAAGGACATGTGATTCTCATATTGTACTCAAGTTTGTGCAGGAGAACATTTTATGCAGGTTTGGTTTTCCCCGTGCAATAATTAGCGATGGCGGGAATCCTTACGCAATAATTTGTTTGAGAAACTAATGAAAAGAATGGAATCACGCACAAGATCGCCACCCCTTACCACCCACGCACGTGAATCGGGGCGAAACTAGCAGAACAAATCGAGCATCCTCGAGAAGACCGTGCGACCCTCAAGAAAGATTGGGCAAACAAGCGACCGACGCTCGGGCATATCGTACCACGTCTGAGAGCATTTTGGGAATGAGCCCATACCGTCTTGTGTATGGGAAGGCGTGTCACTTGCTCGTGGAGGTTGAACACAAGGCCTATTGGGCCATAAAGCTTCCAACTTGGATCTCTCCGTCTGCGGAGCATCGCCTACTCTGGATGTTCGAGTTAGGCGAAGCTGCGTAATGAGGCGTATGATAATGCTCGGATCTACAAAGACAAGGTCAGGCTCTCCACGACAAGCGGATTGTGCACAAGGATCTCAACCCAGAATGAAAGTGTTGTTGATCAATTCCGTTTGAAGCTCTTTCCCAGGAAATTGAAATCCCGTTGGAGTGGTCCCTTTGTTATCAAAGATGTTAAGCCATATGGGTCGGTGGAACTCACCAAGGAAGGTTCGATGGACTCTTTTTTGATAAATGGTCTATGGGTAAAACCTTATGTTGCAGGCAATCAATACAATATCACTATGGAATCGACTCGTGTCACCGATCCATCCCTGTCTTGAACAACTTTTCGTCGAGCTTAAGACGTGTAAACAAGCGCTTCGTGAGAGGCAACCCACGTTTCTTTATGTTTTGTTCGTGTTTTGTTCGTGTTTTGTTTTTGTTTGTATTTTTATCTTTGTTTTGGTTTTGTGTGGTGCAGGATGAGGAGTTATTTTATCTAGAATTGGAACATGGATCGAAAAACACGAAGCATGCGAAATGTTTTGGGAGGTACCCGCACCTGACGCCTTCGCCCTACTGGGTACTATTGAAAGAGAATCGGGGAGTTCACCCACGGGACGTGATGAAACGGCGTTGAGTGCGAATCAAAATGGGAGAGAAGGCGACCACTCGGACTCGATGGAACCGGTCTTTGGGTCCTTTATTTATATGAAAAAAATCTTTTACATATTACATGAATTCTAGGGTTCGTCTCTCACATTTGTTTTCTCTTAACGCAGAGCCTCCTCTTTTCCTCTCACAAATCCAGGCCGCAGATGTCCGCCCCGGCCGCCTCTTCCGCTACCTCCATCTCCATCCGGAGCTCGAAACTCTGCGCCGCGTGCCGCTCTCTCCCTCCGTTTTTCTAATCCAAGTGCCCGCTCAATATACTCCGTCCGACACCTCTCCTCCACCGCTGGATGCATCTCTCGCCTCGCCGGCCGATTCCTTCAAATTTCAACGCCCACTTCACGATGACGCCGAGCTTTCTCCACGAGCCTCGTTTCCTAACGCCGTCATCCGTTCGGCGCCTTGTTCGATCGTCGTGTACCTAGCCTCAATCCAGCTCTCACCGATCCGAAATTCAGTGCCCTCTCGTACGTCTATCAACATGGTTCAGACTAAGAATGCTGCCGGCTCCAGTTCCCGTCATCCTCGAGACGACGATGTTCCTATGGAGGAACCAGTGGAGGATATCAACATAATGTACTCAGCCACATTCCCTATTTATAATCCGGTGGAAGGTACACATTATCGACGATTTGCATTTCAAGATATCACTCATCCGCGTCAATTCAATTGGCAATTGATGCAATGTTTAGGTCTTGAGGATATAGTAAAGAAATATTTGAAGAATTTAGGATTGTTGCAATATGCTATGATGGATTTGGCTCGGCTCGCTATAGGATTTGCCGGTTACCTCTCGTTATTGATCAATTTTATCAGATGTTGAATATTGATGATAACCGATACTTTGACCTATCGTCTGTGGGCATGAGTATGTCGTCACACCTCAGACATGAAGGGTGTTCGATTTCGACTTCAGTGCGTGGTGTACCTCTTCATTCAATGTCGAGATGCTTCGCATGAATTATCGTGGTATAACAACCGGTCATCACTGAATGCCGAGTGGATTCATCAAGGATGCAGCATTGGCAATGGTCCATAAATTTATCGCATTCAATGTTTTCGGAAATGAGCAGGCCAACAAGGTCAATAATGCTGAGGTCTTCTTGCTCACATCCGCGGTAAAGAAGACAAAGGTCTCGCCGACATTCTTCATTTGGGAACACTTGCAGCTGGTTCAGCGGCGTAAGAAATGTGGGCCGACCTTGTGTCAAATCCCTACTGGTCTAGCAGTCCATTTTAGGATTATCAATAATGATGGACGCCATATTCCTGGGCAAGATCTGATACGACCTAAGATGATTGATTTTTGTGAGCTTCGAGGCACCCCTTTTGCATATAACGAGACAACTCTGGTACCTCATAATTTGAGGAATTACGTGAAGAGATATATGCATGCGCAGCTCGCAGAAGCCCAAGCCGCAGGTGCAGGACCGTCTCATGCAGCTTCGGGTGACATGGCCATTTTTGACACTACCCTTGCATTCGAAGATGAGGGTGATGAGGCAAGAGATGATACTGAGCCGGTTGTAGCAACGCCGATCCAACCACCCACGCTTCCTTCACAAACATGGTGCATCGGAGCAAGGATACAACTTCATTCGTGAAGAGTTGGGTCGCTTTAGGAGTGAATTAGTGGCCACTGACGTAGTTTCGCCAAGATATCTACTCGATTTGATCAAGAAAATCAACGCCTCGACGAATGTAATCAATTGTGGCATGAGCGTAACCAACGCCGGAATCAATATAATCGCAGATGATTGAGCGTAATCGCACGAATCGCTCTGGAATGCTTGGAACGCTTGACATTTCATGGCGCCCACCTCCACCATCGTTGCTCGACCAATAGTGATTCATCACTATTGGAGTATATGTGTTTTTTCTGCTTTTTGCAAGGCTGCTTGGTTTTTGTTGTTTTGTTTTTCTTTGTTTGTCGCTTTTGTAGGTTTTGTTTCGTGCTTGATGCCCCGCTGTTTCGATTATTCGCCTCTAGGAAGTCGCTCTACCTTTCTCTTATATATTTATCTACAATGAGGACCTTGCCTGCTTTTAAGTGTGGGGGATTTTTTTCCGCTTTTTGCTTGTTTTGCTTGTGTTACTGCCGCTTTTGTCGCTTCTTAACTTTTTGTTGGATAAGAGAGGATTTTATTCTCTTGAAATCAATGGTGTATGAAGAATTATGCTTGAAGTTGAATTAATTGTGTTTTGATCCGAATTTTATCACGCCTTGGTATATGGTTTTAGTGTGATGAAACTTAGGTGTCAATTTGAACTGTGACATAATTAGGAAGTCGTGATTAGACAATGTATGATCGGTTGTCATATACTTCAGAATGGAACCCTTTTCTTGTATGATCTTTCAAAAAAAAAAAAAAAAAAAAAAAAGAAAAGAAAATCATTGTTGTGATGTTTGAAATAAGTGGGCTTAAAATTCAATAAGAGGCTCTACCCTCTTGCGTGTGTTGTTTCTCGAGTGAGACTCTATGCGATGGGTATAACTATCTACGTTAGATACCGAGTGTACAACTTGAAGGTTTCACCTAACGATTATTGTCCTATAATCGGTTTTGAGTTCCACATTTTATTTATTTTACCATGGGATATCTTACTTGAAAGGAACCATGTGAGTTGTATATTAATTTCAAATCATATTTGAGTCGAGCACGCCTATTCTATGATAAGTCACATGTTGGATTGATGAATGAGTATCATTGTATTGAGAATTGTATTATTAAGACGCATTGAAAAGATGTGAATATGTGATTGATTCTATTTGAAGTATTGATTCTATGTGTACCATTCTTTTCAAGAAACTAAAATTTGCTCGAGGACAAGCAAATAGTTAAGTGTGGGAGTGTTGTTTTTCATGTTTTTGTTTTGTTTTTCCTTATTTGTTTTAGACGATTTGATTCCTATTTGTTTATCTTTGAATATCCATTGTTGGGATCATGTTCGTTTTCGTTTTTGTGTAGGGAATTATGCATTTAAGCATTTGTTGGCATAAAAGCGCACCCAAGCGCCGGACTCGGCGTAGCCGGCGCAGGGTGCGCCTTGACGTCGCAAGGAAGGATCGAGAAGATCGCGTCCGGTGCATGTCCGACGCTGCGATGAAGACAATGAATGCCCACGTCCGGTGCTGCAATGCGTCCGGCGCTGGGCCCTGATGTTGAAATGCACCGAGACCGCCCACGTCCGCCGCTGGCATGCATCCGGCGCGAGACGCCCAAGCAAGAATGGTTCCGAGAGAGCCCGTCCGGTGCTGGCTCACGTCCGGCACTGGCGCCCGTGATGAAATTCCTCCCGAGAGCTCGCGCGTCTGACGTTGCATCGCGTCCGGTGCTACGTAAAGTTGAAAATCATCCAGAGACTCCACGCGTCCGACGCTGGCGTCCGTCCGTGATGGCCTCCTTTGCCGAGAGCTCGCGAGTCCGGCGTTTGCGTGCGTTCAACTGGGCTGTTCGCGTTTCGTCTTGTTTTGAACGCACGCGTCCGATGCTGTGATCGCGTCCGGCACTGCACGTTATTTTTCGGGCACTATAAATACGTATTTAAAACGCTGAAACCCTACCTCATGCCTCATTTTCAGTTTTTATATTTTCGTACGCCTCCTCCACGAGAATTCTCTCAGGTTCTTCCAAGTAATTCAAGTGTTGTTCTTTATTTCTTTGGATTGAAGATTAATATTTGTAAGATTTATCTTATTGGATTTCTACTCCTGAACATCTTAATATTCAATTCCATCATTTGTTTCTATTCGTAAGATTTCTTTATAGTTTTCTTTCATGTTCTCGAATTTCTTTGATATTGATTTATATGCTTTGGTGTTGATTCATATTGGTATTGTTTCATTAATTTTGTCTTCCATTTAATTTATTCGATTATTCATAGGGTTCATCACGTTGATTCTATGTTCTTTAATCTAAGATTTAATTCTTATCTAGAAAATTTCTTTGCTTTATCAATTTCCGCTTAGTTAATTCGTCTTTCTTTCTGTAATAATTCCTCGCCTAGGTAATCTATTGTTTTAAGGTGACGATCAAACAACCCTTTGTGATTAGAGTGTTTAGGAATTTAATTGCTTTCGTGTGGTAACTTAGTAACGCCCTGTTAAGTTTTCCTTGAGAGACGACTCGGATTAACTTGCTACTAGGACGACCTCGTTAGATTGCGAGGGACTTTATTAGTGATCTTTTTAGTCTAAACAACGATTTTTTGCAGTACTCTCCATATATTGCTCTCACTCAGCATTGGAGTTTTAGCAAACGGGATACAGTTCAGAAGATCAAAGCACGAGTCTTTATCCTACTTCTATCCAACAAATTTGTAGGTAAACACGAGAAAACACCAACATGCTGCAATTAATTATATAGGTGCATGCTAGGTATATAATCACTTTATGGTGAATTATATATCAAAGATAGATCATCGGGAGAGGGTTAAAATTAAATTTCCCCACAATTGGTATGAGAGACTGGGATCATTATCTTAGCTCTGTTGGATTAATTCACGTTTTATTATTACGTGCACAATTAATTAATTATGGATCTGTCGTTCATCGTGGCTCGGATATTTGTTTTGGTTTTTTGTCGGATTTCGTTTTTCACCACGAGAAAATCCGTGGTAGATTATGATTTATTTTTTGTAAATCATATCTGTAAAATGAAGAACGAAGACAAAGAACACGAAGAACGAGACGAGACGACAGAGTCCATTCGTTCGACACAACGGGAGGCTCTCCGAATAACCGGACATGCGGTGCGAGGTCATGCGGACGATGGCAAGCTAAGCGTGCTCGGTGCTCACAAAGCACACTGCTCGACAGCTATGCTGACGCCTCGACAGATCCGACAACAGGCGGGCGAACAAGTCTCGGCTTGTGGTACAAAAGGCCTTGGAAGGTCGCCTTGGACATCTTCGGCAGCTGGGCATGCGGGGTGCACATTTGTCACACGGATGCCTCGGCAGACACATGTAGATGTTGGCGCCCCGATGATGGGCGGACAAAGGTCGGCGAATCGAGAGACAAGATAGTTCGCACGGTGCCCGTCACGACTAAGCGTGCAGCAGCCCAAGGCGTAGTCATGTGCAACATGTATCGGCAATTGGTTAGTCTTCTCTACAAATAGCGCTCAGCGCTTCTCGGTGCTTTCGGGTGATGTCAGCAGAAGGTTCTCGGCCAGGTGCTACGACGACGCTCGGCAGCTCTCAGCAACATGCACGACGACGAGGCTTGGGAGAGAGGAGGTGACTGATCACACTATTTTCTAACATGAAAACGTACTAGTAGATAGGTAAGTCGAGTATCATATCCATAGGGATTGTAACACGAAAATACAGAAGCTAACTCAATAATCCTTCATCATTATCCAAGCAATAAATTTGGTTTTGAAAGGTTTTGGGACTTCAAATATTTAATTCAAAGTCAAGAGCAATAAAGCAAATAAAGATAATGATTAAACTCAAATACACTAAAAGACTAATGATTGAGCTAAAAACACACTCAAATTTACTCGCAATCGTACGAGGTAATTGTAGCGTGATAAGTTAACCCAAGTCGTCTCTCAAGGAAAACTTAACAGGGCAATTGTTCGTGTCGCATACGTAAAGCAATTAAATCCTAAACATTCTAATACCAACAAGGGTTTGGACATGCAGAATTGAAATACGAGAAATAAATGAAAGAATCCTAAGTGGGGTTGTCAATCCCGAGCTAAACTAATAAAGTTAATAAATCTAAACTAGGGGTTGTCAATCCCTAGTTGAACTACGAAAGCAGGATAAATCAAAGCAATAAACAAAAGCAATATAAATTAAAGAAACATGAAAACAATCCATTGTCACTATAGAATTGAATCCAACAACAATCACAAAATGATAATACTATGAAATTAAATCCGATAAAACTGATAAATCCAAAAACATAAATCCAATAGCATAAGATTATAAACTAAATAATTCAAACGATGAAATAAAGAACATGAAATAATACAGGATTTCTATCTGATGCTGGTGAAGATCATGGGTGAAATTCTGAAGAACAGCGCGTGGCTGCGCGTGAAACGAAATAATAACTGAACCCCTTTCTTTTTAACCTAGCGCGAATATTTATACGAGTGAGAGTGAGCTCCGGTTTGGAGGTGAGGGCCAGCTTGGAAAACGTTCTGCATTGAACGTGAACGCCGGTTCGAGTTGAACGCCAGTTGGCAAATGTTTCTGTCTCACAAATGCACGCCGGCTCAAGGCGAGCACGCGAGGGAAATTAGGCTTGAACGCACGTTTGGCAGCAAGCGCCGGATGTGATCGAGCTAAAAACACACTCAAATTCACTCGCAATCGTACGAGGTAATTGTAGCGTGATAAGTTAACCCAAGTCGTCTCTCAAGGAAAACTTAACAGGGCGATTGTTCGTGTCGCACACAGAAAGCAATTAAAACCTAAACATTCTAATGCCAACAAGGGTTTTGAAACATGCAGGAATAGAAATACGAGAAAATAAACAGCGATCCTAAACTAGGGATTGTCAATCCCGCACTAAATTATTAAAACAATAAATCTAAACCAGGGGTTGTCAATCCCTAGTTGAACTATGAAAGCAATAAAACGAAAGCAGTAAACAAAAGCAATAGTAAACCTATACTTAAGGTTCATCAAGCCCTAATCTAAGTCTACTTGTAAATGAACAATAAACATCAATCAACCAACAAGACATGAATTAATCGAAAGCAGGATAAATCAAAGCAATATAAATTGATAGAAACACGAGAACAATCCATTGTCACTATGGAATTGAATCCAACAAAAACCATCAAACGATAAACTACTGAAATTGATTCCAATAAAACTGATAAATCCAAAGCATAAATTGATAAACAAAATATTCAATGATGAAACTTAAACTTTGATGAGAATTGTAAGCTTTTACTACTTTGAAGGAGAATTGATAAGTGCCCGATTGTTGTTTCCGGATTGGTCCGTACCTTTTGAGATTAGTGTGATGCTAGTAACCATGCTCTAGGGGCATGTTTGAGTCAACGTGTTGATAAGATGCTGCGTGTGATTTATTATCTGAGTTCTTTTGAATAGTGCTCGAAGTTAATTACAACAAGCGAAAAAATTGTTGGTTGTTATGTTTGCCTTGGAAAATTTCATAGCTATATCATTGGGTCCAAGGTCATTGTTCATAGTGATCATATGCGGTACTTGTTGACCAAACCTCAAGCGAACCTAGGTTAATTATGGGTTACGCTCGTGAGAGTTTGATGTTGAGATCGAGGGATAGAAAGGGTAGTGATAATATGGTGTGGAGGATCATTTATCTCGTATAGAGTCTCCTCATATTGAATATGTTCAGATGATCTTCATGGTCATTCCTTTTGAATATACTTTTGAATTGTCATCATCCTGGTTTCTTGATATTGTTAATTATCTGCTTGTGGGGAATTGAGACTGATTTGACTTCCCGAAGAGGCGTTTTCTCTATGTGACTAATACTTTGGGATGATCCTACATTTTCAAAATGGGGAAAGAAGGGTTTTCTGCCGTTGTGCTCGGAGGAGGAACACGCAGGATCTCGACCTCTATCACCAATCCCTGTGTCATCACATCACCTTTGTGGAGGACATTTCGATGGACGAATGATGACTTTCAAGGTGCTCAATCGAGGTTTATTTAGCCCTTTCTGTTCATGCCCATAACTTTTCCAGCGCTGCGATAGGCGCAAAGCGAGATCCATAGGTCAGTAATGAGATGCCTAAACAATATCTTGGTGGTTGAAATTTTTGGCGTGTGGGGCATCGACTTTGTGGGCCTTTCCTATCCCACACGGACATGTGACTCTTATGTGGTACTCAGTTTGTGCGGGGAGAATATTCTTTGTGAGGTTCGGATTCCCAGGCGATCATAAGTAATGAAAGCGAACACTTTTGCATAAGTTGTTCAGTGATGAAGAAGAATGGCATAACCGAGGTTTCAACCCGTACTCCTCGGACATCGGGCGGTGAGACTAGCAATTGGCAAATCAAGGTATTTAGAAAACGCCGTCCAACCGTCCGGAAGGTTGGTTGACAAAACTTCCGATGCATTGTGGGCATCTGGACGTGACATCTGAGTATTCTTGGATGAGCCGTTCGGTTAGTTTTGGAGAAACTTGTCATCTCCGGAGATCGAACACAAGGCCTTTTGGCGATCAAGTCACGAGTTTAGAAGTGGAGAATTCGGTCGACATAAACTTCTGGGATCTCGGAAAGCTAGAAGAGGTTTATGAAAATGCCCGGATATCTGAGGAAAAAGTCACAATTGCATGATCGGCATATTCGAGTAAGAATTCATCACGGGGATGAAGGTATTCTTTGTTCAAGTCTCGATTAAATTGTTTCTGGGAAACTTAAGTCCGGTGGTGGCCCGTTTATCGACAAGCGGTTTTCTATGGTGCATCATTGTACGGCGGAACAAATCGAAATTCGCTCGATGGCGATCAATTGAAGGCGTATGTTGGAGGAGAACAACACTAGGGCGAGTGCGTGTCCCTCGTTGAATCTCTCACGTTGATTCGCAGGGTCGAGCTCATGGCGATAAATCGAGGCGCTCGTGGGAGGCAACCGCGTTCTCTTTATTTCTTCCACTTTTCATGTGTTTTCGAGGCTTTGTCTTGCGGGCTCGATGATCTCGTTTCTTTAAAAAAAAAAAAAAAAAAGTAGGGCACGTTTTAGGTTTGTGTTCGCGGTTGCGTAAGCTCACGCCCGAATCCATGCCTTCAGGGGAAGGACCGCCGACCACGAGCCTCAGTTACCATATTTCGATCGCTCGACCTATCGTCATGAGCCCATAACTCTCCGACCACAGCCCTTGATAGAAGGCTCCTAGGGTGGGGCGGGATTCATTTAAAAGGGCGAGCATTAACCACAGCGCATTCCTTAGTTTGTTCTCTAGCCCCGCCGCATCGTTTTACACATCCTCTCTCCTGCCGTTCTTATACGTCTCTTGTCTATTTGTCTCATGGCGGCCTGGCATACTACTCCTACTCTCAGTGTCACAGTTAAGACGCCGCTGTGGCTGTGGCGTCGTGCTTCGAGACCCGCGATAAGCGGCATTTTACGTTTATTGTTTATTTTTAAAGATGATTTTAGATCGATAAAGTGCGTTTATGTCTTGGATCTCAATCTTTTACATATTTTTGGAAGATCTGCTCTTGGGTTCCGTTTGGTGTTTTGTAGCTTATAAGTTGAAAACGACATGGAGCGAAGAGCGAGCAGAGCGAGGGCAAGGAGGGCTAGCGACCGTGCAGCGGCATAGCGACCCGAGCATCACTCCTTGGCGCGATGCTCGTTAGAAGGCTCGTGGCCAAACCTAGCGGCCGCTTCGGGTGACGTGGCTGCCAGCCTGCGGAAGGGGCGCGTGAGCGAGCACTCCCGGCGGAGATGTGCCGCGATGATTTCATGTCTTGCAGCGCCACCGCGAGGTGTGCCAGAATTGCAATGTGCGTGCGTAGAGTCTAAGGATGGCGAGGGGTAAGTGTTCCCTCGCGCCAGAGCGCGATCGCGAGCCAGCAGCGAGCATGGCGGAACTCAAAATGGGGTTTACTAAATCTATAAATAAGGCATTCGCCCCCAACCTTCCCAGGACCTATTTTACGTTTGGTCAGTTTTTCATTATTTTTCCTTCTTTTGCACTCTAGCTTTGATTTAGATTCATTCTAGCTTTAGATTTTCATTGTTCTCGTTAGTTCTTGCATACATATCGGCTTGATGCTTTTCGAACAAATTCCATCGTTTTCCCATTTTGTTGGGTTTGGATACGATTAAGTTTCATCATTGAATATTTTGTTTATCGATTTATGCTTTGGATTTATCGGTTTATTGGAATCAATTTAAGTAGTTTATCGTTTGATGGTTTTGTTGGATTCATTCCATAGTGACAATGGATTGTTCTCGTGTTTCTATCAATTTATATTGCTTTGATTTATCACCTTTCGATTAATTCATGTCTTGTTGGTTGATTGATGTTTATTGTTCATTTACAAGTAGACTTAGATTAGGGCTGATGAACCTTAAGTATAGGTTTACTATTGCTTTTGTTCTTCTTCGTTTTATTGCTTTCATGTTCAACTAGGGATTGACAACCCGGTTTAGATTTATTGTTTTAATAATTTAGTGCGGATTGACAATCCCTAGTTTAGAATCATTGTTTATTTTCTCGTATTTCTATTCTGCATGTTTCAAAACCCTTGTTGGCATTAGAATGTTTAGGTTTTAATTGCTACGTATGCGACACGAACAATGCATACAAGTTTTCCTTGAGAGCGACTTGGGTTAACTTATCACGCTATTACCTCGTGCGATTGCGAGTGAATTTGAGTGTGTTTTAGCTCGATCACATCGCGCTTGCTGCCACAGCTTCAAGCTTAATTTCCCTCGCGTGCTGCGCCGAGGCGGCGTGCATTTGTGAGGCGAAACATTTGCCAGCGGCGTTCGCTTCGAACCGGCGTTCACGTTCAATGCGAGCGTTTTCCAAGCGACCCTCGCCTCAAACGGACTCACTCTCTTCGTATAAATATTGGCTAGGTTAAAAAGGGGTTCGATTATTATTTCGTTTCAGCTGATCCTGTTTAGTTCTTGAATTTCACCCATGATCTTCACCGACATCGGATAGAAATCTGTATTATTTCATTTCTTTATTTCATCGTTTGAATTATTTAGTTTATAATCTTATGCTATTGGATTTATGTTTTGGATTTATCGGTTTTATCGGATTTAATTTCATAGTATTATCATTTTGTGATTGTTGTTGGATTGATTCTATAGTGACAATGGATTGTTTTCATGTTTCTTTAATTTATATTGCTTTTGTTTATTGCTTTGATTTATCACTGCTTTCGTAGTTCAACTAGGGATTGACAACCCTAGTTTAGATTTATTAACTTTATTAGTTTAGCTCGGGATTGACAACCCACAGCTTAGGATTCTTGTTTATTTCTCGTATTTCAATTCTGCATGTCCAAACCCTTGTTGGTATTAGAATGTTTAGGATTTAATTGCTTTACGTATGCGACCACGAACAATTGCCTGTTAAGTTTTCCTTGAGGGCGACTTGGGTTAACTTATCACGCTACAATTACCTGCGATTGCGAGTAAATTTGAGTGTGTTTTAGCTCAATCATTAGTCTTTTAGTGTATTTGAGTTTAATCATTATCTTTATTTGCTTTATTGCTCTTGACTTTGAATTAAATATTTGAAGTCCCAAAACCTTTCAAAACCAAATTTATTGCTTGGATAATGATGAAGGATTATTGAGTTACCACGTATTTTAGTTTACAATCCCTATGGATATGATACTCGACTTACCTATCTACTACTGCGTTTTCATGTTAGAAAATAGTGTGATCGGTCCTCCTCTCTCCCAAGCCTCGTCGTCGTGCATTTCTTTGAGAGGCCGGCTCGTCGTAGCACTGGCGAGAACCTTGCGACATCACCCAGCAGAAGCGGCGCTGTTGTAGAAGACTAACATTGCCGATACATGTTGCACATGCTACGCCGCTGGGCCTGCTGCACGGTGTGTGACCCCGTGCAGACTATCTTGTCTCTCGATTCGCCGACACTCCGCCCATCATCGAGGGCCAACATCTACGTGTGTCTGCCGAGGCATCCGTGTGACAAATGTGCACCCGTTGCCGCGAAGATGTCGGCGACCTTCAAGGCCTACATACCGGCAGACTTGTTCGCCCGCTGTCCGGATCTTGTCGGCGTCGGCATATTGTCGGCGGTGTCTTGTGAGCACGACACACACTTGCCATCGTCGCATGACCTCGCACCGCATGTCCGGTTATTCGGAGCCTCCCGTTGTGTCAAGCGAATGGACTCTGTCGTCTCGTCTCGTTCCGTGTTCTTTGTCTTGTTCTTCATTTCTGAGATATGATTTACAAAAATAAATCATAATCTACCACGGATTTTCGTGGTGGCAATCGACAAAACCAAAACAAATATCGAGCCGATGAGCAGCGGATCCATAATTAATTGTGCGTAATAATAAGCGTGAATTAATCCAGCGAGCTAAGATAATGATCGATCTCTCATACCAATTGTGGGAAATTTAATTTTAACCCTCGATGATCTATCTTTGATATATAATTCACCATAAAGTGATTATATACAGCATGCTATATAATTAATTGCGGCATGTTGGTGTTTTCTGTGTTTACACAAATTTGTTGGATAGAAGTAGGATAAAGACTTCGTGCTTTGATCTTACGAGCGTATCCGTTTGCTAAAACTCCAATCTTTGAGTGAGCAATATATGGAATCTTGCAAAAATGCGTTGTTTAACTAAAAGATCACTAATAAAGTCCTGCAATCTAACGAGGTCGTCCTAGTAACAGTTAATCAGTCGTCTCTCAGGAAAACTTAGAGCGTTACTAAGTTACCACACAACAATTAAATTCCTAAACACTCTAATCACAAAGGGTTGTTTGATCGTCACCTTAAAACAATAGATTACCTAGGCGAGGAATTTCAAGAAGAAAGGCGAATTAACTAGCGGAAATTGATAAAAGAAATTTTCTAGATAAAATTAAATCTTAGATTAAAGAACATAGAATCAGCGTGATGAACCCAGGAATAATGAATAAATTAAATGGAAGACAAAATTAATGAAACAATGCCAATATGAATCAACACCAAAGCATATAAATCAATATCAAAAATTCGAGAACATGAAAGAAAGCGATAAAGAAATCTTACAGAGAAACAAATGATGGAATTGAATATTAAGATGTTCGAGTAGAAATCGATAAGATAAATCTTACAAATATTAATCTTCAATCGAAGAAATAAAGAACAACACTTGAATTACTTGGAAGAACACGAGAGAATTCTCGTGGAGGCGTCAAATATAAAAGCGAAAATGAGGCATGAGGTAGGGTTTCGGCGTTTAAACGTATTTATAGTGCGAAAAATAGCGTGCGGTGCGGGACGCGATCACGCGCCGGACGCGCGTTAAAACAAGGCAGAACGGCCCGGCTGACGCCGGACGGTTCGCGAGCTCTCGGCAAAGGAGGCTGCCGGACGAGCGTCGGGTGGAGTCTCGGATGATTTTCAACTTTGCGTAGCACGGACGCGATGCAGCGTCGGGCGAGCTCTCGGAGAATTTCATCACGGGCGCGGTGCGGCGTGAGCCGACCAGGACAGGCTCTCTCGAACCATTCTTGCGGCGTCCGCCGGATGCATGCGGCCGGGCGTGGCGGTCTCGGTGCATTTCAACGGGGGCCGGCGCGGGACGCGCGCACGGGCGGGGCATTCGTTGTCTTCATCGCGCGTCGGACATGCGGCGCGGTCTTCTCGATCCTTCCTTGCGGCGTCAGGCGCACCCTCGCCCGGCTCGCGGTCCGGGCAGGTGCTTTTATGCCGACAAATGCTTAAATGCATAATTCCCTACACAAAAGAAGCGAACATGATCCCGACAGCGGATTTGAAGATAAACAAATAGGAATCAAATCGTCTAAAACAAATAAGGAAAAACAAAACAAAAACATGCAAAACAACTCTCCACCACTATTTGCTTGTCCTCGAGCAAATTTTAGTTTCTTGAAAAGAATGGTACACATAGAATCATACTGAATAGAATCAATCACATATTCACATCTTTCAATGCGTCTTAATAATACAATTCTCAATACAATGATACTCAGTTCATGAATCGAACATGTGACTTATCATAGAATAGCTGCCGACTCGAATATGATTTGAAATTAATATACAACTCACATGGTTCCTTTCAGTAAGATATCCATGGTAAAATAAATAAAATGTGGAACTCAAAACCGATTATAGGACAATAATCGTTAGGTGAAACCTTTAAGTTGTACACTCGAGTATCTACGTAGATAGTTATACCCATCGCATAGAGTCTCACTAGAAACAACACCACTGGGTGAGCCTCTTTTAAATTTTAAGCCCACTTATTTCAAACATCACAACAATGATTTTCTTTTCTTTTTTTTTTTTTTTCGTTTGAAAGATCATACGAAAAGGGTTCCATTCAGAAGTATATGACAAGATCATACATTGTCTAATCACGACTTCCTAATTATGTCACAGTTCAAATTGACACCTAAGTTTCATCACCTAAAACTATATACCAGGCCTGATAAAATTCGGATCAAAACAATTAATTCAACTTCAGCATAATTCTTCATACCATTGATTTCAGAGAATAAAATCCTCTCTTATCGAACAAAAAGTTAAGAAGCGACAAAAGAGAACACAAGCAAAACAAGCAAAAGCGGAAAAAACCCCACGCTTAAAAGGCAAGGTCCTCATTGTAGATAAATATATAAGAGAAGGTAGAGCGACTTCACAGGGCGAATAATCGAGCAGCGGGGCTTCACGAAACAAAACCTACAAAACGACAAACAAAGAAAAACAAAACAACAAAAACAAGCAGCCTACAAAAGCGAAAAAACACATATACTCATAGTGATGAATCACTATTAGGTCGAGAACGATGGTGGAGGTGGGCGCCATGAAATGTGGTCAGCGTTCCGAGCCTCAAGAAGCGACCATCGTGATTACGCTCAATCATCTGCGATTATATTGATTCCGGCGTTGGTTACGCTCATGCCACAATTGATTACTTCGTCGAGGCGTTGATTTTCTGATCAATCGAGTAGATATCTTGGCGAAACTACGTCAGTGGCCAGCTATTTCACTCCTAAAGCTGCCCAACTCTTCCAGAATGAAGTATCCTTGCTCGATGCACCTGTTGTGAAGGAGCGTGGGTGGTTCGGATCGGCTTGCTGAACCAGCTCGATGTCGTCTCTTGCCTCATCCTTCGTCTTGAATCGGGTAGTGTCAAAAATGCCATGTCACTCTGCATGAGGCCTGCACTGCGGCTTGGGCTTCTGCTTGCTGCGCTGCGTATATCTCTTCACGTAATTCCTCAAATTATGAGGTACGAGTTGTCTCGTTATATGAAAGGGTGCCTCGAAGCTCACAAAATCAATCATCTTAGGTCGTGTCGGATCTTGCCGAGAATATGGCGTCCATCATTTGATAATCCTAAAATGTTGCTAGACCGGTAGGGATTTGACACAGTCGGCCCGACATTTCTTGCTGCTGAACCTTACAAGTGTTCCCAAATGAAGAATGTCGGCGAGACCTTTGTCTTCTTTACCGCGGATGTGAGCAAAGACCTCGGCATTATTGACCTTGTTGGCCGCTCATTTCGAAAACATTGAATGCGATAAATTTATGGACCATTGCGATCTGCGTCCTTGATGAATCCACGGCATTCAGTGATGACCGGTTGTTATACACGATAATTCATGCAAGCATCTCGACATTGAATGAAGGGTACATACCGTGCACTGAAGTCGAATCGACACCCCTTCATGTCTGAGTGTGACGACATACTCATGCCCGCAGGCGATAGGTCAAAGTATCGGTTATCATCAATATTACATCTGATAAAATTGATCAATAGCGAGGTAACGGCGAAATCCTATAGCGAGATTAACCGGCCAAATCGACCATGCATATTGCAACAATCTAAATTCTTGAATATTTCTTTACTATATCCTCGAAGACCTAAACATTGCATCATTGCCATTGAATTGGCGGGATGTTCTTGAAATAAATCGATAATGTGTACCTTCCACGGATTATAAATAGGGAATGTGGTAGTACATTATGTTGATATCCTCCTTGGTTCTCCATAGGAACATCGTCGTCTCGAGGATGGCGGGAGCTGGGCGGCGGCATTCTTAGTCGAACCATGTTGAGGCGTCGAGAGGGCGAATTTGGACGGTGAGCATTGGAGCTGCGGGCGTGGCGCGTGTACAGGAAGCGGCGCGGGCGTCGCTCAGTGTCTTGTTGGGGTGAGACAGCGTGGAAGCTAGAAGAGGCGGTGAGGCGTGCGGCAGGAAATGCGGACGTAGAGATGGGCGTTGGGGCACAGTGACGAGCAGCTGGGGTGTGTGGTCTTTGAGTGCGAGGCGGCGCGGACTTGTCAGCCGGACGAAGGAGCATAATCGGGCTGGATATGGCGTGAAGAGCTGCGCTAAAACACGGGTTACGGGCACGGAGCTTGAGTGCGGACGAAGCTTCGGCGGGCGTGCAGTCGAGGATGGTAGTCTTGGATGGATTAGGGGCCATGGACGTGCGGCTGTGGGTGAGCGTCGGACGAGAGCGCGGTGAGAGCGGCGTCCGATCCGTTGAGCGACGGAGATGGTAGCGGAGGAAGCGGCGTTTTGGATAGAGGGCGTTGGAGAAAATGAAAGAGGCGTGAGAGAAAAACCCAATAGCATAATATATAATATTTTTTTCAAATATAATAAAATAAAGGGACCGGCGGTTTCATTGTGTCCGTGGGTCATTCTCAAATCGCTTCTAGCCGGTTCGCGGCGTCCGTTGGTGAACTCTGTACTCCTCTTCAATTGTACCCCACGTCGGTTTGTCGCTTCGGCGCTGGGGTACCTACGGACATGATTTTGCGTATGCTCAGCGGTTGACATGAGTCGGGCTTGGGTTCCTTTTCTATGCGATCATCATTTCTTATCTCCATTTTGTTCCACACATGCGAAACTCCTAGATAAAGCGACTCCAGCACGCACCAACAAAACAACAAAGACAAAGCGGAAGAAACAAAAACAAAACAACAAAACAAAAAGAATCAAACCAAAGCGTGGGTTGCCTCCCACGGCGCTTGTTTAAGCGTCTTAAGCTCGGCGTAAAGATGTTAAGGCGAGGGTGGGTCGGTGACAGTCGATTCCACGGTGAGATTGTATTGATCGCATGTAACATAAGGTTTTACCGTTGACCATTTACGAAAGGTCCATCGAACCTTCCTGGTGAGTTCCACCGACCCTATGGCTACATCTTTGACAACAAGGACCACTCCAGCGGATTTCAATTTCCGGAAAGAGCTTCAAGCGAATTGAACAACAACACTTTCATCGGTTGGAGATCCTTACAATCCGCTTGTCGTGAGAGCTGACCTTGTCTTTGTAGATCAAGCATTATCTTATGCCTCATTCGCGTTCGTCTAACTCGAGACATACATGGTGGCGATGCTCCGCACTTTGGAGAGATCTAAGTTGGAAGCTTTTGGCCCTGATAGGCCTTATGTTCAACCTCTACGAGTGACATGCCTTCCCATACCAGGCGTGAGGGCTCGTTCCCAAGATGCTCGTATGCGATGCGATATGCCCGAGGCGTCGGTCGGTTGTTTGCCCAATCTTTTCTTGAGGGCTGCGGTCTTCTCAGGATGCCCTTGATTTGTCGGTTGCTAGTTTCGGCCAAACCGGCGTCTATGTGTGGGGTGGTGATCTTGTCGTGATTCCATTCTTTTCATTGGTTTCTCGAGCGACTTATTGCGAGTGACTCTTGCCATCACTAATTATTACGGGAAAACCAAACACGCTAAAATGTTCTCACAAACTTGAGTACAATATGAGAATCACATGTTCTTGTTGGGATAGCCTCAACCCACTTGGACACGTGTCGGCGGCAAGAAAAATGTACTCGTACCCGTATGACAGGAAAGGTCCCAAGTCGATTCCCATATCAAAATTTCGACCACCAACACATTATTAAGGGGCATTTCATTTCTTCTCAATCGACCGACCCGTTGACATCTATCCTGAAAGATATAAAGCATGGGCATCTTTAAATAGGAAGGCCAAAATAAAACTGTTGGAGGACCTTATGGGCGTCTTACGCCTCAAAATGTCCCCACAATGGGCATGGTGGCATCTCAACACTTTAGGTTGTTCCTCTTGTGATATACCCGTGTATCCTCGTCCTTTCTAACTTGAAAAGATAAGGATCTTCCCAATAGTATTGCACACATGTAAAGCTTCCTCTCTTGGGAAGTAAGGTCGGTCTCGATTCACAAGCGAAAAAATTGACAATGTCGGCAACCAAGCTCGTGAGAACCATATAAGCATGTTCATAAGGGAAGGACCGTGATGGGACCCTCGGGAAGGAGACTATCTAATCGAGACAAATGATCGGCAGCGATATTCTCACTACCTTTCCTATCCCGAATCTCTAAGTTAAATTCTTGCAATAAGAGCACCCATCGAATAAGTCAGGCGGCGGGGCTTGGTCGACATATATCGAAGAGCGCATGATCACTATGTATTATTACTCTAGAACCAATGATGTAAGCACGAAACTTATCGAGACAAAAATCACAACAAGCATCTCTTTTCGGTGGTTGTATAATTTACTTGGCGGGATTAAGAGTTAAGCTTGCATAGTAAATCAGCATTTTATCGACCCGTTGACCTGGGACAACTCTCTGGAATTAGAGGCATCACACATGATTTCAAGCGGAAGAGACCAATTAGGACCCGACAACAAGGGCACTACTCAATCTCTCATTCAGCGTAGTAAAAGCATTAAGCGGTCATTATCAAAATGAAAAGGAGAATCATGAGCTAAGACGAGAGGGGTTGCGTCTTTGGAAAAGTCCTTAATGAAGCAGCGGTAAAAATCGGCGTGACGAAACTCCTTATTCCTTTAACATCCTTTGGTGGGGTAATTTTCAATCACCCCTTTAGCTCTATTAACCTTTATCCCTCGACTAGACACGGCGTGTCCCAACCAACACTACGGACCAGTAAAATGGCTCTTACTCCCAACTAAGGTGACACTATATTCAATCTGACGACTCAAAACACGTTCGATCTTCCACACAATCATCAAAGAGGCTCGAAACACGGAAAAATCATCCATAAAAATCTCAACAAAATCACTAAGCATGTCGGAGAAAATAGACATCATGCCTGAAAAGTACATGGTGCATTCGAGTCAAATGGCGTCCTTTGAAGCGCATAAGTTAGTGTGGGTGGTGAAGGCGGTCTTGGCTGATCATCGGGAAGATGGCGATCGATAGTATCAGGATAACCCATCGAAACAAAAAGAACTGGTTCCATGAAGTTTGTCAATAGGCGTCATGATGAAAGGAATGAGAAAGTGATCTTTCTTGGTGGAAGTGTTGAGCTTCCTATAGTCGATGCATCCTCCATCCGATGTGGGTCTAGTTGACACCAACTCCTTCTTCGTTGAGGACCACGGTGATTCCACCTTTCTTAGGCTGATGAACGATGACCCATTGTTGTTGGCACTGGGTAGATGATCCACTTGACTAATTTAAGATCTCCTTCTTCTACCTCGCGAGCAGGGTTAAGTCTCGTTGTCCATCCTTCTTGACCTTGCTCCATCTTCATTGTATCTTATGCATGCACATGGCGGGGTGATTCCTCGGATATCTGCGAACTCCGAAACAAGCTTATGTCGTTTAACACGGAAAACTAGAGATTGTTGGTACTCGGTGAGTTTGAGAGATGATCACGGGCTGCTCATTATCCTCGAGGAAGACATACTTCAAATTCTTGGGGCTTCTTCAACTCTAACTTCGTGTATCGGTGGAGTCTCCCTTTTCTTTTATCGATTTTTCAAATTGACGGCTGAGCCTTTCTTCCATGTACGCGATCCTCGTATACTTCCTCCTGCTTGTGATCACGCACAAAAGAAATATCGGCCAGGCATCAATAGAGTCTATATAAAACGGTGTTGAATTGATTAATCGATGGCATGGCGCTTGTATCTGTAGCGAAAATAAACTTTTTT